>CM062816.1:203000031-203324357 GCA_031772625.1 Pinus tabuliformis
ATCTCTGGGATGAGGGATCCATATATAGATGATTGTAGGGAGGTGAGTCAGCTTCTGGGATTTTGATTAGTGTCTTCTCTCTGATAGTTCTTGATTCCGCTTGGAGATTGATAATCTCTTACTCATCCCTGGGTGAATTCAGAGAGGCAAGTGTCATAGGAGAAGTTTCTGGAAGATTCCATGATCATCCACCTTGCAAACTATCTCTGCCATTTGTACATTCTCACCCATTGCACCCTACAGAAGGGATTTCCAGTATGCATCACACCTTTTACACTTGGCAGGTGAGATGCATCACACCCTTAGTACTAAGCAACCTGTATGGTCCAGTTTTGACTAGTTCTGAGCAGTCTTCTGTGGAGAACTTCTGGGAGATGATGTAATCAGCTGACCTTGTTCCGTTAGGGCATGAAACAACACTTTTAGGGACTTAGAAGCCCTTGTTTTATGGACATATATGATTGGGGTTGCAGTGCCCAAAAATTTATATAACACATACCCTGGCAAAAAAAGGGCAGAGGTTGAGCAGGTGCTCAATCGTTTCCTCATGTGAGTTGCAGAGGTGACATTTGGAAGGTCCTATGAAGCCTTCCTTAAGGAGGTTTTCCCAAGTTAGTATCTTTCTTTGGTACACTAACCAGATAAATAGCTTTATTTTCATCTAGTGAGAGGTTTTCCAAAGCTTCTTCTAGACTATGTCAGTATTGACAAAGTTAAAACCTATTATTGCCTTTTTTGCCTCTTTGAGATTAAAGTTTCCTTCATTATTCTTCCCCCATCTTAATTGGTCAGGTGAGGATGAGACCAGAATCTGTCTCTACTCTAAGTCCATGGTGAGAGCATCTACCATATCCTTCAAAGGAATTTCATTACTGTAATATAGATCCTTCCATTTCCTCCATTTTCCATTATTACTTCCCTGGTCCCAGAAATCTTGTACCAAGAAGAGATCTTTGTTGTCTGTGTCTCTCTTGAGAGCTACCCATTCATTCTTGTTTAATATGGGTTCCTGTTGCCAACTATCCTCCCAGAAACGAGCCCGGTCCCCTGCTCGGATTTCCCAGAAGCAGTGTTGTTGAACAGTGCTTTTGTTCTCCCAAGCAAGGTTCCAACTATGTGACCCCCTAATTTGTCCTGACATTCTGATGTGATCCTTTTCCTGCCAGTATTTAGCATACTTTTGTTTCCAAATCTTGGCCCATGGGGCATTTGGCTCCTTAATCCATCACCACCACAGTTTAGCTCCTGAAGCTTTGCTTAGAGTCTCCGGATCATGCAGCCCCAAGCCACCATGGCTTTTGGGCTTGCAGAGCTTGTCCCAGGCAACTAAAGGCCATTTTTTATTTTCTTCCCCTCTGTCCCATAGAAATTCCCTTTGAATGTTCCTTATATGCTACTTGATACCTTGAGGAGCAGGGATGGCTGCAAACATGAAGATGGGAATGGCCTGCAATACCGCTTGAGTGAGCACCAGTTGCCCTGCTAAGTTTAGAGCTCTGTATGTCCATTTACTGATTTTGTCCTGAAGTTTGTTCAAAATAGGTTCCCATATTTTCTTGCTTAGAGGGTTATCAGTAAGAGGAATGCCAAGATATTTGGAAGGCAGTTGTTCCCTTTGAAAACCAAGAATCTTGGTAATGTTTCTCTGTATAGCAATATTAGTGTTAAAGAAAAAAACTTTGGACTTGTTTTGGCTTACCTCTGTACCTGCGGCCATAGCAAAGTCGTCCAAGATTTCTTTGATTGCCCTTGCCTCTCTAACTGTGGGTATGCCCTGCAACATAGTATCATCCACAAATTTTTGATGAGTGTTAGCCTCTCCATCCAAGGTGAGCCTGATCCCCTGAATTCGACCTTTAGCATTTGCCATCTTGATTGCCCTACCTAGCCCTTCCATCATGAGGACAAAGAGGAAAGGTGATAATGGATCTCCCTACCTGAGCCCTTTGGAAGGTGTGAAAGTTTTTGAAGGAGCCCCATTGAGCATAATGGAAAAGCTGGTCGTGGTGACTAGTGCCATAATCCATCTTATCCAGTTTTGTTCAAATCCATAGGCTTTAAGAATAGCTCTTATATAAGACCAGTTGAGTTTATCATAGGCTTTCGCAAGGTCCAACTGAATTATCATCCTTGCTTGCTTGTTGCTTTTGAGTGAGTGTACCACCTCATATGCTTGGATGATGTTGTTGAGAATTTGTCTGCCCTCCACATAGCCTGTTTGCTCTTCCGAGATGAGGGTAGGTAGCAGGGGCTTGAGTCTATTGGCTATCACTTTGGAGATGATTTTATACACCACATTACATAAGGCTATGGGCCTGAATCCATCCGGAGTCATAACATTTTCCTTTTTGGGGATTAAAGCTATGAAGGAAGCATTAAGTGCTTTCAGAACCTTTTTATTTCTTCTTGAGTCTTCCACAACCTCAAGGATATCCTGTTTGACTGTATTCCAGTAGGCTTTGAAGAAATCAACATTGAAACCATCTGGTCCTGGTGCTTTTCCACTTTGCATTTCCTTGATCACCTCACTGACCTCCTCTTCCGAGACCGGCCGGTTGAGATTATGGTTGTCCTCTCTGGTGACCAACTTGGGAATGTACTGTGTGAACTGAGCAATGTACCTATATCTATCCTCCATAGGCTCCTTTGCAATGTTAAAAAAGTGTTGAACTAGGTTCGATTCCATATCCTTGTGAGAGACCAGTTCAATACCTTGAGAATCCTTAATTTTTGTGATTCTATTATGTGCCCTGTGGGCCATAGTGGATTTGTGGAAGAACTTGGTATTTCTTTCTCCCTCTTTAATCCATTGAATCCTGGATTTCTGTCTCCAGAAAGTTTCCTCTTGTAGGCAATGATCCTCCCATTCTCCCTGCAAAGTGTTAGTTAGTTTTTGCCTTTCCTCATTGAAGCCCTCTGAGATATTGATCTGATTGACTTCCTGGAGTTTTTGCTCAGTTTCAATTCTGGCCTTGATGATATCTCCAAATTCCTCTTTGTTCCAATTCTTGAGTTTGAATTTAATGTATTTCAGTCTTTGCTGAAGCATGTACATCTTAGTACCCTGAATGTTCAAATCCTCCTTCCACCATTTATCAATGTTGCTGGTAAAATTGGGGTGCGAGAGCCAGGAATTTTCAAATCTGAAAGGCCTATTTCTTGGAGTGCCCATAAAGTTAGCTTCTAGCTGAACTGGCCAATGATCCGAACCTCCAAAGGGCAGAATGGATGTTGTGATGGCTGGTCCTGTTAGGAGGAGATCCTCAGAAACTATGAATCTATCAAGTTTTGATGCCACTTGGGATGCCCCTCCCCTTCTGTTGTTCCAAGTGAAGGTTCCATTTATTGTCTCTATATCTGCTAGTCCCATGTTCATGATGAAATCCTGGAAAGCTTCAGAATCTCTGCCTAGCTGTCTGGTCCCTCCTTTTTTTTCTGAAAGAGATCTTATCATATTGAAATCACCTGCAACTATCCAAGGAATATTGGGATGTCGTGCTCTGAGACCTTCCAAGGAGGCAAGAAGCTTGAGTTTATCTGCTTGCTGTTGAGGTCCATAAACATTTGTTATCATGTAAGTTTCTTTGTCACCTATAGTACTACACACCAAAGAAACATAGTTTTTGGATGCTTCAGCATCCAAGATTCCAAAATTCTGTGGATCCCACAACATGAGAATCCCACCTGCAGAGTTATTGGATTTAACTTGTAAATACTCATACTTAATTAACCACTTATTGTGAATTTCTCTTATTTTTTCCATTGAGCATTTGGTTTCCTGAATGAAGACCATGTTTGATTTTTCTTCTTTTATTCTATTACTTAGATTTCTCTATTTCCTTCTACTACCTAAACCTCTAATATTCCAAGTTGTGAGCTTCATTAAGAAAGGTTGGTAAAGGAATAGCTGGTGAGATCTTTCATCTTGCCTGAGTTAATCAGTAGTTTCCCACATTCATTTAGCAGTTCATTATGTCTTTTTCTTCCTCTTTTCCTCCCTAGGTTCTTTGGAGATTGTGTCTGTGGGTTCTCCATCATTCTAACCCCACTTTGCTCCTAGCTTTCATGGTTTCTTTTGAGACCGGTTCCCTTCGATTGTGCCCTCCATAAATAAAGTTTTTGGACTCGATCATAGTCTTCTTTTGGCAATGATTCCACTCCTTTATTCTTTCCTTGTTCCAGAAAATGTTCTAGATCTAGATTTTCCCTGTCTAGAATCTCCTGTAGTTCTTGGTCCTCCGTTCCTGCCTCACTTGGAGTCATCTCCTGGTCCTTGCTGATCTCCATGCCATTTTGCATTTCCTCCATCTGCTGGTTATTTGCTGGGATGTCCTCCATTTCAGCTTCCATGTCTTGCTCCTTAAGTGCATTCTCTGTGTCCTGGACTATCTCCACGTTCTCCTCCACTTCCTCTATGGTTTTGAAACTATTGTGTTTCATCTATCTGTCTTCATTAGTCTTCTTGTGTGATCGTTTACCCCCTTTCCCTTTGCCCCCAACCTTGGTAAAACCCTCATGATCTCTGTCCGCAGAGGTTTTCCCATTGCCTTCCATATTGTTTGTTGGGGAGTCTCTGAATAGGTGGTTGTGTTCATGATATTTGTGGCATTTGAATGGTATGTGCTCATAGTCCATATTTTGCACACATTCTTCATCATATACCTCTAAAAATATTGCTTCCGGAAGAGCTTCAGATAGATCCATTTCTACACATATTTGAGTGAAGGAGGTATATTTACCTTTGAGAGTTGCCTCTGATATATTTAGAAAATGCCCTAGCTTGTTGCCTATGGTTTTCAAGGATTCTGGTTGCCAGTAGTCCAGGGGTAGTGAGCAAAGTCTTATCCAAACTAGTACTGATGTAAATGTTTCACGTTTCAGAACAAAATTCATCATCCATGGCCGCATGTAGAGTCCTGTCGCAGCATAGAAGTAAGGACCCCTTCAAATACTCTATCTTTGTCCTCTAGGCTTGCGAACACCACCGTGAAGAAGCCCTTAGAACCCAGATGTAAATGCATTTCTCCCTTTGGCTTCCAGTGACTCCTGATCCAGATATATAATGCCCTCTTCGTTGGCCATAACCCCATAAACTTGAAAATGATCGCATGTTCTTTCATGTGGTTCCTGTGCACTTGAATCTCCAGATCACTCAAAATGACCCAGGGGATGATGCTTGATTTGGGTTTGCAGACTCCCATAATTTTCATGGGAGGCATTTTCCTACTGTTGCCTCCCTTCTCCTTATCTTTACTTGTTTCCTGTTTCATTCCTTCCTGATCCTGGGTTTCGTTTCTTCCCACTATTTCCTTGTCTCTTGCTTTTGAAATCTTATCCAACAGTTTTTTGAAATACTTTCCTCCTTCTTCCTCGCCTCCCTCTGTGACTTCTTGAATATAGGAGGGAGCGGCGCTTCCCCTTGCGCGTCCCACCATCGAACCCTAATGTAGAACTTGTCGCCAATGTCAGAACTCGTTCAAGTTGCAGACGAGACTTTCGTGAGTTAGTTTGCCTCCTAATCTAATTCTAAAATATCATTCTTTGTTTACTATTCAGATTTCAAAGAGAAAACATGTGAATATTTATAACATGACGAGAAAACAATAGTTAAACATGAAGAGATAATACTTATTTGGTTCCAACTGTGCACAAGAATCGAGTGAAATGTCTTTAGCTTTATTTCATGACCCAGCAAAACCAGTCCAGTCTTAAATACAATAGCTCCTTAGCTTGATATAAAATGTCTACATAAATGTATTTTAATCCACCCTAATTACTTCAAAATGTGAAATATTTATACCAAAAATGTTACAAAATATGTCATAACAATATGATAATTATTCTAGGAAACCAAAAATATCTTCAAGCATGAAGAAAGAGACGGATGGAGAACTGCTTTCTTGTTGTCCCTTTTATTGTGATTGTGTTGGTTGTTGTAATTTGGATTTGGCTCTTTCAGTTGCTTGATACCTATGTGCTGGAATCACTTTATGTCTTCAATCTACTGATACTCTTTACCTGCTACACTTTGACTCTGTTTCATCTATTTTACCTGGCTGCCATATAGATTTACTACAGTAACTTTATAGTAAATCTGTTAATTTCATCCACCATTCACCTTTAGGTAATTTCATCTTTAGCATCTTTCTATATATCTCATCAGCTTCGGTGTACTTGGAAAAATTTGGCTTGTGGATGAATAGGTGCTTTACTTCATGCTCTAGAAAAAACAAATATTCCAGATTATCATATGATACATTTCCCGTGGGCAGAGCTTTTACCGCTAAAGTACTAGCTTGGCTGTTGGCCAACTTGTTTAGTCTTTCAATGTAATCATCTTGGGTCATAAGCTTGTCATGGATTACCATAGGATTGGGGAGTCCTTTTTCCCTTAAAATACCAAACTTTGTCATAAATCTATCAATATCAGCTTGGATGCTTTGGCATTTTTTCTCAAGATTGAGCATAAGGTTCCTTTTAGTAAGAATATTCTTGATCTATATAATGGTCCCTGTCCTATCTTCTATGCCCAGTTCATCTAGCTGATACCTGTTCTTGCTGTTCAAGAGTGCTATCAATTGGTGGGCCTCTTCAAGCTTGTCTCCCAACTCTTCTCTTATCTTATGAATTGCTTTGGTGGCCACTTTCACCAGTTCAATTTTCTAAAAAATTTCTTGAATAGATGGCCAAACATCATTGACAGATTCAATGATGTTGGCCCAGAGCATTTCCTTTATATCTCCCAGTGGCTATTGTAATGTCAAGTCCATTTTAAGGACTTTTATCCTTTCTCCCATTCTTTGATTATTCTGAGCTTCTTCCTTCTGTTGTATTTGTGCAAGTTTGCAATCAATTTCCAAACTTGATACTTTTTCTCTAAGATTTTTAAGCTCAGTAGCCTAGATGGTCATTTCCTCCATGGATTTTACCAATTTAGTTGTGTTTTCTGTGGATGTAATTGCGCTTGTAGATGTACCTGTGACTGGCATAGCTGTAGCTGCTGTAAGTTTTGGTGCTAAGGAAGCAGCCAATGTGGACAACACTACTGTAGAGACTGTAGGAATGATAGTTTGTGGAATGGTGGCCAAATCACTCTGTCTAGACTGAATCAAGTTATCCAGCTCTTTGTCTGTTTCTTTTAGTTGATCATTCAGCTTAAGGACTAAGTCCATAAGCTCTTCTTCCCTTCGAGTTTCTAATACTTCAGTTATTTGTGGATGATGCAGAGGGGGATTTTAAGCAGATTTTTCAAGGCAGCTATGTCATCATTTTTCTTTTTGATTAGCTTTTCTGCAGCCTTTACATCCTTGGGATCATGCCCCAATTCTATGATTAAGTCCTCTAAGGACTTTATCTTGGTATCCTTGGCCTGTGAAGAGGCCTTCTCTAACTGGAATTGTGTTGATATATTATTGAGTGGATTTTGGAGTTGATGTGCTGCAATGGCCTTGCCGGTCAATGTGGAATAGACCATTTCCCCAGTATGTTTGTGTAATTCTATTTGTTTGATAGAATGTATATCCTTTGCTAACACCTCAAAATTTGTCTTCAACTAATCTACTATAGACCTGGGCTACTGTGTGGTACGCTTCATGAAAGTCATTTGCATCTTACCTTCTTTTACATCAAAGGCTAACATTAGCCTTGTTTGATTAGTGGGAGCCATTTTAAGGTATTGTGCATAGCTTTGGGCCTTCAATCTTTCATTTCTGGCCTTTATTTCTTTGTATTTCTCTCTAATGTCTTGGTTCTGGCCAGTTGGAGCCCTGAATAAGGATACTTCCACGCTCTGTTGTCTCTCTAGCATTTGAGCCTGTGTAGTGGAAGGTTCTTGTGTACCTCCAGAGGGAGTGCTCTGCCTGATTTCTGATCTTTTTGTACCTATAGTTCCAGCGGTTTCCTCTATGAACTCTTGTTTTGAAAAAGGATTTAACCTTTGCCTCTTGACATAAGTCTATGCAACAGGTCTACTATAAGGAGTGGCCTCCTCTCTATCTCTTTTGGGATTCTTCTCCTCATTTAGAGGAGTCTATACAATAGGAGGATTATTCATGATGTGTTTTGGTTGAGCCAGCTCTTCTGATATGTTTGGTTTCTCTGATTCTTCTTTCTCCTAAGGTCCTTCTTCTCCTAATTTCCCACTGTGTTCCTACGTTTCCCTTTCAGATTAGGATTCTCCTGGCACCTGTATAAAGGAATCTTCATCAAGTCTTCATTCTAAATAAATCAGCACATTATTGATAGCAACTTATGTGCTATATCAGTCTACTAAAGTGTTCTCCACCCATTCTAGTTGATTTTCATACTGTTCTATTTCAAGAATTCTGTGGTGGATATAGGGAGATAATTTGTTCTTTTGTCTTCTATTGCAGATGAAATATAAAGGGTCATATCTCCATATGAAACTTTGTTTTAGTTTCAGCCTTTGAAGGATTTCTTCTGCTTCCTTTCTAGCTTCCCTACCATTGCATATAAAGGGGCCAAGCTGGTCTTTTATTATGAGTTGAGCTTTCTTCTTGGCCTTCACAAAATGTACCTCATCTGAATTAATCATTTGCATTAGTACTCCAGAGAAAACAATCTCATGGGGAGGTATCTTGGTAGTTTGTAGGGTGGTAATTCATAGCCATATATCGTGATTTCAGTGTGATTTTGGTACAAGTACCAATTTCCCACTCTATATTGTTTGGACAATTGTAGGACCCTCCTGATATCTGCACTGATTCTGGGGGGAGGACTTCCTAACCACATAGTTGCCAGTGGGTGCACAAAGAGATCTATGAAATATGTATAAGTAGATGGAGAGTCATATTGATGGATTAATGAAGTCCAGAAGACTACTGATCTAGAGTTGCCTCTAGTATCAATATTTTGGAGTATAAATGGGAATTTATCGGCTTGATAGTACAAGAAAAGATGATATAAAATTGATGAATATTTGAATACTCTTTCATTGTCCATTCTCGTGAATTGATCATGTATCTTATCTACAATGAACTTAGCATAATCAAACATGATGGTAGGGGGTTGTCTAGGAGTGTAAATGGACATGAAGGCTACAATAATCTCATCAACAAATTCACTTGTAGTCTAGCCTAACACACTAGATATCATTGCTATGATGTCTCAGCCAAGTTCAGGGAATATGGTCCACACGTATGGGGGAGGGTCCTCTAGAATGTATTGCTCTTCCCTAATGAAGGTCTGGAATAACTGAGCAAGTTTGATGGAGGTGATTGTAGGGAATCTGTTAAGCAAGTCTCCAATAGAAAGGGGGGTTAGGTTTTGGCCTAGTTGCAACTACAACATTTCATTTATGGATTCAGCAGTGATGGTAAATAATACAGTATGGTCAGGAGTCATCATTGTCTTTCGCTAGTACTATAGTTCATATGGCAATAGTGGACAATCTTAGAGAAGATATGAACTTTAGGGAATTGGTACTTGGGAAAACCTGATTCCCAAAGACCTATTTTGTCCGCATGGTTTAAGAACTGGTCTTTATACCTGCAATATAACTTCAGTGGGGATTCTTGGATGAAGGGATGTTTGATTTGAAAGTCTTTATCTACCAAAGGGAGAGGTCTAAGTCCTTGTGGAGAGTAGAAATTGGTAGGACCTTCAATGCAACTGGAGCAGCCATCCTTGGTTCTTGTGGATTCAAGGACAGCGGTGAAAGGTTTTTAGTCAAATTGGGGGAAAATTGGTTTAATTCAGAATGGTTTTGAGTTGCTGGGAAACGTTTTTACTTAATTACTTAATAACTTAAAGCAATTGAGTAACAGGTTTGGTATTAAAAACGGTTTCTCAGTGACTTTGGGTAAATACTTGGTTTCAGCTCTGAACGAATTGATGGGTGACTTTGCACAGTTTTCAGGAGGCATAGTGATAGAAGGGTGGTCTGGTATTTCAGTAGCTTCAGCAGGTTGGCAGTTGGACGTGGGTTGAAGGTTGCATGTACTATGGGGCTTGCATGGAGGTCTAAGTGGTCTTCTTCACGATAAAACTAAAAAAATGAGTTTTTTTTAGTTTTAGTTGCAAAGTCAACTATTTTGGCAGGTACATGGGCAAAGGTACGTTTGGATTTAAGCGGGGGATGAGACATTTTTTCATCTAGCAGGAGGCAGTAAGTGAGTTTAGATCACACCACTTTTGGGCTGGAGTGGTTTCAGGGGAAGGTCATTTGCTGCCACTCATCGGGCACCACGTAGCATCAGGGTCCAAATTGAAACCACCCATATTGGGCGGGTAAAGTTTGACCTTTGAAGGTCGATCGATATGATCGTCAACCGTCGGATCAAATGGGACCTGATCGTACGGTGATTGAGGCGGGGATTTGACATGAGGTTTAATGGAGGGGCCCAGGGGTGGGTTTTAAAGTAGCGGTTTTTAATTAATCATGGATTATGGCGGATTTAAGGGCGTCGGGGGTGATTTCATTGGCGGAGATCGATTATTAATTAACCACAGATTGGTTAATTAATCTCTTTTATTCGGCGAAGGGTTTTGGTTATTAATTAATCGTTGATTGACTAATTAACCCATTAATCGTTCATGATATTAATAGATTTTATGTTTCAAACTTTAGGGGCAAGATATTAATATTAATGGGTTTTATAAATACATAGGGGAAACAGGTTATTTTATTGGGATTTAATATGTAAATAAAGTCAAAAGTTAATATGAATGAAGGCAGAAAATGTTTTAGCGCTAAGTATAAATTGAATTCTTTGCAATTTGTTTCTGTTTTTCACATAGAAAACATAAAAACTTAGGCTAAGTGTATATTTGTGAGTTTTTGTAAAAAGGGGTTTTTACATGGGAGGTGATCACTTTTCTAAGGTTTTATCCTTAGAGAAAGGGGTTTATTAGGGGAAAGTCAGTTTATTTTCGAATATGAGTGAATTTGAAGGGGGGTGAATGCTTATGAGGGCACTTTTAGTACTTAGGACCTATAAGTTATTGGGCCAAGGGTCTGGTCCCTCCAGAAGTCAGAGAAATGCTCTGAGCCCCTTTAACTTAAGATTTTAGGTACTTTAAGACTTTCCTTGGAAATTAGTTAAGTAAAAAATGTAATGAATGAGGGAGGTTAATCAATTGACTTTGTGTACTTTGGTAAATGCTCAATTTTCATCCATACTTAAAAATTTTATGATGAAGGTGAATGATATGATCTTATCTAATCAATCATCACAATTTTGCAACCATTCAACTACTTACCCATCTACTCATCCTACCATTTTTACTTCTCTTTATTAGGGTGCACTTAAGCTGGCAAACCCTTTATCAAAACTTTTTCTTTTCTTTTACAAAAGTAATCTATCTAAGTCTAACCTTATTACATCCAAGGGCTCAGATTAAACAGTTGAGCTCCTTTTATTTACTCTACCTACCTACTTATCTGCCAAGTTTAAACAGTTTGGTCAGATTTTATTCTCTATCTCTAAGCATAAAATTGAAAACATGAAATAACCAAGTTTAAACATTTTGACCATCCATGGATTGTGGCAAAGGTAACAAGCTACACACAATCTTTTATTCTGCATCAAAAGTAAATACTAATGGCATTTTGTCTTACACACTTTACTTTTTTTATTTTATTTTTTGAATATGGAAAACATTTGCAAAAAGCAAAGGTATGTACATATTATAGATTTGACCTCAGCTATTCAAAAATGTTGTAAATAATACTGAGAGTGGGGGTGAATCAATATTATCAGATCAATAATTTAATTTTCAAAACTGATTTGTATACGCTACCTCAACTCAGTGAACTAGCGTGTATACGCAACTATACTTAATGAAACCAGCGTATATGAATAGATCTTTTGATTTACCAAAATTATCATGTATTAAACTTTAATCAGTATATCATGAATTCATTAGGTAGTGCAGTAAAAGCAGAATAAACCATCACACATAAGCAACACACATGAACACCAAGATATAAGGTGGAAACCAAATGTGGGTGAATCCTACCTGCTGCTGTCATCTCTGTCTTCTTTTAATAATAAGAAAATTCTGTTTACAATTTTTGTACTGGTGCAGTCTTATACCAATACGCAGGCTTCTACTTGCAGAATGCTACAACCTTCTCTCATTCTCCAGATTCTATTGTAAGGGAGCTACAACCCCCTAACTCTTGTACTAGCTGATATGTTTGCTAGTACATAGGTGCCGACCTACAGAAGGCTACGACCTTGTTTCTTCCTTCAAGGACCTCGTTTCATAAATTTTCAGACTGGATCCATCAACAACATCATTCAATCATAAAATATATCTGCATCAACCAATCTCCTTTGAACCAACCACAACCGAATCAATCAATCACTTTGACAACCCATCAATCTGATCATTCAGAATGTTGCCACCAGAATACAGTAACCAAAACCCATGCCAGAACGCAGAACACTGCAAAAGTAGACAGAAGCAACTAAAACATATTTTATAAGGTATACGCTACTTCCATGTGTCGAACCTGCGTGTATACGCACTTTCCTCAAAGAAAATCAACGTATATATATGCAAATATAAATCCAGAATTCTGCAGCTATTCTAGACTTTAGTTATACCCAGATCATATCATTTACAAAATAATATATGCGTCAAAATTCAGATCTAGAATATACATGAGCAAAAAACACCTAATGATAATTCATTTTATGCCTTAAGATCTTGATCTATCATTAGATTTGATCCCTCATCATCAACTAAGGTTCATCCTTGGTTCAAATCTAGCAATGCACCATAACCTAATAACCTGCATATTATATCTCACACTTCATCAAATATTCGATACTTGCACACATTGGCCTAATGATATTCTCCTCCTTTTATAGTTTTAGGCCTTTCTCAATACCATGGACCAAAACCACGTAGGACCAATACCTTGGACCCAATACCTGGGGTCAGTACCTCGGACCAGATATCTTGGACCAATACCATCGATCAAAATACCATGGACCAAATACTTCGGACCAAAAATTTAGTTTTCCAAGGTATACGCGCTTTTCCTTTTGTGAAAGTGCATGTGTACGTATACGTGACTTGTATACATTGAACTTGCATGTATATGTAGCTTGGTCAATGGTGAACCTGCATATACCCCTCTTTCTTCATTCTGTAACTCTTTGATGTTTCCCTGCTATACTGTGATCTTTCATCTAAGTGAGTTGCCTTCTGAACTGATTCCTTGAAGCTACCCTGCATTTCATCACATCTGTAAACACTACTGTCATGCATTCTGTCACATCTGATATCTCTTCTGTAGATTCATCTAGTTACCATATACAAGTGAGTTGTTCTGCTACAAGTGGGTTGCCATCAAGTACAACACATACATCATCATGCAAACAATCTCCCCCTTTGTACTTGATGGCAAAAACAACCACACCAAGTCACTCTCCCCCTTTGACATCAAGGGCAAAGAGTCATGATCCCTCTGAGTGCATGTTGAATTCTCCAATATGCTGATGTGTACTGATTGAGCTCCCATGATCGAGTCCATGCTCCCCCTGAGCATACACAAAGTCTGCAAAAATATGTTCTAAAAGAAGAAAATGACTCTATACATACATCACAAATGGCCTTCCTATCACCAATGACTCATACATGCATCCATCTCTCAACCAAGTGGGGATATACCAAATTTGACTCATCAACCCAACCAAGTGGGGATATACCAATTGTTTATACATGTCAAAAACAAGAAACATTACATCATCCATCTCATGCATAGTGGGGTTACAAATTAGGTCTTTTCACGACCTTTACAAATAGAGACCAAATATTTTAAACAAGACCATGATAGTCATCAACAACTATCATATTATCTGCACCATCAGCAGCATTATCTAGACCAACAACCTATATATTTCCATTATTAGTTCTCAAAATATCATCAACCATGTTCTCCCCCGGAACCTATTCCACCTGTTCACTGTCAAATCTGATCATTGCATATGTCATTAAGAGATATCAAAGCATCATCATTAATCAGATATACATCAAGTGATCAAAAACTTTACGAGGACCAATATATTAGTAGATTGAAACCATCATCAAACAGAGCAGATAGTTGACAAAACCATAGTAGACCCCTTTTTTTTTGAGTCTGGCCCACTGCTTTTCTTCAAACCAATATATACGCAACTGTGCCCATGGAAACTCGCGTATGTATGTGACTATGCTTCATGAAACTCGCGTATAACCACATTTCTCTGAAAAATAGGATTTAACAGCAGGATGATGCAGAAACTACTCCTAGCTTTTGCCTGAGATATTCAAATGTCTCTCTAGGCAGTGGTTTAGTGAATATATCAACAACCTGTTATTTGGAGGGAACATACTCCAATTTGACCTTTTGTTCAAGCACTTGTTCATGTAGGAAATGATATTTGATGGGTATGTGCTTGGTCTTGGAGTGCATGACTGGATTCTTTGAAATACTGATGGCACTTGTATTATCACATAGAATGGAGATGGGTGGAGTACATGTGATCTGAATATCTTGCAAGGTTTGCATCATCCAAAGTAGTTGTGTGCAGCAAGATGCAGCGACCACGTATTTTGCTTCAGCTGTAGATAATGCAATTGAACTTTGTTTCTTGTTGAACCAAGACACTAACCTAGAACCCATATAGAATGCACCACCACTAGTGTTTTTTTTGTCATCAACACTTCCTGCCCAATCCGCATCTATATATGCATGAAGTGTAAGATCTGTATCTCTAGGATACCATAAACCAAAGTTCTGTGTTCCTTGAAGATATTTGAAAATCCTTTTGACTGCCTGAAGGTGTGATTCCTTTGGATTTGCTTGGAATCTTCCAATTATTCCCATTGCATGCATAATGTCCGGTCGGGTACCTATTAGATAAAGCAGACTGCCAATCATGGATTTCTAAGTTGGTTGATGTACTATTGTTGATTCATCATTTGGGCTAAGACTGCATCTTGTTACCATTGGGGTACATACTGGTTTAGAATCTTCCATGCAGTACTTTTTCAGGATCTGTTTGAGATATTTGGTTTGTGAGAGAAAAATACCATCTTTACTTTGTTGAACTTGTAGACCAAGAAAATAGGTAAGCCCACCAAGCAAGGACATCTCAAATTCTTATTGCATTACTAAAGAAAAATTCTGACTCATGGATTCTTCATTGCTATCAAAAATGATATCATCAACATAAACAACAATTATTAGCAATTTACCAGTGTCAATATTTGTATATAGATTTCTATATGTTGACCCCTTTGAAAAACCCTGTTGGTGGAGATATTTGTCAAGATGGTAATATCAGGCCCTTGGAGTTTGTTTTATACCATAGAGAGCCTTTCTAAGTTTGCATACAAGTTTTGCATCATTTCCAAGAATGAATCTTTCTGGTTGTTCAATATAGACCTCTTCTTCTAAGTCTCCATTAAGAAAGGCAGATTTGACATCCATTTGGTATACTTTGAATTTCTGAAAAGTAGAAAGAGCAAGAAACATTCTTATGGCTTCAAGTATAGCAACATGTGCAAATGTTTCTTCAAAATCTATACCTTCTTGTTGAGCATATCCTTTAGAAACAAGTCTGGCCTTGTTTCTAATAACTTCTCCATTTTCGTTCAACTTGTTTTTGAATATCCATATAGTTCCTATGATATTCTTATCATGAGGTCTAGGAACTAATTCCCAAGTTCTATTCTTTTCAATTTTCTCAAGTTCTTCATTGATTGCCTTGACCCAACATTCATCTCTGCATGCTTCATTTACATTTTGAGGTTCAGTGGAAGATAGTAATGCTAGATAGCTTGAGGATTCGGTAATATTTCTTCGTGTTAGCACTCCTGCCCCTTTTTCCCCTAGAATTTGAGTTTCTGGATGATTTTTCTGAACATACCTGGACGTAGTCTTTTCCTCTACCGTTATCTCTTCTTCTGGTGCTTCATTGGTTTCTTCTTCAGAATCAATGTGATTTGATGTGGGAAAATGATCCTTATCTTCTTCATTGTCATAATCTTTAGTTTTTATCTGTTTTGGATTTTTGCATGCTTCATCAACCACAACATCAATACTTTCAATAATTTTCCCAAGTCTTTTATTATAACATTTATATCCTTTACTTCGGGAAGAGTAGCCAAGAAGAATACCTTCATCTGCTCTAGGTTCAAACTTACCAAGTTTTTCATCAGTCCTTTTTATGTAACATTTGCTTCCAAAAACTTTGAAGTATTTTATAGTAGGAGTCTTACTATACCAAATTTTATGTGGAGTTTGAGTGTTGTTTACCTGAACATTTGCTTGGTTGAGAATAGTGATGGCAGCGAATGTAGCTTCACCCCAAAAGGTTGCAGGAGTTCCAGATTCATATAGCATAGCACGAGCCATTTGTTGAATAGTTCTATTCATTCTTTCTACCACTCCATTTTGTTGAGGAGTCCTTTCGGTGGAGAACTGCCTTTTTATTCCATGTTGTTCACAAAAGTAAAAGAATTCATTTGAGGTAAATTCCCCTCCTCGATCAGATCTAAGGCATCTGATTTTGCGATCTGATTCATTTTCAACCAAAGCTTTGAAGGCTTTGAACTTTTCAAATGCTTCATCTTTATTCTTTAGAAGACCTATCCAACACATTCTGGAAAAATCATCAATGAACAATATAAAGTATTCTTCTCCACGAGGTGACTTTTTCCTTGATGGTCCACATAAATGAGTATGAACAAGTTCAAGAGGCTTACTTGCTGACCCTTCCTTTTCGATGAAGTGAGATTTGGTTTGCTTACTGAATTAACATGATTTGCATATAGTGTTTTCAGGAATTTTGATATCTGGAAGATCAAAAACAGCCTAGAATCTACATGCTTTTCTTATTTGAGAAAAGCTTAGATGTCCCAATCTTCTGTGCCATAGCCAGTTTTCATCATTTTTGCTTAGATAGCACTGTTGTTGTCCTCCATTGAGTATGTATAGGTTGTTTTGAGTTCTTGTACCTTTGATCATGATTTCTCCTATATCAAGCTCACGAACAACACATCCATTTTATCGAACACTACTTTATTTCCTTGATCACACATTTGACTCACACTCAACAGGTTATGCTTTAAGCCATCAACATACATAACATTCCTAGCTTTAACTTTTTCTTTCAAGAAAATAGAGCCTTTCCCTTTTATGACAGCAGGAGTTTCATTTACAAGTGAGACACTCTTTTCCTTTTCTAAGGCATTTTATGAGTGGAGTTTTTCTTTGTCACCTGTCATGTGTTTTGAGCATCCACTGTCGATGTACCACTGGTTTTCTTGTCCTTTTGCATACAAGGCTATACTACATCTTTCTATTTGCGGTTCTTTCTTTCTCCATATTTTGGGATTTAATGGAGTTTTCTCCTTTTGAGATATTTGCCAAAATTTACTCCTGCATTCAGATTCTTCACGGCCAAAGTTGTTACAAATTGAGCATTCTATTTCATTTTCAAGAAGAAAAAAGTTATTATAAGAGCTTTTCTTGATCCCTGACACATTCCTTTGATTTTGTGCTTCTCTAGTCATGATGGTTTTGTAAGAAACACATTGAGCAACTTTGTGTCCAAAATTATGACATGAGAAACATTGAACATTAAAGAAGTTCCTGCGATTATCGAATCTACTCACCTGGTGATTGTAGTTTCTATTGATATTTATCTTTGAAGCAAATTGAGTGCGATTTACCTGAGGTTGATTGTGGCTTCTGTTAATCCTTGAAGTAAATTGAGCCTAATTTACCTGGTGATCTGCTTTATGCCTTTGCTGACAATTGTCAAACTGTTCACTGCTCTTTGCTGCATCAAGATAGCTTTTAGTGGAGGTTGATGGCTTCTGTGATTGAGATGTTTCTTTAGTATACCAAGACATGTCTTTATCAGAGGAGAACACTGCACTTTGATAATTTCATTTAAGGTTTCTAATCCTTTAGCAAATCTAAGATTGAGAGCTTTTGTTTTCTCAAGATCCTTTCTTAGACACACAATTTCACATTCTAGTTTTTCATTATGTTTTTCTCTTTCAGCAAGTTGGTATGTCAAGGTATCTATAATCATATTATTTTCTTCTAAACAGATTTTGAGTTTAGAGATTTCTTCATAGAGGTCATCTTCATCTAAAACATCCAAAAAATCATCATATTCATAAGCCATCAGAAGTCTATAGTCATTACTATTTTCATCTTCATCACTATTTGATAAACCATCACTATCTTCATGAGTATAGTAGCTCTTTTTACTTACACTTTGTTTTCTATTCCATTTTGTAGATTCTTTCCCTTTATCATATTTAACTTTATGAGGACATTTGGCACAATAATGACCGACTCTACCATAGACAAAACATTTTAAAGGTAGCTTACCTTTGAATCTTCCGGAACCCCGTTGAAGCTTCTTGACAAAGTTTACTTCCTCTTCTTCTTCTTCTGAAATATGTCTTGATTCATTGAGTTCTTGTTTTCCTTTTTTTGAATCTTTAAATGCGGCTTCTTTCATATCTGATGGACCTCATTTTCTCATCTCAAAGGCAGTTAAGATTCCGTGAAGTTGTGTCATAGTAATAGTCTGTAGATACTACTTTTCTTCTATGGCATATACTTTTGATTCAAATTTAGTAGATAAGGATCTTAAAACTTTTTCAACTAAGGTAACTTTCTTTATCTCTTCACCCAGATTCTTCATGCAATTAACAACCTCATCTATACGTAAGAAGTAACTAGCTATACTTTCATTATTGTGCATATTGAGAGTTTCATATTGAATTCTGAGTGTTTGTAGTTTAGCACATTTTACCTAAGAGTCTCCTTCGTAGCTTAGAACGATTTTGTCCCATATTTCTTTGGCTAATTTGAGCTGCATAACTTTGAAAAAATCTGATTGTGACAGACTTCCCAATAATGTATTGATAGCCTTGGCATTGGTTTCATATTGCTTTTTACTTGTCGTATCTGTAGGAATTGCTGATGGAAATGTATATCTTCGTTCCACAATTTCCCAAACATTTGTTCCAAGAGATTGAAGATAGGTTGTGGTTCTTACCTTCCAATAAACAAAGTTGCTCCCATCAAATATTGGTTGTCTGATGGATCCCCCGCTTTCTTGATTACTCATGATGATGGAACTTCCTTCAAGTGATCAAGCTTCTTCTGAAGGACCTCCTCTAATACCAATTGTTATAAATAGTACTGAGAGGGGAGGTGAATCAGTATTATCAGATCAATAATTTAATTTTCAAAACTGATTTGTATACGCTACTTCAACTCAGTGAACTAGCATGTATACACAACTATACTTAATGAAACCAGCGTAGATGCAGAGATCTTTTGATTTACCCAAATTATCATGTATTGAACTTTAATTAGTATATCAGGAATTCATTAGGTAGTGCAGTAAAAGAAAAATAAAGCATCACACATAAGCAACACACATGAACACCAAGATATAAGTTGGAAACCCAATGTGAGTGAAAACCACCTGTTGCTGTCATCTCTGTCTTATTTTAATAATAAGAAATTTATGTTTACAATTTTTGTACTGGTGCAGTCTTATACTAGTACACATGCTTCTACCTGCAGAAGGCTACAACCTTCTCTCATTCTCTAGCTTCTACTGGAAGGGAGCTACAACCACCTAGCTCTTGTACTAGCTGATATGTTTTCTAGTATGTAGGCATCGACCTACAGAAGGCTACGACTTTCTTTCTTCCTTCAGGGACCTCATTTCATAAATTTTCAAACTGGATCCATCAACAAAATCATTCAATCATCAAATATATCTACATCAACCAATATCCTTTGAACCAACCACAACCGAATCAATCAATCACTTTAACAACCCATCAATCTGATCATTCAAAATGTTGTCACCAAAATACAGTAACCAGAACCCAAGCCAGAACCCAGAACACTGCAATAGCAAACAGAAGCAACTAAAACATATTTTATAAGGTATACGCTACTTCCATGTGTCGAACCTATGTGTATACGTGCTTTCCTCAAAGCCAATCAGCGTATATATTTGCAAATATAAATCCAGAATTTTGCAGCTATTCCAAACTTTAGTTATACCCAGATCATATCATTTACAGAATAATATATGCATCAAAATTCAGATCTAGAATATAAATGAGAAAAAAACACCTAATTATAATTCATTTTATGCCTTAAGATCCCAATCTATCATTAGATCTGATCCCTCATCATCAGCTAAGGTTCATCCTTGGTTCAAATCCAGCAATGCACCATAACCCAATAACTTGCATACTAGATCTCACACTTCATCAGATATTCGATACTTGCACACATTGGCCTAATGATCTTTTCCTCCTTTTATAGTTTTAGGTCTTTCTCAATACCATGGACCAAAACCATTTAGGACCAATACCTTGGACCCAATACCTGGGGTCAATACCTCGGACCAGATACCTTGGACCAATACCATGGATCAAAATACCATGGACCAAATACTTCGGACCAAAAATTTAGTTTTCCAAGGTATACGCACTTTTCCTTCTATGAAAGTGTGTGTATGTATATGTGACTTCTATACAGTGAACCTGCATGTATACACAGCTTGGTCAATGGTGAACCTGCATATACCTCTCTTTCTTCATTCTGTAACTCTTTGTTGTTTACCTACTATACTGTGATCTTTCATCTGAGTGAGTTGCCTTCTGAACTGATTCCTTGAAGCTACCCTGCATTTCATCACATCTATAAACACTACTGTCATGCACTGTCACATCTGATATCTCTTCTGTAGATTCATCTAGTTACCATATATAAGTGAGTTGTTCTACTACAAGTGGGTTGCCATCAAGTACAACACATACATCATAATGCCAACAAAAAATTATGACTCCTATTGGTATAGGAACATAACATGATCAACATCATCAAGAAACTTTTAGAAGTAAATAAGAAAAACTGGCAGAAAAAGCTCATTAATGCTTTATGGGTGGATAGAGTCAGTACTAAAAAATCCACAGGTATGTCTCCTTTTCAGTTGGTGTATGGGGTTCATACTATTTTTCCTTCATCTCTTGTTGTCCCGGTCATGAAAATTCTACAGGAATTAGACAACGAAACAAATGATATGCAACGAAGGATAAGTCAGATGATCAATTTGCAACAAACTAGGGAAGAAGTATTTCAAAATACTTCTAAACTTCAAGAAAAAATAAATAAAAGTTATGATCGCTATACAAAAGAAGACAATTTCAACCTAGGATATGTGGTTCTTCACTGGGATGAAAGAAATGAAGAAAAGGGAAAACATGGCTAGTTTGAAAATTTATGGAAATGACCGTACCGGATCTCATCTTTCAGAGGAAAGAATTATTTTCTATTGGATGAAATGAATGGGAAATATTATTTAGGAGGAGCGACCAATGGTAGGCTTCTCAAGCACTACTATACATGAAGAAATTTATGCAAATCTTCATCACCATTGTATATACCAATTTATTCTTCATGTCCAAGTGTGAAGTGGATATCATAGGAGTCTAAAGCCCAAGGAGAAGGCCAAGAGGCTTCTTTAATCATCTGCTAATTGTATTTTTCTTTTAGGGTCATGTCATATCAGATGGTGTTAGTTTTTAGTGTCAGTCTAGTATTTGGCATTTTGACTCCATTGCCCAATGAATAAGGCTACCTGATCTACAGTGTTCTTGACACCTCCAAGGAGATGTCATCCCCAGGTGGAGCCAATGTTACTACCTGTCAATCATGTTAGTCATCAACGATCAAATGTGCTCTTACATAGTTTTTTTAATTAGGGTTTCAGGTCAAGTTTTTATAGTTTCAAGGATCTTTTCAATAAAAAAATTGGTCACTGGTTAGGAAGGTCAGTCTCTACTATTCCTTTTAGTTCCATGGTCAAAGAACACCATCTTAGTCAAGTCAAATCATTTTTAGAAGAGTCTCATAGTCATTATGTTCATAATTCACCTAATAAGCCTATGTTAGGTCACCACTAGGTCAATAGGTTAATTTATGAAAATTGGTCTTTTTACCATTAAAATCCATTTTATAAGGAATAGTAGAGGTCAAGTTGGAAATCAAGGTTTTAAATCATGCTTTTATTTCATTTTATTAAATGAAATACTTTCATAAAGGTCATGAAGCTGCAAAGTGTCAAGTTCAAGTTACAAATGTTATGGTGGGTCCACTACTAATTGTAAAGAAATATAATTTTCTCAAGTTATAAAAGGATTTCACTCACTCTCTATTTGCCAATTCAGTTTTCCAACACTCAACTCCATCCAAATAGGTTGAAATTGTCAGGCAAGGAGAGGTTTCTGCATGCCTAAGTTGTGTTCTTCTTTTTTGCTACACAAATAACTCTACTGTGCTATGCAAATGCCATGCAGTTGCTCCATTTCTATTCCAAGGCTATAACCTTCTTGCAGTGATTTATTCCATCATTTTCACAGTGTGTTTCTGTAAATATAGGTTGGTGGTTTATCATAAAGCTCAATTATCTCTTAGTTCTCTCAATTGTGATTGTTAGGCTTCATTTCCCTCTCCTGGGGTTTTGAAAACAATCTTCAAATATTTGATCATTTCCATTTTGAATTGTTGTTAAAACTTATATTCAACTATTTATACACCTTCATGTATCCTAACCACACCTTCCTAAATACCCTCCATAAAACCCACCTTGAAATTTCATCATTTTCACCTAAACCCTAGACAGATCACACCTTCTAAACCACAGGACTATGTTTCTCTTGTTTGAACCCCTTCAACTCACCCAAATTCTAAATTTCCACTTTCCCTAGCTCCCTAACCTCCCTCACTATCCCTCCAAATTTTCCTAGAATTTTTACATTTCCCTATCCCCCTCATTTCCCTAAATTTCCTCACAACTATAAAAAAAAACCAGTTTTTCCTACAAGCAAAACCCCAGCTTCTATCCTATGAGCTAGGTGTTGACATGGAAGCTAAAACCTCTGAAAAAAGGAGGCTTAGAGGAGGACAGATCATTAGATATGAACCCACCTCAACCCATCAAATCTTATCATCTCCCTTCATTAGAAAATCATTTGAAGATGTAGGTTGTTTTAAATTTTGCCAGAGAATTGAGCAACTAATGTTTCATGATCAATTGACCAGTGCTTTTGACACCAAACCAAGAAAGGATAAAGTGACCATAACATGAGTTAAATTCACTGTTTCAAGGCAACTTATCTCCACATCCACAGGGATTCCAAACAATGGAGAAATTTGGTTCAAGAAAGAAGACCTTGACATTCAGAATTACAAGATGTACCTAAAAGCACCATATAAGGTAGCTCCAAAACATGTTTTTCCATTTAGACATTTGCTGGAAAGATATACCCCTCTCATGAAATTGATCATGAAGTACTTCACATGTGAGGGCAAGTATTCAAGGTTTTATAAGTACCACATGAAGCTTTTGATGCATTTCACCGGTGTTCAACAACTCAATTTGTTTCACTATCTGTACCAAAGTCTGACTAAAATGACATAAAAGGTACCAAGGCTGGGAGAAAATCACCATAAGAGTCTATTTCCTCATGGCTTGGTGAAAGTTCTAGCTTTTCATCAATTAGCATAGGTAAATTTGTCTTGGGATGAATTTTCAAGTTCAACTTTTCCTCCATCTTCTCTAGCTATCTCTAGTGATCAATCAACACCTCCAAACTCACCAGAGCAGCAAGAGGTTGCTTCTTCAAGCAGACCTACCAAGAGGAAATACAGGGCAGAAGTGGTTAAGACATACTCCAGAGGTGATAGGCTTGTGTTTTCTCCAAATATTGTTGAAAGGGCTTGTTGACAGTGTTGGACCCTCCAACATGTAAGGGGATCTCCCCGGTAAGAAGTCCCAATTAGACCTCAGACCATTTGGTGTAGGAGTCCCAGCTGTGGGTCGTACGATAATGCCTTGACCATGATTTCGCATAGAAGCACATAAGATGTATCTATTGGTAGCAAGGGTGTGACATATGTAGCAAGCCAAGGAGAGTGCCTAAGAGGTTCTAACACATGGGGGTTGAGATGGGTGTGCCCCTTGGAAACCTGTGATAACACGAATTTAAGAAGGGAACACACGGGCGAAGATGCATCACAACATGGAAGGCAAGTTAGCTAAAAATACAAAGTGAGGTTAAGCCAATCAACACATTTCAGTAAGATTCATACATACTTATACAGAATAGTCCATACATGCATGCTTAAGCAAACAAATACATGTAACATTTAGAGTAAACAAGATAGTTGGAATATAATATGACATATGCATGAAATGTGTTGGCTCTGTTATATTAAGAAGTGTAAGTTCTAGTCATACAATACATCCATTTACAACCACTAATTCCAACAGCGGAACGTTATAGCCACAATCGCCTGCTCCCCCAAAGAGAAGTATCAACTCTGTGCAGTGGAGAAGCCAAGGCTCATTGCAATATTGTCCAAGCTTTCTCTAAGATAGTCTTATCGGAAGCTTGGCTGATCAAAATCCCTTACAATGAGTTATGAGGTATTATTTATAGCAAATGGTGGGGTGACCCTTGACATTCCCCTTTGAGACTTTTCATCTATCCTCACGACTCTTCAACTACTCTATGACTGTTACATTCAACTATCGACACTTGAACTTCCACTTAACAAGATGTTACATCACAATACATATGTGCCCATGTGAGACAAAATGGCTTGAGCAAGCCATGCAAGACATCACTGACACTTGGACCATTGTAGTGAGACCAACTCTTTGACATGCTTGTGATGGTTGAAGGTGGTGAGCTGATGCCAAGCTTCATCGTTCGTGATGGTGTTCATGCACTCCATGGTGACATCTTGCTGAAGCAAACTCTTGCCTCCGTTGCATCTGGTGCATTAGTATGGCTCCTCCGTCCATCTCATCTTATAGCATTCACATGGTCTTCTTGGTTGTGGCCAAACCAGAAACACATTGATGCATAGTGTTTGTGTTGATGTTCCAGTGTGTGTTGGTGGTCACGCGCATCAACTGTCAACTACATGTTCAACTCTAGTCAAACTTGCTTCTTGTCTTTGCCTCGGTGAGTGTGTTGTATGGGTGGGATCGCATGCGTGCACACAATGACATGCATTATTTTGAATTCCCTTGAATGTGATAAACGATACTACTCACCATGTCTACTTCGTGCCAGCCGCTGGGATGGATCTTTAATGTGTACGAGTTCAAATTCATCCATAAGTGCATGTTGCACCCACTACTATACCTGTTCATGCTGCAAATCATTCTATCATATATGCAACTCCTATTCTCCCTTGAGTTGTTGTTTCTGCACATGCAACTCCTTTGTTCCATTCTCTACCTTCATGTGATCTTCATGTCATGCTGTCACCTCATAGCCCGAGTCTCCAAAGTTACTTTCATCACAAGTGGATCTGCTTCAGCTTGCAACTTTGTTCTGCCTCTGTGTTGTCAACAACCTTCCTCTTGCATTCCTTGGATCCGGTATACTGCCTTCAGCTGTTGTTCATGGTGTTTCTTGTTGTGATGTTGTTTCCATCATATCTTGATGTGCTTGTCTACAAACAACTTGATGTCTTCGTGGGTAGGAAAGTTCATAGACACTTGATCGACTACATCCCCAAGTGTGCTCTGAAAAATGTCTTCAACTCTACTCTCTTGGAAACCATTGTACCTATATTGCTGAGAGGTAGATGAAAACCTGTGATACCTAGAGACATGGAAACACTCATGGAAAGCAATCTATCAGTTGAAAACAAAAGCAAACTTGAGAATTGGCTTGCAACATACCTGTGTGACTAATCATGAAGGTTGTGCGATTTCTGCTAGGAAGTCAGGAGAATGACTGCCAAAACTGCACAAGGCATAGTCTAGCCTACTGGGAGGCTGAATGACTACTGGAACTGTGCAATGCATAGTTCATGCTGGCTACTGACTGTTGGAATTGTGCAATGCGCAATATCAGCAGGAAATGGTTGCAGGCTTAATCACTGTATTACACAATTTTCTGGGCCAGCAGTCATTGTCCCTCATAATTGCGCAATGCAATACTGGAGGATAGTATCTGGGTAGAAATACAAATTTCCAAAGAGGAATATAGAGCCTTCCCTCTTAGGACTGCGCAATGCTATCTTAGTGAGGCTGAGTCTGGGCCAAGGCTGCCTAAACCCGCCGACGGGAAACTGAAAGCGAATGTGAATGTGAATGCATGGCGATACTGAGTGTAAGCATAAGTGAATGATCATGCATGCAAATAGTGAATGAAAGATTTAGAAAATGGAACAGCATGCATGTGAGTGAGGTGAGTCGCTGAATCAGTGACCGTTCGTGAAAAATAGTTCCATGCATGCGACAGCAGTGAGATGTTAATGAAAACTGAAATAGTGCTAGTACAACCTAGTATGTATCAAAACAACAACAAGTACTCACTGAAATGAAGCAGACAACATTCATATGAAGCGAAACACAAAAAACGCTAGAAATGAAACACAAGACATGAAAAGCGAGCTTACCCAAAAGCAGTTGAGTTGAATGTGTTGACGACTCCTAGATGCAATGTGAGATGTTAGAGCTACAAGGTTGATGTGAGGAATGAGCTCTGGAGCATCCAGTTCATGAGTTTTGATAAAATTGAAGATGTGATGTGCATGGCACAAATCTAGGAAGAGCAACACTTGGTGCGAGGTTTCTGAAATGATCCTTGCATGAGACGTTGAGCTGCTCAAAGTAGATCCCTAAATCAAGGGATGCCTTTGCATGCTACCTTGGGAGAAGCAACCCATGCATGCAAATCAGTTTTACTCGGTCCCAGAGGGAACCGGTCAGCTCAACTGCACATGCAATAGTCTACTCAGCTGGATTTCTGTGAGGGAGCTGGGTTGGTTGCCTAAAGGGATTGCACAATTTCTAGGCAGAGCAACTGACTACTACCCAAGATTGCACCATTTCTGGGCTGATCAACCTTGCTGGGAGGAATTTTTCAATTTTCTCAGTGAACAGTGATAGGAAGAATTGCACAATTCTGGAGCCCAGTAGGCTGCTAGACAGAATTGCACAATTTCTAGAGGGAAGGCCAGTTGCCCTCCATAATTGTGGAATTTCTTAAGGGAGATGCTCAGCCTGTAGCTGGACCAAGTTCGGAAGAACAACCTATGAGGGTAATGCAATAAGCTTTGATCAACATGCTGCCATTCTGCAAGAAAAACACTGAAGTGTGTGTACTTGATGAAGCAAGACATTCTGTTGTTAAAGGTTGGTAGGGAGGCTCCAACACGAAGCTAAGGAAAAATTTTGGAGGGTGGTTCTAGCTGCTACAACACTTGGAAACACACTGGTAGAACTCTACTTCTCTGAATGGACCTTGTTCATGAAAAGAAAGTCTAACACCTTCGAAAGTATTGTTTAGTTCTCAGTTCATCTTGGTTTCCACACTAGCTTGATTATAAGATGTAGCATCTGCCAAGATCTTGGTCGATTGACACACATTCCAAGCCAAGGAAACAAAACTGTTTTGATTGGGGTTGAGGGGTATATTGATGCACAAGTAGTATAGTCATCGGAGTCTTAGTTTAATCTCTGGTGTTGCTCCACTACGAGCAGGCCTAGACAGTACCCCAGTGGATAGGAACACAAGCATGGCTCTGATTCCAGTGAGCCTGGTTAGTACCTCAGTGGAGTTACTTGCATCACCTCTCTGCGCAGGAAGCCTTTCTCTTCTTTCGACTTATTCATTTTCATTTTTTGAAATTTTTCATTTTTCATTTTTTCATTTTTTTTCATAACTGTGCATAGCGCTTATTCACTTTAGAGGCAGAAGAGGGATCTCGACTTATTGAGAGCAGAAGAGGTTGTTCCTACAAAGAAATATTTTATTATACCTTTTACGTGCCTGTTAAGTTTTCCCCCCTCACCTTACTCTACTTGACTGAGATGACAAGGGTTAACTCAAAAACAACCTACTAGAGTAGTTGACACTAGTTAGCGTGCAAGCGTTGTGTTTTCACGAAGGTTCACCTCGAATAGTATGTATTTTCCATCGACAAATCATGGACTAAAAGTAACAAGTTCTTCATACAGAGGTAGGATGGCAGATAACCAAGTAGTGATAGTTGCACAAGGCCTCTTGTACTTTACCCAGCTTGTTTCAAGAGTCATGCATGGTTTCATGCGAAACTAACCTACGAACGAAAACAAGCAAACAAACAACAAAGAAAAGTAGAAGCAAAAGTAAATGCAAAAGAAAAGTGAGTAAGCAAACAAGCAAGTAGACAAACAAACATGAAAAGCAAGAAAGAAAACAAGTATGCAAGCAAGCAAACTGAAAGAAAACACTACTCCTACTCCTAAGCTAATGGTGCATGGGCCTGATCACATGAAGTGATGCTTCAAATGCATCCACTAGTAGATTGGTTGACCCATGTTGGTGAAGGCATGGTCCGTGAGAAACACAGTCGTGCGGACCAGCAACTGTGAAAGATACAACAATGAAGACAGACACACTCCGAGCTTACAAGCATCCACAGAACAAAAATGAGTGAAAGTGCATGACATGTAGTCTGTGGACATACCATGATGTTGTGTGACACTACATGCAAATGTTAAGCATAGGCACACTCTTGATTGTGATACGTAGGCATACGTGAAGAAGTTAGACCACCTACGTTGTGCAAGTGTGCTTGCTGAGTAAGATTCCTCCAATGCATGAGCAATGGGATCGTGCAGTTTGAGTGGAGGAAGTGAAATCTAAGTGTTAGATTGATCTTCAATGCATACAGATGAGTGATGAGGAGCCTTGCATGTTTGAACAATTTCTTGATCAGAAGTGAAACCAACCTCAGGACTGTGAGGTCGTGACATAACCATCAGCTCGTGCTCAAGTGCCTTGAAAATCTCAGGGATTTTGTCTTCATTGATAGATGGATCATTGTAGACCAATGTCTTAAATAGATTAACAAAGAGTGAATCAACATCGTGATCAGATTATGGGGTGAAGAGATCAAAACAACTAAGATCAGAAATGTAGGATGTTGGTTGACATCCTCATGACTTGATGAATCACACAAAGGGGTAGATGAGAAGCAATAATGTTCATCCTTTGTGTTTCCAGAAAATATAGATGAAAAATCGAGTGGATGTTCAAATAATGATTGGTCCTCTTTGTTATCAGATGATGGACTGGCATCCAGTGTGTCCTACGAATGATCAAAAATGGGTGCTTCCGTGGATGGAGATGCACATGAAAAATCAGGGATGGCAAGATCACTAAGGAGGTCAGGAAAAAAAGGAGGAGGTACAAACAGACAGGGATGGTCCTTTGCTACCGGTGGATGTTCAAGCTCCAAACCATGCTCTTCATGAATGTCAGTGCATGTTGGTTGTGCAACACCAACTCCGTTGATAGATCGATCCTCGTTCAAAATAGGTGTAGAGTCCGGAATTGAAGAACGCAAGAAATTGTCATCCAAAGGATTATCCTAGTTCAAAGATGGAGGTTGAGGTACAAAACACATGTGATGAGGTATGGGACTCACAACCAAGTCTCCGCAAAAATCGGAAGGAGCGATGTCAGGAGGATGTGATGGTTGAACAGATGTGTGTGCATGATCTCCCACATCGCTTTCTGATGGTGGAGCTATTTTATGAGGGGATGGTGGACAGTCACTTGTGACAACGTTCGTGTCCATCTGTCATTGCGTAGCTCCATCATCGAAGTATGGTGAGTGGGGTTTAAGCTTGAACTTCTTCTTGGGATTGACAGATTGGACAAGGCATGTTGGCCCTTGTTTTTTATCCAATTTTGCTTAAGAAAACACACTGAATTTATATATTATTCATCCATTTGCCATCATATACACCCCATTTTGATATATTTATGCCTATTTAGGTATATAAATTTAGTTTTGCAATTTTTAGATGTTTTTATAAAAAAATGAATTTTAAATGCATTTTTGGACAAAATCAGAAATTCCTGTAATGGCTTCATGGATGTCATATTTGCAAGACACCTGGGAACGAGATGAGTACATTTCTAGAAATCTTGGTAACTAATATTGAACTAACTCCTATTGGTTCGTTCAAACCAAGCTTAAACATACCCTGTCAAAGATGGTCAAACAAGACCAGTCATTCAGGAAATCCCTAAGAAATAGGGCAGTTTTATGATTTCATGGGATTTTCCATATTTTTAGTGATGGGATGGATGAGTTTGACTTGGATAGATAGGATATGGATAGACATAGCTGCTACAGACATTTTAGATCAGTTTGTTTCATATTTTTCTATTTAAGTCAAAACATTGAAGGCTTATGTATGTAGAATTTGTATAATTTCATATTGAGACTTCTAAATACTTTGAGTTAATTTGAGGAGTCTGTTCTATCTTCATTTTTCTATTCGATGGTGTGAATGATTGATTGAGTTTGTAGTAGCTGATAATCTCTTCAAGTGTGCAAGGCAAGGGTGGAGGGCCACTACTCCAAGCTAAGTACACTTCATGGTTAATCTAGCTTGATTTTCATAAACTAGTTTTTCTTTAGATTTTTTTATTTCATTTGATGTATGATGATTTATTATGTTTGTTGATTAATATTGGTTTATTTATCATCTTTATATGAAGGGAAAACCTAGTGTTCAATTTGAACCCTACTTCTATTGGATTAATGAATAGAAACTAAAATTCATCTTTCTTGCTTTCAAGTGATTTTCTGAATTTCTAGTTTTCTAACAATGGCATTAATGATGAATGAATTTGTGATGAAGAACAACAAGGACCTCCTTAGTTAGGATCCTCTTCCATTATTTGTTTATGCATCTTAATCTGTTGTCCATTAGTGTTTTTTTATTTTTGTTCATGAAGTAGTATTCTAGAAGAAGGACAAATATGGTTCTCCTAAGTTAGGAGCCACTTCTCCTACTTACTATATAATGAATTAGAAATTACTTAGTTGAATTTTATATTTGTAATATGCACTTCTAATTAGTTTATAATTACATTTCCTTTAGTTTCCATAACTTATCTTCTAAAAACTGATTATAGTTGATATCCATACATTTTGGACATGCTTCTAAGTTCTACAAACCTAGTTTGATAATGAAATACTTGTGTTAATTTACTCAATAAATTAGCCCAACAAGGCAATATTTGAATCTGTCCATGAGATACTGAAATTTCATCTCACGTTTTTGGGCTTTAAACATGAATAGACAGAAGCGCTCTGAAAACTCCATAGGTGATTCGTGCGGGGCTTCCGTTGTTTTAGAAAAATTTTATCAAGCACTTCAAGATCAAAATGGTGGAAAAAAGATTCGATTAGATTGTTGAACTGCCTGAATGAGTGCACAAGTTATGAGGTAGTGTGCCACACCATTATGATGGGTGGTCACGAAGTGTGTGTGCGAGCAGCTAACAGACCTCTATTTCACTAAAATCTTCCATGCCCTACATGAGCGCATGGAAGTCATCTAAGTGCTTAGGCTAGGCCACTTCACCTTCACCATCATTCGTGAGTTGTGACAAGTGATCCCAGAACTCCCTCTTGACGTGAAAGATATGTCTGTTGGACAGATATTTCGGAGGGCGAACTATAACAAAATCCATGATAGATGTGTGAAGATTCAAAATAGATGATGATGGCTCAACTTGTCATCTGGCCCTCCTTCTAGCACCAAAATGTTGACGATGCTAGACCCACCAACATGTAAGGGGATCTCCCTGGTAAGAAGTCCCAATTAGACCTCAGACCATTTGGTGTAGGAGTCCCAGCAGTGGATCGTATAGTAATGCCTTGACCGTGATTTCGCATAGAGGCAAGTAAGATGTCTCCGTTGGTAGCAAGGGTGTGACAACTATAGCAAGACAAGGAGATTGCATGATAGGTTCTAACACGTGGGGGTTGAGATGGGTGCACCCCTTGGAAACTTGTGATAACACGAAGTTAAGAAGGGAACATACGAGTGAAGATGCATCACAACATGGAAGGAAAGTTAGTTAGCAATCCAAAGTGATGGTTAAACCAATAAACACATTTCAGTAAGATTCATACATACTTATATAGAATAGTCCATACATGCATGTGTGAGCAAACATATACATATACCATTTAGAGTAAACAAGATAGTTGGAATACAATACGACATATGCATGAAACGTGTTGGCTCTATTATATTAAGAAGTGTAAGTTCTAGTAATACAATACATCGATGTCCAACCACTAGTTCTGACAGCGGAATGTTACAGCCACAAGCGCCTGCTCCTCTAAAGAGATGTATTAGCTCTGCGTAGTGGAGAAGCCAAGGCTCGTTACAATATTGTCCAAGCTCTCTCTAAGATAGTCTTATTGGAAGCTTGGATGACCAAAAGCCCTTACAATGAGTTATGAGATACTATTTATAGCAAAGGGTGGGGTGACCCTTAATGTTCCCCTTTGAGACTGTTCATCTATCCTCATGACTCTTCAACTATTCTATGATTTTTACATTCAACTATCGACACTTGAACTTCCACTTGAAAAGATGTTACATCACAATGCACATGTGCCCATGTGAGACAAAATGGCTTGAGCAAGCCATGCAAGATATCACTAACACTCAGATCGTTGTGTTGAGACCAACTCTTTGAAATGCTTGTGATGGTCGAAGGTGGTGAGTTGATGCCAAGCTTGGTCATCCATGATGGTGTGCATGCACTCTATGGTGACATCTTTCTTAAGCGAACTCTTGCTTCTGTTACATCTAGGTGCATTGGTATAGCTATTCTGTCCAACTCATCTGATAGCATCCGCATGGTCTTCTTGGGTGTGGCCGAACCGGAAAAACACTGATGCATAGTGTTCATGTTGATCTTCCAGTGTGTGCTAGTGGTCATGCACATCAAATGTCAACTACATGTTCAGCTCTAGTCAGACTTGCTTCTTGTCTTTTCCTCGGTGAGTGTGCTGAATGGGTGGGACTTCATGTGTGCGCACAATGACATGCATGCTACTAAATTCCTTTGCATGTGATCAACGATACTACCCACCATGTCTACTCCATGACAGCTGCTGGGATGGATCTTTAACTTCTATGGGTGCAGTTTCATCCATGAGTGCATGTTGCGTCCGCTGTTGTACCTGTTCATGCTGCAAATCATTCTCTTGTCTATGGAGCTCCTGTTCTTCCTTGAGTTGTTGCTTCAGCACATGCAACTCCTTCTCTATTTCGTTCTCTACCTTCGTGTGATCTTCATGTCGTGCCGTCACCTCATAGCCTGAGTCTCCAAAGTTGCTTTCATCATAAGTGTATATGATTGAGCTTGCAACTTTTTCCCCTCTGTGTTGTCAACAACCTTCCTCTTGTGTTCATTGCATCCGGTATACTGCCTTCAACTACTGTTCATGGTGGTGATTGTTGTGATGATGTTGTCGTCATATCTTGATGTCCTTGTCTACGAACAACTTGATGTTTTCATGGGTAGGGAAGTTCATAGAAACTTGATCGAATGCATCCCCAAGTGTGCTCCGAATGGTGTCTTCAACTCTGCTCTCCTAGAAACCATTGTACCTGTACTGCTGAGAGGCAGATGAACACTTGCGATACCTAGAGACATGGAAAAAATCATGGCAAGAAATCTATTAATAAAAAACCAAAACAAACTTGAGAACTAACTTGCAACATACCTGTGTGATTGATCATGAAGGTTGCGTGATTTCTGCCAGGAGGTCGAGAGATTGACTGCCAAAACTGTGCAAGGCACATTATAGGCTATTGGAAGGCTGACTAACTGCTGGAACTACGTAATGCATAGTCCAGGCTGGCTGCTGACTGCTGGAATTGCGCAATGCATAATCTCAGCTAGCAGTGGTTGTAGGCTCAGTGATTTCATTGCACAATTCTCTGGGCCAGCAATCACTGCCCCTCATAATTGTGTAATGCAAGACTAGAGGATAGTCACTGGGAAAAAATGTGCATTTCCTAAGAGCAAGATAGAGCCTTCCCTCTCAAGATTATGCAATGTTGTCTTGGTGAGGCAAAGTTCAGGCCAAGGCCGCTCAGACCCGCCAAAGGGAAACTGAAAGAGAATGTGAATGTGAATGCATGGCAATACTAAATGTAAGCATAAGTGAATGATCATGCATGCAAATAGTGAATGAAAGATTCAGAAAATAGAACAACATGCATGTGGGTGAGGCAAGTCACCAAATTAGTGATCGATCATGAAAAATAGTTCCATGCATGCGACAGCAGTGAGATGTTAACGAAAACTGAAATAGTGCTAGTACAAGCTAGTATGTATCAAAATGATAGCAAGCACTCACTGAAATCAAGAAGAAAAAATTCATATGAAATGAAACACAAAAAGCGCCAAAAATGCAATAGAAGACATGAAAAATGGGCTTAGCCCAAAACAGTTAAGCTAAATGTGCTGATGAATCCTAGATATAATGTGGGATGTCAGAGCTGCAAGGTCGATGTGAGGAATGAGCTCTGCAGCATCCAGTTCATGAGTTTTAATAAAATCGAAGATGTGATGCACATGCCACAAATCTAGGAAGAGCGACACTTGGTGGGAGGTTTCTGAAATGATCCTTGCATGTGACCTCCAGTTGCTAAAAGTAGATCCCTGAATCAAGGGATTCCTTTGCATGCTGCCTTGGGAGAAGTAGCCCATGCATGCAAATCAATTTTTTTCAGTCTCGTAGGGAACCAATTAACTCAACTACACATGCAACAGTCTGCTTAGCTGGGAGGAAAAAATGCACATTTCAGGGAGGGAGCTGGGCTGGCTACCCAGAGGGATTGCGCAATTTCTGGGTAGCTAGCCCTGATGGGAGGAATTGTGCAATTTTCTCAGTGAACAGTGACAGGTGGAATTGTGCAATTCTGGAGGCGAACAGGCTGCCAGACAGAATTGCGCAATTTATGGAGGTAAGGCTGGTTTCCCTCCAAAATTGTGCAATTTCTTGAGGGATCTACTCAGCCTAAAGCTGGACCAAGTCTGGAAGAAGAACCTGTGAGGGGAATGCAACAAACTCTGATGGAAAGGGTTTCATTCTACAAGAAAAGCACTAAAGCTTATCTACTTAACAAAGCAAGACATGCTGCTATTAAAATTTGCTAGGGAGGCTCCAAAATGAAGCTAAGGAAAAATTTTGGAGGGTGGTTGTAGGCGCTACAATAGGGCCAAGCCTACAACAGGTGAACAGAGATAATCCTCATAGCATGAGGAACTCACTCATCCAGGTAAAAATGTGTAAGAGGTGGAGAAAGGACATGAGTAAAAAATTGAAAATCAAATAATAAGGGATAGGGAGGCTGAGATCAAAATGTTTGAAGATAAGTTGATAGAGGAAAATGCTTTAATAGCATGCTTGCAACAAGAGAATATGTAATTGAAAATAAACCAAATGATCCAAGACCAACAAGTAGCATACTAAAAGAAATAAGATGTAAAGGGCAAAGCAGTGGCTCAGTTAAAAGTGTTAAAATGAAAATGAAAGAAAAGTACATTAGGGAGATCAAGAACAAGAGCCTCTAAGAGAGCCCTTGATCTACAAAGGGAAGTTTCTCCACCAAGAGAACATATCACTATAGATGACCTAATCACTAGAGAAATCATTGAAGACAAAGTATATTGGCTAGATAAGGTAAATGGACACTTGGAGAAGCTCTGCAAGAAGGCAAGTAGGGACAATAACTTGCAAAGGCATATGGGAATGCATTACTACATAAGAAACAAGGTATTGCAAGTCAGAATCAAAACATTTGAAGAGGAAGCTCAACGAAACCCTAACAAGACAAAAGGGTAAGGAAAAGGTTGATCTACTTACTGAGTCCTCCCTCATGGAATAACATATCATATTATATCTTCACTTAGGAATTTTGAGAAGATTTTGAGAAAAAAATTTCATTTTGAAAATTTTGATGGTTTTTGGTCTGTTTTAAAAACATAGTGGTAGCTATTTGCCCAGTGCCTTGGTGCCACGCTTTCTCTACAGCCATCCAAATGCAAAAAAGGTTATATGCCTGTATAGAAAATCACCCCTACTTATCATTTATCCACTTTTCTAAGTTTTTTGGTCGACAGATTGGGAGAAAATGCTCAAAAACAAGTCAAAAAATCGCTTTCTCCCACTATTTTGAAGCAGGTGCTATCCAAATAGGAGTAGTCTTGGGAAAAACAGTTTCTCTCCTAACCGGAGTGTCCCAATCACTTTCTTGAGTAGTCAAATAACAACTAGGCACTCACATATTTCCAACAAGCTATCAGTTTCTCAATTTGGAGCATGAGAAGGCCTCCAAAATCCTCCTACAAGATGGCATTGTGAAAATGCCTAAGTGTGATGTGAAAATGCCTGAATGCACTGCGCTTTTTCCTGTAACAATATTTCTCAGTATGTCTTCGCCAGATCTTTGTTTGATGATGTAATTTCAGTGCTTTTAAGCCTTGATGATGTAATCATGAAATAAATTAGCATGATAGGTTGTTTTTATGCTTAATTAGGCCTCATAAATGAAGCAAAACTCAAATCAAAGTCTAAGATAAGAGTTTGTTTTTTACCTTCTCACTCTCACATGTTGGTTGAGAGATTCTTGGAAATTGTTCCACCACTTAGGGATTTGAACCCTGAAGGTGGGGAAACTGTTTATCTTAGTCTATATGTATCATTTCTCATTCAGAGAGAAGGGTAGGACTTCAGAGGAGAGGATTTGTATCTTATGCCTTCACTCGGTTAATCGAAGGAGCATTTGCACCTATTTTTCAAGAATTCATGTGCAGTGAGTTTGTGATGTTGTTTTCTTTCTATGTCAGTTTCTTATGAATGAATCCATATTTATCAACATGTTTTTCTTTCCTCGATGATTTTCCTTATAGTTATATAGGCAAAATTCTTTATATTTAAAGCTCCGTTTATGTGGAAAATCATTTCTGTGTATTTCCTCTTCTAGATTAATGAATTCATGGCACACATGCTCATTATGACTTTCAAATTTTCTCAAACCCTACACTACATTGACCAAACTCTCTGATACATCACAAAACACTAATATCTTGCTCCTCCTTATGCCTTCCACTGCAACCCTTTGAGGACTTTGACCTAGCTCCTTTTTCTCATCCCTGATCTAGCAATCCAAAAAACCCTAAATTTCTAAAAAACTCATTAGAAACTATTATATCTAGCCTAAAATCCATCTTTCTTCCAATTTTTTATTGTGAAATCTTTAGATAGATCCCTCTCTTGTTTAGCAGGGCTAGTTAATGAATTGCAAGTAGTTTGAGGTTACCTCTTTCGATCTCCTCCTTAGCCTGGGACATTGTAGAGGATAACAAAATCCATGTGTAGTTTTGTTTCATGAATGTTTTTTTCTTTCACTCATTCCTTTATTGAAGATAACATTAGGCCATCTACCTACTCTCATTTGCTCAATTCTTTTTAGATATCTTATGAGCCGCACCATAGAAATTTCTTCAGTGGGAGTTGCTCCTATTTCACTCAACATTATCTCATGAGGTACTAAAATTTTTATTTTGAACTTGCTCATGATCAAGCGTTTTTGGATTTTCTCAATTTGTTTCCATTTTGAGATAGGGGTGCTGCTATCCCACAATTCACACCCATATAGCATCACTGGAAAAACTAGGAGTCCAAAAAACACTTTAATTATTTTCCAATCCCATAACTATGCCTCTCTACATCTATTTTGAAGAGCATATAATGCTTTCCACCCTCCTAAAATCCTATTCTTTCTTCAGTCCTCCCAATTGAGTTTGTTGTTGAAATCATTCCCAAGGTACTTGTACTCATTTACTTCTTCAAGAATGTTGTCTTCAAAGAAGAAAGTATGCTGCCTCTGCTTCCTTTTATTACAGAAAATCATTAGTTTAGTCTTGCTAGTATTGACTTGCATCCCCACTTCTCTATAAAAATGCTCAAGGGCATATAAGTGCATTTTCAATCCATGGGTGAATTTAGAAACAAATACAATATCATCAGCATATAAAAGAATATTTATCACAAACTCCCCCAACCAAACACCATCTCCACCTTGCAAATTTAGCCACTCTTTCAATTTATCAATATATAAACCAAAAAAAGTAGGGGATAGAGGGAAACCTTGCTTGACTCAAATGTCACCTCTAAAGCTTTCTGAAATACCTGTTGAGGTTCTAATTTTGACTTTCATTTCTTCATAAAGTCTATGGACAACGACCCTATAATGCACAAGAATTTCAAGTTCCTCCATTCTATGCCACAACTTATCCCTAGGGACTGTGTCAAATGATTTTTTGAAGCCAACAAAGCAAAAAAATACTTCTTCTTTGTCCTCCCAAACCTTTTCAACAATGTGTCTCAATGTGATACCATGATCTCCCCTTCAAAGCACAACCGGTCCGCTTGATTTTGTAGGGGTAAATATTTACGAAATCGGATTTCTTTCCATATTTTGGAACCACCCTATACCCATTTCGACCAATTTTTCATAGCGTATGTTGTGCTAGTGATAATGGGATCACACAATCCCAAGCCATGATGTGCTTTAGGGATGGTCAATTTTTGCACCCTATCAATGCCCACTTGTGGTTGTTGGATGAGCCTTTCTATATGAAATTTGACCATAGATATTTTAAATGATTTGCTACCATTATGGGGAGAGGCATTACAAAGAGTTGGTAAATTGGTAGAGCTTGTAGTATTTCCTTCAGTAGAACTAAACAACTTGGAAATCTAAGTGTTCTATATGTCCAATTATTGACTTTATTGTGATTTATTTCTATAAATCCCTTCCATGAGGCTAATTTGTTAAACTTTGATACGAATGGAACTCCCAGATATTTGGAGGTGAGGACACTTCTATAGAAACCAAACAGTTTACCGAGCTGACTTTGTATCATCTCCGAACAATTGAAGAAAAATATGCATGTTTTCTCTATATTGACTTCCATACCCGAGGCTTCCATAAATGTTTTAATAACTACAAAATCCTTTTTAATTCCTGAGAGGTTGGTAGACCAAATAAGATTACGTTGTCCACATACTGTAAATCTGAGATGGGAAGATCTGCTCCAAATAACTTGAGACTATGAATATATTCCACTTCACTAGCTTTTTGAAATATGCAACCTAAACCTTCCATAGCAAGGATGGAAAGGAAAGGGGAGAAAGGATCCCCTTGCCTTAGACCTCTTGAGGAATGGAATGGTTTATAAGGGGAGCCAATGATCATGATAGAAAAGGAGACTGATGATATTAAGGATAACACCCATGATATCCAATGGTTAGAGAACCCATATTCCTGGAGAGTCTGTTGGAGGAAGGACCGGATTAATCGGTCATAGGATTTAGATCAGTTGAGTTTGATAAACATACCTAGATGTTTGGTAACTTTTAGAGACTGTATGATCTCCTATGTTATTATAATTATGCCTGATATTTGTCGACCTTCAATAAAACCTGATTGAGATGGAGATATAAGGGAGGAGAGCAGAGGCTTCAACCTAGTCGCCATCACTGAGGAGATGATTTTGTAAATGATGTTGCATAGGGAAATTGACTGGTAACCTTTATATTTTTCATAATATCCCTTCTTTGGAGCCAACGTGAGAAAAGTCGTATTGAGTGCATGGTGTAGATACTTATTAAGCCTTGATTCTTCAATGAGTTCTATGATTTCATTGCCAATAAAAATCCAACATTTTTTAAATAATTCCATTGTAAATACATCTGACACAGGAGCTTTGTTTAAAGGCATATTCATCACCACCATTTCTACATATTCCTTCGAGATAGGTCGCAATAGAGCAACATTTTGTTCATTCGTAATTATCCTAGGGATATGCCTTGTTTTATTTTAGAGTGGAGGATCTTCCTTTCCCCATCCAGACCCTGGATCGAGAATATTCTACTGTTATGTCATTGTTGGAGCATTGCATTGTGGAAACATTTAGTGTTGTTATTGCCTTGCTTGAGCCATTGGATCCTGGACTTTTGCTTCCACAAAATTTCCTCTTGTTGACTTCGTTCCTCCAGTTTTTGAAGTATGTTAGCTTTAGACCTTGCTAAGGCTTCTGATATACCCTCCAATATGATTTATTGCTGAACTTCCCTCATTTGGACTTGGAGTTTGTGTTGGGACTTAAAATGTTTCTGAAGATATATTTATTCCAAGGTTTTATTCTTTGTTTCAAACCTTTTAATTTGAGTTGGAAAGTGTACATTTTTTTACACCATAGGGATCTAATTCGAGTGATAGTAGGTAACCCCGCCAACCCAGAATCTCAGTCTACCATGCATATAAAAATGCAATTCCAAATTCATCTCAACTCATTAGCCATTCCCAATCATACAAGCGGAAGCTTAAAAATTTATCTTCAGAAAATGATTATCACTTTATGGTTATGAACCCATTCTCATGTTTAAACTAGCAAATTAATGCCACTATTCGGACTCAGAGTTGCAAATATATGTGCGCCTTTACATTTTTAAACCTGCCAAACTGTGTGAAGACCCACACGTTCTATGATGACATCGGTCCATACTTATGCAAGAACCCGCCTTTGTTTGATGTGCATTCCATCATGATTCCATTCCGTGATTCCACTGTTTGCTACACAGCTTCTTACCCACTCAATGATTTACAATTCTGAGCAATCAACTTCCAAATCGATTTTTCCATTCTGGGTCATTCACTGACTGACGCTTTCAACATCGAATCAAGTTCACCAACATTAACATTGCACTGCCCAACGAATATCCAAACTTCACTTTCCTATATCAGATCAACGCACTATCAGACAATTTAAACTTACTTTCTCTGCGCCTTCATGAGACCATACAGCTCCATTTCTGCGGTCAAATAAGAACATTAGTACTACAATATTTCACTCACCAAATCTGTCATTTTCATTAATGGCTTGTTCCTCCGGTTTGCTCTTTGGTGCTACACCACATGCATTCAATTATATATTTTCCCAGCTAATATTAAGTTTCCAATGCCCACAACTCACCTTCGTTCTTGGATTAATTATACAAGTACCTATTCCATTCAACGCCTCAGGAGACCAGCCACGGCTTTTATATATGTTGACCGATACAAGGACGGCTTGCCTTGCGTTCTCCAACGACAGACTTTCTTGTCATTCCACTTTTCAAACATTTAGACGTTCTCACTGTGGAGTCAACCTCATCTCTACAGCTGATTCAGTTTGCTCAGCACTCTTTTCCGCATTCTGTTCAATCGAATGCTCTCCAGTATTTCACAAATCGACTTTAAACCTTCTCACATTCCTACAATTGAATCATCGACCTGCCATTCATGATTGATGCTTCAAATTGCCATTTAAACTTATGGCAATCGCTGTGGGTATTACATTTCAATTGTGCGCTGTCTGCAAATCTTCAGAAAGTCGACATTATTTAAACAATATCGATTTTCCCTATAGAGTTTTGTCTACTACAATTAATAACATCGATTCTTTCAATTTATGTGTAGAGTCACATCACAAAGGTTATTAAAATCAACATATTCATACAAATCGAATTCAGGTCTGCACAGGATTGTGTCTTGTAGCTTCAAGCGCTAAATCAATAGAGATTACTGCAATCGATTATACGCAAGAGAACTGGTTCAACATAAAACTACAGCCTCAAATGTATTATAATACCATCATTCATGCAGAGATTTAACACCATTTACATTCAATGATTATGGATTGCAGTTTTCACACAAAACAATGTGGATTCAAGCATATCGAATCAGTTCTTCATATATTGAACACATAACTTTAATAATGGCATAAACTTCAAAACATCAAACGTTGTATTAATACATACACTACTTACATAAAATCTCCTTCCTTGGCCTGATTTCCAATCGGTGGCCCTTTACAATTGCCCGAAGGCTTCCAAGTAGAAACCTCTGCTCCCTACTCTGTTTCTCTACTCACACTCTCTCTCTCTCTTCAACTATTCCAGTGTATTTTCCTCACAAAAACCACTCATATTTATACACAAATAATGCATTTAATTCACTCCAAAAGTCTCTCCACCCAATCCTCAACTAAATCTATATTTTAGGTGTGGACTCAACAAAGTCCCATACATATTATTCCTAATCCCATATTTGGCTCCTAATCTATTTCTCTCATATCCTTTTAATTAATAAAAGAATATTTACAAAATCCTCACTTATATAATTTATCTAACAATTTAATTAATAAAATAATAAAAATGTCACACCCCCTTTATTTACATCATTAAAATGAAAATTGGCCTTGATGCTCCTGCATCATCAAGCCACCATTCCTTGAGTAGGTCCATAACAAAGTCATGGCGAAACCAAAAAATCTCAAATTGAAATGATCGATTGAGGGGAGCTTCTTTTAAGTCAATTTCTAGACTAATTGGCCAATGATCAGACCCGAGGCATGGAAAAAATTGAATCTCCTATGAATATATCTCTTTGGAGAATGTCTTCTCTAACTAAAAATTTGTCTAATCAACATGCAATTTGATGCTTCCCTCCCCTACGATTGTTCCAAATGTAGACTCCATTAATAGTTTCTATATCAACAAGGTGTAAATCCTCAAAGGAAGCATTAAAGAACTCATAAATTTGTTCTAATCTTTATATACCTCCTTTTTTCCCTAAGGCCACGAATAATATTAAAGTTGCTACCTACCACCCATAGATCATTTCTTATGAGAGTTTTAATATCCCTAAGTTGTTGTAAGAAAAACCCCTTGTCTTTAGAATGTGTCAGGCCATAAACTGTCATTAAGAAGACTATATTTGATGTACCTATTTGTCTGAAGCACCCTGTGAGAGTGTGTGCCATTCCCTACGCAAGAACAAAATTTCCTTGGGGTTCCACCAAATAGAGAGACCCCCCAAATTTCCTTTTGCCTCTATAGCCAGTGTTTCACATCTTAGACAACAAATGCTTGCGATTTTTGACATTTTATCTTCTGTCAATTTAGTTTCTTGTATAATTATAATTGATGGACGATCCTTTCTAAGTCTTTATCTAAGATTTCTTTATTTTCCTTTGCTATTGAGACCTCTGATATTCCATGAAATGATTTTCATATTGAAGGGTTAAGAGAATAATTTGAGTTTCCCCCCATAATAATAGGCTGATCAGAACTCACCTGGAAAGAACTTGTTTTGTTGCCTAGATTGACATTTCAACTTACTTGATTTTTTCTTGGATTCCTTGTTTAAAATTTCCTTCCCCTTTTCCTTAAAGGAATTAAATTCTTAGGGTATTTTTTCATTAAGGAGGTCCCATCTTTTAGTTTTCTAGCGGCGATACGCATTAGCATAATCCTCCCTTTGTTCCTTACTAAGATCAACCAAATATTTATGAACCCAATCATTAACCATATATACTAGGGTTTGTTCCTCCTCTGATAGATCGACTTCCTTCAAGCTAAGCATGGGAATTACTTCTTGAAAACCTAGTAGAGAATATAGGTCAAAGTTAGCCGGAGGTCGCCTTCTTGGTCCAATTTCTACTTGTTCCCGTTGTTCTTTTTAGAAGATTCCTCAACTAAAATCTCCATTTATGTATCTCCCCCTTTGGGTGTGTCTTGCTCCATTTCATCAAGAGTAGAAAATGGATTTTTCTCTTCCATTATTGTGAGGAAGGTAAGCCCTTGAAACCTGTTGTTGCATCTCTTGGTTTGGGCCCTAGTGAAGCCATCTGATGTAGAGGTATTTCGATATGGTTGTTTCTTCCTTTTTGGAGGATATTCTCTATATAGATGGCCATGCGCATGGCATTTTTGACAACGAAATGACACATGCTCATAATCAAGGGGTTGGTTCCACATTTCCCTTAGATATTCTAGCTCAATAGAGCTCATAAGAGGTTGGGATATATTCGCGTATACACATATCTTGGCATATGACAAATTATTTCCCCTCTTAGCGATTTCTGATATCGTAACAAAACGTCCCAAATCTTGTCCTATACTGTCTAACATTTTTGGTATCCAAAAGTCTATTAGGAGAGAATATAGTTGGACCCATATCAACGCCTTTGAAAATGCTTCCTTATCAAGATTAAAGCATGGCTCCCAATGTCAAATATATAGCCCTGCACTATTATAGAAATATGGCCCCCCTTCAAAGATTTGAGCTTTATCCTCTATATTAGAGAATATGACTGTAAAAAAACCCTTAGGTCCTAAATGTAGATCAACTTCTCCTTTTGGTTGCCAAGTATTATGTATCCATTTTTCCAAATCTTTCTTCGTAGGCCATATCCCTATAAATTTGGATATGAAGGCGTGATCTTGCATACGTCTTCTGTGATCTTATAAGACTTGAGGTGGAATCATGAATTTGGAATTCTCGGGGGCAATTGGAATGCAAGTTCCTTCTAAACTCTTTTGCCATTGGTCTTCCAGAACTAGAAGTTGGGTCGCTTCCACATAAACTCTTTGAGAGGTTGATTTGTTTCCAGGAAAAACCCTACCATTCAAAACATTTGAAAAGGAGGGGAATCCCCCCTCATGCCCTAGAATACATCGTTTTGGAATCAATAAGTAGGATAAAGTTACTACTATAAAGGATTTACCTGTGAAGAAAACTCCTTGCGGAGAAATGATATTAGCACCACCTTACAGAGCCTCACTTCTGCTACACCCTTCCTGTTAATGGGCTATAGCTTTATCTATGGGCTATAAACACACATGGTAATATTTAGATATTAACATATTTTAAATCAAAATTAACACTTATATATTTAAATTCACAATTTTAAAATGGAAAATCATAAATTTACAGACCAATATTACAACTTTCAAAAATACAAAATTTCACTTTAAAAATACTAATATTAACATTTTCATATTCTATGTTTTAATCTAAATATCATATAATTAATCCAAATTTTATATATAAAACTTAAAAATAAATTATAAGTAACTTGGAAAAACTTCACCTAAAACACTGTATATATATAATGTATGCTTGCAGTGAAATCACGAAAAAGTAGACCTTTCATTGTAATTGGTTGTAGACTAACATGTCAATATTTAATATAAAAGTTCAAAGATTATGGGAATATTTAGGGAAATCACATGAGAATGCGATTTGCAACTTACAGTCAATAAAAATTCTTAAATTTGGTAGCAAAAATTCACCGTTGTTCATATCTCTATATGGTTTATAATTCTTCTTTACTCATGTGCGTTCAAACGATATGAATTGTGATGTTCATTTATGTTTTGAATGAGTTTTCCTTTTGCGAAAAGAATCACAAGAAATCCACAAGGTGAAATCTGGTTTCGTGGATAAGAAGTAATAGCATTCTCACAAGTCAATTTTAGAACTGCAATTCATGGGTAGCCAAATTGATAATATTTGAGTGAAGGAATGGTTTAGGAATTGATTCAAGTCGAATGAGAGACATCAAGCAAATTGTCACTTAGGTGGCATTAGGTGGCATTATAATATTTTTATTTGAATAATCAATGGATGTGAAATGGTTTGCTTTTGGAGAGGAATGAACCCATTAATAAGGGTATATGACTTTATATATATATATATATGTAAAATATATTATTTATTTGGTTTTGTGAAATGGTTTGTTTTTGGAGAGGAATGAACCCATTAATAAGGGTATATGACTTTATATATATATGTAAAATATATTATTTATTTGGTTTGTTAGGTAACGTGTGTTTTAAGATGACTGCTATGTTTAATTTGTAGTTCGAATATCGCAATTCAAGGTATTTAATTTATCAAAATCACTCAAGGATTGTATTCGACTTGGATCATTATATTTGGGTCATACCAGCTCTTAGCATGACTGAATTTTTGCCATTGAGATTTTAAACCAATAATCTTTTCACCATAAAATGTCTTAATAGAACACTCTGTCACCATCTATTCTAAGCCCCATAAACTATAAAATATATCATTTATTCTATAAAAACTTAATACTCTATCTATTCTAGAAAAATAGATTTTGATTTGTAATTAATTTTCAATGAACTTTTTTAGAAAAATGGTTTTAAGTTAAAATGAAAAAGTGGAAAGCCGACAGGGCTTTGGATTGACGGTGAATGAGTGTACTGTTAAGGCACTCCTTGCAATAGGTCACTGGCTCAAATCCCCATGGGTGTTTACCTACCAAAAAAAATGAAAAAATGGAAAAAAAATACTCCATATCGAAAATTATTTTCCTCATTAATTCTTAACACTCTTTCTTTAGTATTATCTTTCTATATTATAAATACGTATTATCATTCTTTCTTTAATACTATCTCTTATAAGAAATATATGGACTGGTCTACTTAAAGATTTTTTATAAAATTTAAATGACCTTTAGATATCCCCTAAGCTCTTATCAACTTGGTAGCTAGTCACTAATGGAAGTCATGAAAGTCCCTAAGCTCTTATCAACTTGGTAGCTAGTCACTAATGGAAGTCATGAAAGTCACTAGAAACTTTATTCAAAGTCAGTTCTGAATCTACATAAATAGGGGAGGTGGCTATGGATTGCGAACATGGTTTTGGGAAGTCTTCATCTTCAAGTATCTCTCACTTGGGTTTTGGTGACCCTCAAATGACGAGTGCACTGAGCTCACCTCTATGTCTTTGTCAGAGTGCTTGTCAAGGGAGAAATTTTGGAGAGTCCCACATCTATATATGTAATATGCCACTATTTAAAGTCAACTCGGAAGTTTAGAGATTTACTGGTCCCTAGTGAAATGAAAGTCTCACATCTATATACGTAATATGCCACTATTTAAAGTCAACTCGGAAGTTTAGAGATTTACTGGTCCCCTAGCGAAATGTCACATTGGCATTCTCTTAAGACTATTTTTTAATAATTTTATGGTAGCAAATGGTTTTTATTGTCCAAACCTTTAAGTTATCTCTTTACTTCTTACATGGAGCTTTAAGACTAATAATTGTGGTAAAATACATGAGTAAAACATAATTAATATTTTCGTAATATTGAGAAAGTCTAAAAAGATAATTCTGAAGAATGATAATTTCAATTTTAAATTTATAATAATAACAAATATTAAAGCTTTTAAGAAGTTGTGAAGCAACCATGTCAATATATGTGTAAACAATGTAATGTAACCCTATGTAAAAATGTAATGCACTACTCGCATACAAAAAAAGATGAGGAATAATATCACGAAATAAAGTAGGTAAAAGTTAAATTTGTCAAGTGAAAATAATATTTTATATTAGAGTAATTTAAATAATAAATATGGTTTTTGAGTATGGCTCAAGAATATTTATGTTTGATTAAGAGTTTGTTTTTCTTACCTGTAACAAAACGGATTAACCCAAAATAAAATGACAAGGAGGTATTTTCCAAGAGTAAAAGTCTGTTCCTTTACATATCATTAATGGGTAGTTTTAGGTGTTTTGGTTTTTCTTGAATAATGGTGATGCATCAACCTAAAAATCTGTCCCTTTACATATTACCAATGAGTAGTTCTAGGTGTTGTGGTTTTTCTTGAATAATGGTGATGCATCAACCTATATTCACTGATAGTAACTAGTGATAATTTTCTCCACTACTGATTTGACAATTGAGTTATGATAGGTTTTCCCACTATTCAGAAGAAAAGTTAAATAATAAGTAAATTATGGAAAATTTCCAATATTTAATAAGATTTTCTTGAAAATGATAGCTAATACAAATTTTGATTATAAAACCTTGTTTTCAAAAATTTGGACTAATGGCAGCCTTAAACTAATAAACTTATTCATTTATTAACTCATTTCAATTCACATTACCAAAAATTGATCCATAAACTGTTATGAATATTTCATTAGGCAATTAGACAATTCGTCACAAGATTTGATAAAATTGTGCTTAAAAATAAGAAATCTACACTACTAGAGTTAATTTCTTCTTAGATTTTTTGATTTGTTAATTATTTTGTATTATGTATGCATGAAAATTATAATTATGCATAAAGTAAAGAAAAGTGTAGAAAATAATCATAAACCATGAAATCTACACTACTAAAGTTAATTTCTTCTTAGATTTTTGGATTTGTTAATTATTGTGTATGATATATGCATGAAAATTATAATTTTCATAAAGTAGAGAAAAGTGTAAAAAATAATCATAAACCATGAAATCTACACTATAAGAGTTAATTTCTTCTTAAATTTTTGGATTTGTTAATTATTTTGTATTATATATGCATGCAAATTATAATTATACATAAAGTAGAGAAAAGTGTAGAAAATAATTGTAAACCATAAATTAAGGTAAAATATACCCTGGGAAACCTTACAAAGGAAACCCTAGCTGGAAGGTGAGGCTTATTTATTATTATTTCCTTGGATAGAAAATGGATGTAGGTACAAAGAAGTGATACCTTTGATCCATGGGTTTCTACAATGCACAAATCCTTTCTATTTGCTCTCTCCTTGTCCACTATTGGCTACTCTGCTCACTTATGGAAAAAAAATGATGTTGAATAGAATGGAACCACTTTTTTCATAGAGGCCTCATTATAACATAGCCCAAGAGCTTGCTGGTGGCTGAGTTTCACTACTTCAACTATTAACTAGAGTTACAATACCCTTCTAGAGTTTTTTTTTTATCACAATCACGTTGCTACCCCCTTTCAATGAATAATGGGCGTTAATGTGACATCCTCTCGAATTATAGTCGTCAAAACAAGAAGATCAACTTTTGACTATACCGACTCTAATTAAGGCAATTCTTGCATTGTTGGAAAGGCCTTTGTGTGTAGAATAACACAAAAGTATGCATGCTTAAGGAAAAAAGTTTACCTCCAAAAAATGTCATTTAATTCCTAAAACTACTCCCAAAAAGTTTCAAACTACATCTCACTAGTAAAAATGTTCCTCCACTTTTTCCACGATAAAAACATTGATATAAATGAAAAATAATATAATGATCCAATCTGAATTAAAACAAGAAAAATATTAACAGAATAATGTTGTTCATTATAACATAAAACATAAATCATTAATTATAAAAACAAATCACATTCCATCATTTTTTTCCCTAAAAGGGCGGTTAGAATCTGGTTTCAAAGGCAGAACCTTTCACATAATAAACACTATTTTCTGCATCTGCTTTCAAAATTAAGCAAAAAAAGTGACCGTCATTCTGCTCTACCTACATTCCACTATTCTAAACCCACTCTCCTTGTAAAGGATCCAAAAGACACCTAATACTAAGACATAATTACAAAACATGGATTAGCAAGAAAACTACTTGTCCACATTCACCCTAAGAGCAGGGATTTCATTAAATCCTTAAAATTTGAAGCCCAAATTGAGAAGAGACGAACTCTGCTCTAATCATTCCCAGGTGCAACTTCGAAGGCAACTCCTGCTGAACTCCAAGGTTGTTAGCTTCATCATTAGTCTCTTCGATGAGTCTGAGTCAGAAGAAATGTCCAAATTTCCCATCAACAGACCAGTTGCCATCTTAGCTGCCAACATATTGATCTTCTCGTTGAGCAAAGCAAAATGTGCTCTAGATTTAGTCAATTGCAATTCACCCTACCTAGATATCAAAATGATGACAAACTCCATGGAGGCTACGATATGGGCATTTGTAGAAATTACCATTGTCGCTTTCAGCACCGTTGAATTCTCCATTAGAAGCACCACAATAATGACTCTCAAATCACTAAACAATATGATAACCAGTCGATCCACTCTACCGCATCAAAATTATGTCGCTTCCTCTTATACCTACGCATTACTGCTCTCTCCAATTCGCCTATCATTCCAACGCCTTCAATGTCGTTGCACTTCCGAGGTAGGCGCCAGACATTGGAATTTACAACCATGATTTCCCTCTGCAACTGATACTGAAATCCTTTAAAGCTATCAAGCGCGAGCGTGTTTCTTGTACATGAAATGTAGGGTTACTATTTCCTTTCCTTCGCTCAAATTTATTATCGCTCAGAGCTCGCATACATTTGTCCACTAACATAACGTGATATACGTGGGAAATCTATAGGATAACACACAACACACTGCTTGTAAATGAAATAATTCCTCTGCTGATACACTGACAGAGGGATAGGAGGCGTCCCATCCCATTACTCGAGATACGATTTCACTAACTCTGCCTTCATACTTGTCACGGTAGTGGATGATGAATAGGATTCCCTTCATTCATGTTGAGATTTTCTGTTTTATTAAATTTGGGAAAAATCTCATGTATGTGACAACAATAGGATTAGTTGCTATATTAGCTCTAGTATTTTTTGAGGAGGAGTTAATGCATCCTATATTTGTTTTGAGGGAATTTATGATTCAGTTTTATGCTCCAGCTATATAGAAATGTAATCCCATAGAGGATTGTAAGAGTGTGTAGAGAAAATAGAGAAAATAGGGGAGAGCTGAGAGAATGTGTGAATTATTAGATTTGTTTTAATCTCCTTTGAAAAATAAGATCGCTGATGCCTCTGTTCTGGTGGACGTAGCCCAGATTGGTTGGGTGAACCACGTTAAATCTCTGTGTTATGGTTTTGTGTGGTTTTTGTATGTGTTGTGTATGTTTATATTTATTTCAGCTGCGCTTTGTTTAGTCTAACAAGTGGTATCAGAGCGGTGCAGCAGAGCGTGGAGGGCCCATAACCTACAAGTCTCTAGTTGTGGAGCTGGTGCGTGTGACAGATCGGCTGAAGGTGGAGTTTTGGCGATTGGCACAGTTTTAGCAGAGACAGTCGCGCCAATTTCTGGCAGTCAACGAATTGGCGCGTTTTATTTTTAAACAGAAGCGTCAATTGGCGTGGATACGAGTCTGATACTCGCGCTAGAGCTCCAATATTCCAATTGGCGTGGAATAGACGGGATTAAGCGCGCCAATTTTGCGACACTTACACAGATTTTGCTCTGGCGCGGTTGATCTGCTGTCAGAGGAGCGCCAAGTAGTGGATTGTGTTTTAGGCACGGGTTTTCCGCTATCAAGGAGCGCCCGACAGATTTTCCCTCTGGTAAACTTGCAATTTTGGTTTTTTCTTTTAAAATTGTGATTACACGGTACGACAGAGGCTTTTTTAATTCGGAATTGGAGATTGTTTGTTTGATACAACATGGCAAAAACTCAAAGTACTCGTTTTGAGATCGAGAAGTTCAATGGCAAAAATAACTTCGAGATCTGGAAAGTCAAGATGCACGATCTGCGTGTGCAACAAGGCATGGCGAAGGCACTGTTGGGAAGATCCAAACAACCTTACCCCATGACAAATGATGAATGGAATGAATTGGATGGAAGAGCTCTAAGCGGTATTCGACTGTGGTTGGCGGATGATGTTTTATTTAACACAGTGTCAGAGAAAACTGTTGGTGGTTTGTGGACAAAGCTGGAGAAGCTGTACATGACAAAATCCTTGACCAATAGGATTCTTCTGAAGCGAGAATTGTACAGTCTGCATATGAAGGAAGGTATGGCTATCACTGATCATTTGAATGTCTTTAATACTCTCATGGTGCAATTAGAAAGTATAGAAGTAAAATTTGAATCAGAAGATAAAGCTATAACTTTATTGTGCTCGTTGCCCGAGTCATGGGATCATTTTGTTACTTCTATCAGTCTAAGTATATCAGAAACCCTTGAATTTGATGATATTGTTGGAGCTTTGTTGTCCGAAGAGACAAGGAAGAGGTCAAATGCCGACACCTCTACATCAGAAGCAATGATGGCTAGAGGTCGTTCGAGAGAAAGACGCTCTGGTAAGCACAGCGACTCACGATCAAAATCGAAAGGGAAGAAGAGTAAGGTAAAGTGCTGGTTTTGTGGCAAATCGAGACATTTGAAGAAGGACTGTTGGAAGAGACAACAAGCATCCAAAGAAGATTCTTCGACAACAAAGCAAGAAGCAAACACGACAGATATAGGTTTGGCATCTGGTTCAGGTATGAGTGATGAAGTGTTATCAGTTTATTTGTCAAATCATGATCAACATTGGTTGTTAGATTCTGGTGCATCAAACCACATGTGTATTCATAGAGAATGGTTTAAGACGTATAGATCAATTAATGATGGAGTCGTGTACATGGGTAATGATGTCACATGTAATATTGTGGGAATAGGGAGTATACAGCTGCAAATGTTTGATGGGACAACCAAAATGTTAACTGATGTAAGACATGTACCAGATTTAAGGAAAAATCTAGTTTCACTAGGATCACTTGACACAAATGGATATAAAACTATAATTCAAGGTGGAGTAATGAAAATTTACAAAGGTATTTTACTAGTAATGAAAGCTAAGAAGGTAGGAAATCTATTTCAGTTAGAAGGAAGAACAGGGTCAGATCATGTGTCTACAGTTTCTGAACATGACAGTAGTTCCATTCGCTTATGGCATCAAAGGTTGGGCCATATGAGCGAAAGAGGGTTAAAAATTTTGGCTGATCGCAAGTTACTTCCTAATCTAAAGTCTGGAAAGTTAGATTTCTGTAAACATTGTCTGTTTGGAAAACAAAGTAAGCAGAAGTTTAAAACAGGAAAACATACTAGTAAAGGAATACTTGATTATATCCATTCAGATGTTTGGGGTCCAGCCCCTACAACTTCATATGGTGGCTCGTCATATTTTGTATCGTTTATTGATGATTTTTCTAGGAAAGTGTGGGTCTACATGTTGAAAAGGAAGTCTAATGTTTTTACAATTTTCAAGCAGTTTAGAGCATTGGTAGAAAACATCATTGGTAGAACTATAAAATGTTTAAGAACTGACAATGGTGGTGAGTTTACTTCCAAGGAGTTTGAAAAATATTGCAAGGATGCAGGGATCGAGAGACATAAGACCACTATTTATACTCCTCAGCAAAATGGAGTTGCTGAACGCATGAATAGGACTCTTTTAGAGAGAGCAAGGAGTATGCTGAGTAACGTCGGGTTGCAGAAAGAATTGTGGACAGAAGCGGTGGCTACAGCTTGTTATGTGATAAATCGATCACCATCCACGGCAATAGGTTGCAAGATTCATCAAGAGGTATGGAAAGGTCACCCTTGTGATTATTCTAAACTCAGAGTGTTTGGTTGTGATGCATATGCTCTAGTGCCTAAACATCAGCGAACTAAATTGGATCCAAAGTCAAAACGGTATATCTTTGTTGGATATGGTGATGGAATAAAGGGATATAAATTGTGGGATCCTACTACCCGCAAGATCATCATCAACAGAGATGTAAAGTTTAATGAATCCTCTCTTGTACAGTTAGATGTAGATAATAGATTGAAACAGGATGATGTATCTAATTTTCAGCACATTCAGTTTGAAAGCACTTCTAATGATAGTCATGATGACCATAGTTCAGATACTAGTCATGAACAGGTTTCAGAATCAGATCATGAACAGGGTTCAGATGTAGATCATGAACAGGTCTCAGATGCTGATCATGAAGAAGTTCCTACAGATGGTAGTCAGCCAATTGTGGAAGTACCAGAAACATCTTTAAGGAGGTCCACGAGAATTAAACGTCCTCCTAGAAGGTATGATGATTATGTTACTTCAGTTGCTTTAACCGCTAACGATGATGAACCTTTGTGTTATCAGGAAGCTGTAGAAGGTTCAAAAAGTGAAAAGTGGAAAGAAGCTATGAAGGATGAGATGATGGCATTACACAAGAATGACACATGGGATCTGGTAGAACTTCCTAAAGACAGAAAAACTGTGGGATGTAAATGGGTGTACAAATTGAAAAAGGGTGTTGATGGTTCAAAGGACAGGTACAAAGCAAGGCTGGTCGCGAAAGGTTTTTCTCAGAAAGCAGGCATTGATTTTCATGAGATTTTTTCACCAGTTGTTAAAATAGTTTCAATTAGAACTGTGTTAGCATTAGTCGCTTTTCTTGATTTAGAATTGCAGCAACTAGATGTTAAGACTGCATTTTTACATGGAGATTTAGATGAGGAAATTTATATGGAACAACCGGAAGGGTTTGTTCAAGATCGCAACAAGAAATTTGTTTGCAGGCTCAAGAAATCATTGTATGGTCTGAAGCAATCGCCTCAACAATGGTACAAGAAGTTTGATTCTTTCATGTTGAGTCAAAATTATATAAGAATTGAATATGATCATTGTGTTTACTTTAAGAAATTAAGTAATGGCATGTTCATTATCTTAGTGTTGTATGTTGACGATATGCTTTTAGAAAGCAAAAGAATAACAGAGATCAACAGGTTAAAGGCTCAGATGGCTAGGACATTTGATATGAAAGATCTAGGAGCAGCAAGACAGATTTTGGGCATGGAGATTTTCAGAGACAGGAGCAAGGGTAAGCTGTGGCTATCACAACAGAATTATATTGAGAAAATACTCTTGAGGTTTGGTATGAACAATGTGAAGCCTGTGTCAGTCCCTTTAGCTTCCCATTTTAAGATTTCTTCCAGTTTATGTCCTAATACAGATGAAGAAAAGGAATATATGTCTTGAATTTCGTATGCCAATGTAGTAGGATGTTTGATGTATGCGATGGTTTGTACTCGACCAGATATTTCACATGCAGTTGGGGTTGTCAACAGGTATATGGCAAATCCAGGAAAAGTACACTGGTCAGCAGTGAAATGGGTGCTTCGGTATTTGAGAGGCACAAGTGGTTATTGTATCACTTATAATAAAAGTAGTGAATTTGTTTGTGGATATGTTGATTCCGATTTTGCAGGTGATTTGGATAAGAGAAGGTCAAATTCAGGGTATGTATTTACTCTTGCAAGTGGAGCTATTAGCTGGATGTCAAAGCTACAGAATATTGTTGCTTTATCCACTACTGAAGTAGAATACATAGCTGCTTCACATGCTTGCAAAGAAGTGGTTTGGTTGAAAGGTTTGATTGGTGAGTTTGGGAGGTTACAGGACAACATCAAGTTATTTTGTGATAGTCAAAGTGCAATTCACTTGGCTAAGAATCCAGCCTATCATAGTAAATCAAAGCATATACCAATCAAGTACCATTTTGTAAGACAGGTTATCACTGAAAGGGGTGTTTCTCTTGAAAAGGTGCATACGAAGGAAAACTGTGCAGACATGTTCACGAAACCAGTTTTGTTAGAGAAGCTGCGTTGGTGTCTGGCTTCTCTTGGCTTGCAGAAAAGATAAAAATAATAAATGAACAAGGCATCAGGCTAATTGTTGTCAAGGTGGAGATTGTTGAGATTTTCTGTTTTATTAAATTTGGGAAAAATCTCATGTATGTGACAACAATAGGATTAGTTGCTATATTAGCTCTAGTATTTTTGAGGAGGAGTTAATGCATCCTATATTTGTTGTGAGGGAATTTATGATTCAGTTTTATGCTCTAGCTATATAGAAATGTAATCCTGTAGAGGATTGTAAGAGTGTGTAGAGAAAATAGAGAAAATAGGGGAGAGCTGAGAGTATGTGTGAATTATTAGATTTGTTGTAATCTCCTTTGAATAATAAGATTGTCGATGCCTCTTTTCTGGTGGACGTAGCCCAGATTGGTTGGGTGAACCATGTTAAATCTCTGTGTTATGGTTTTGTGTGGTTTTTGTATGTGCTATGTATGTTTATATTTATTTCAGCTGCGCTTTGTTTAGTCTAACAATTCAAAACCAATTCACCTTGATCCAATGTTGCAACTATGTTTGCTAACAAATATGCTGCTGGGTTAAGGTTCCTTTTATGTGATAAAATTCCACACTGTTTAAATCAGCAATTTGAAAACTGATCCTGTACAAAATGGGATTGAAGCTGCTTTAAATTTTCATTGATCTTGATCACTTGTTGAATTATTATCATATTTTCATTGATATTGATCACCTGTTGAATTACTATCATAGAGTCACCAATAAGGACATAAAGATGTCGAATTTCCTTGAATATTGCCAATCCACAATGTTAAGTATTCAACCTAGTTGTTGGTTAATGCTCCTAGATCCCAAGTGTATTGGATCACTATTTCTGCACCAACCCTAAAAATAACCCCTCCCTTTTCAGACTCCCTAGACATTACATCCTTCTTTTAATATATATATAAAATAGTAATTTTCATGTTTTTTAAAATTATGATTTGATTCCTCATTTAAACTAGAGTTCATTGGAAGGTTATAATATATATTTGATTAAATGCAAAATGGAATACTGAATCTATAATTCATACTTTAAGTGAGATTGTGATTTTCAATATGAGAAAGGAAAAAATTGTTTAAATTACTATTTTAAATGTAAAATTAACTAGGTTTAATTTATTTTTATGTTTTATATTTTAAATGAAATGGTTAATTTTAACTATACAATCTCATTATTTGGTATAATAATAATAAAAAAGATTGATCATTGACATGCTATAGTACAACAATTTTACAAAATTTTAAAAACTTTGAAAATATTTTTTCCTTATGTTTTCCTTAGTGAAATTATTAGTATTTCTATTGCTATAAGTGCTATTCAATTATCTTGGGCTCTTTTTGCAAAACAAAACATAAACCCATAATTAAGCAATTGCTTTGCCATTAAGAGCACCATTTTGTTCTTCCTACAGAGGAATTTTCTCTTGTTCCACTAGTTCCATCACCACTTCTCTTGAGCCTTGTTGAAACAATCCCTATTCTTTAGCTTCACCAAATATTGAACCAATTTATACCCTTTGTTCTAATATCTTAGATTGAAAGTTTCATGCCAAGGCTCTCACCATATGGCAGAACATATTGCTTTCCTCCTTATGCTTTGGAATTTACCTTCCTTGTTAAACAACAATTTATAAAATCTCTACATGCCCATAGTTCAATGATTCCTCTTCTTTATGCTTTGCAATTTACCTTCTTTGTTAAACAACAATTTCTAAAATCTCTACATGCCCATAGTTCAAGGATTCCTCTTCCTTATGAAGCTAACTAGTGCAACTAGAAATTACATAATGATTGCTCAAAACTGGATTTTTTTTATGACAACTCTAAAGTCACCAAACACACAACATCTCACAAATTTCACATTGACCTAAATGATTGTCTTCCTCCATTCTTTAAAATAATAAAGAGAAATTTGGAAAAATGATTGAGAAAACATTAGAATTAATGAAGTGTACCTCCACCAAACTTTGGATTGCTGCATAAGCCTCCACTATGCTATAGACAATAGAATTTCAACCTATTCCATGAGTTGCATCATGATTGGGGTAAGCTCATTTCCAAAAATTCATTTACAAAGTTCATTTCCAAAAATTCATTCATAAGTATAGAAATGAGGGATTTGCGAAAATCCAAAATTCACATGAGCAAGGCTACGACTTAGATATATCCCACCTTTCTCCACAAAAATAAATAATTACGCCAAAAGGCATTTTATCTATGGGCTTCCAATGTGTGAACACATTTTACCCAACGAATCAGAGAGATTAAATTTCATCCTCATCTCTCCAATTGTATTTGACCACGTGACTCATGTCGTTAGACCATAAGTGTCTTAGGTTTGAGTCTCTGCCACAACCACACCGTTACCACCGCCGCTGCTCTTCAGATTTGTTATCCTCTCCTCCCTCCATTGCAAAAACTGGAATGACAATCCCTATGGTTCCTCCAACCCTACCCTTGTTGCCCCCTCTGTATCATTATCCTCTCCTCCCTCCATTGCAAAAACTGGAACGACAATCCCTATGGTTCCTCCAACCCTACCCTTGTTTCCCCCTCTATATCATTTCTCGTAAGAAACCCGAATCACTCGGACAACGAGGACCACGAAAACTTCATAGGTTCCAATACGGTTTTTCTTAGTTAATCATAAATATTAAAAGTGTGTTTATCTTCAGAGTTCAACAACTCGTGCTTCACCATAACATCACATGTATGGGAACACCAATAAAAGTATAGTGATTTCCAAGAATGGTGTGAAGAATCTTATGAATTGAAAGATAAATGTTATCACTAAAGGGATCCTTTGCAGTGGAGTGGATCGGAGTGTAGCTGGCAATCAATTGCCAAAAAAGGGTTTGAACATCCTTTCCAAGTATTATAATTATATTTTTTCCATAAATGCATTCTTGACGTCAAACCAATAATTCATTATTGGAAGGAACACTTAGATTGGTGGAAAAGAGTGACTAGTCTCAAAGAAAGTATCCTATTATGGTTAGTGAAAATCATGAATGTGGGAGCTCCATTTTCCACTCCTTTTTCCTTGTGTGTGTCAATCACAAAATGCCCAGGAAGCTGGTGATTCTACTTGTATTAACTTTTCGACGTGCACAGAGCCATACATAATACACATCCATAGTGAGATGCCATGCTATCATGCCTTCAAAAAGCTAATGGCATGGAATAATGAGTAAAGAAACTCCTTTATTTATTTATTTATATAGTCTCAACCACCTGGAATCTCTTACATAGGCTCACAAAACTTTACTTTGAACATTCACAGGCATTCCCTTGAATATAATGGTTTCATATATGGATGGATATGGTTCTACCCCAATCCAAACAACATTGGTCCACAAAACGTCATAGCTTATTCACATTTTTTAGATCAATCTTTTGACCGAGGCTCTGTCGTGGGGCAAGCTACAATAGGATCTACCAAAATTGAATGGAATTACACAAAGGGGTGAATACTTCTAAACACAAGGCAAGGCAGGGGACTTCTCTCATTGTGTGGCTGTAGTGTTAATCTTCCTTTCTATGTTGGCAGGACTAGCTAAATCCCTAGGGATAAAGAAAGAGATTTCCAAGGTTGACCATATGATACTTATCACAGCTTTAAAGTCACCCAGCTAGAAGATTAAGCTTTGATCCCCGCCTGAATGGATTGATATTAATTCTAGCTTCACATGTGAATAATACAGTCATAATGGTTGTTAAGAGGAAATTTCACCAAAGAAAGCTGATTAGTTTTAACCTAGTAGATCAGAGAATGATCTACCCAGATTTGTGTGTGATCATGAAAAAGATAAAAGATTCAAACCCCAATCCTTTGTTATACAAACAAATACATTCAACACTTGCACATGATAAGATGGAGATCATACGCTAAAACCTGGTATCCTCGTAGATCGATGAAGTCTCTTGAGTCCGATGCAGAGGAATAAAACTTACACTTGAAGATATCATTGTACGTGCAATAAAATAAGACCCTGCACACAACACCACCAAACAAGAGAACAATGGCCTTTCCATAGAGGGTCTATCAACCTAAAACCAACATATGTAAGCTTAAAACATATTTAAAGTATGGATATAGAAAATAAAAATGTATTTATTAATCCAAAATGAAAGTACAACAAATGTATACCTTCCAGCAAAGGAGATCCTCTCATCGAGCTTGTAGTATTGTCTCCTCTCCAAATATAGCAGAGCTCTCGTATTATAGTGTGGATAATTAATCTAACCCCCTTTCCTCTTAGTGAGATTATATAGGCTCATTCTATCCGTTAGGAGAATGTATCTGGACACCTAGGGGATTTAGAAGTTAGGAAACTTCTACAATAATGGACCACTAGCCAACTCATACAGAAGTGGATCAAGTTGATCTCCCTGGGAATGAAAAACTCTAGAAACCTTTATCATAATTATGATTTTTTTCTTAATTATCTCAATTATGAACTAATTATTATCTCATAATTATAATATTTTGGAAAATTAATTATGAGAAATAAATCAATCATGTAATTCCACCCTTTTATCATGGGATAAATCTCACATAAGTAAAAGAAAAGGTGAAAATGGGATGCATTTTAGCCAAACAATTGAGGTAAGTTGATATTAGGTTTCTCTCACTATAATGGAGTGGAAAATAGGTTTATAACATATGCCCGATAATGCATGAGGTTAGAAGAGAAACTAATGGTCGAAATGCATTACAATAATACTCAAAGCTCAAAATGGGAGGAAGGAGCCAAGATTACGAAGCTGGATCAGAGGAACTCAAGTGATGAAGTCTCAAATCTACTAATAACATCCCCGAGGCGGGAATACCCATGCTCGGTCATAAAGAGACACTAAACATGGCCACCATAAAATACATTGCGGTTCCATGAAATGAAATTCTAGAACATGTCCATGAAGACATACACAGTGGATTCATGTGACTCAACAGATACAGCATAGTCACCAGCAAATACAATGTGGATCTATGTCACAATATACATCAGTAGGACTATGGACACATGACAGAGAAAGAAGCGTCTCAAGATAGTCCTCAAAGTAAATGAATGATACATAACTCCAATGCAGCTCAGGAAGGATAAGAGTGAGATGTTCTTAACCCAGGGTATTCGACATAACCCTGATGGTACAAACCTACAACATGCGAATATATGCGCTGAAGTTGAACATGGTAGAAAATACTTGATTATAATCTAATGAGGTAAACCAGTAATAGGCATGAGGGAATCCACCAATGAGGAAAATGGATCCCAAGGTACTTAGTACAGTCCACCAAGTATGAATAAATGAGTTGACGTTGAACACCAGTGAACTCGACCAATCACGATTCAATGATGTAAACTCATTTTTTATCGCAAGGAACCTTTCCACTGAGTTATGCAAGCTACAAGGTACTACTAGTTCCTAGACCAATCACCTGGATAATGAGCTAGAGTCGACAAGAGAAGATCCGTCGAAGTAGGGCCTTGATCTATCCATCGTCAATCGACATGGAACAGACCAAGATGATGTGATGGATAGATGAATTCATGAAGTGATGAAGTACAATTGACATAGGGATGGTTGACTCAAAAAGGTAAACAAGCTACTCTAGATGGCTGACACAATCTGAGACTTCCCTTGAATAGATAATGATACGACACAAGAGTGACTTGGCAGCATGACTAATGAGCACCATGTGATACCATGCAACGATCTAGGAGGCATCGAGGCATGCTCCATATGACTGGAAGAGTAACTAGTTTGAGGAGTAGATGGACTCTTATGTATGGTACGACTCCTAGGCAAGCTAAAAACCAATTGTGAGACAATGAAATAAACAGGTGTTGTGTTCAAGGGTAATGCAAATGATGCTACCATTTGATGACTAATGGAAATAAATGTTCCCTCCCTTCTCTTTTTACAAGTTCTTTTTTCGTAAAGGTGTCCCCTAAGCCAAAAAAAGAGATAAAAGTATACAAAGGAGAACTTCCTTGCCACACTAAACAAGAGTATTCCTTTTTCATAACTAGTATATCCTAGTCCCTAAAAGGGTTAAAATTATATTAAGTAGACAACCGTTCAAGTAAATTTACGAGCATGAAGGAGACAAGTTCACCCGACAATCTTTTCTAAATTAAGGAGTCTAAAAAGAGATTAAAGGAAGCTCCCCTTGGAGGAAAGAGTGGTATAGAGGATAACAACTAGTTCCAATAATGATGGAACTTCTCATGACATAATGAAGACAAGGGGTTGGATAATAGGACCACTTATTGAAGTGATTCCTCTAAGAAAGGGTATAACACCAAGTGAAAGACGATGATAGGACAAAAAGATGATGATGAAACCAAGGTGAAAACTGCAAAAATAGGTTGATAAAAAGTGGCAATCCCAAGGGATAAAGTGTGAAATCCTCCTGGGGTATGGCCAGAAATATGACGAAGCAGAGGACATGAGGCACAAATTCTAAGTCATGGCGGGTCAGAAGGAAGGATTCCGAAAAGGAGTAAAATTCCTACATGGACACCAAAATGGAAAGGACGTGCTATTCTAGGGTATCCATGATCATCTAAGCTCTACCTCCATGTGACGACATGCGTAATGGAAAGTGGCTAAAGTCAAAACTTGATAGGGTAAGACCTAAGACACCAACATCAATAATGCAGCGATGATGGTGATAAATGACCTACCCCTATATGTCATTTCAATAGAAACACACCTAAGGTCCAATGGATGTCGCAATAGAAAAGCCATCTTGTCTTGTAAAACTATATAGAAAGACTAGACACATGGTGAAATCACATAATGAAAGAAATAAACATAGATGAGGTAAAAAAAGGATCATACATTTTTTGGGTTTTTGAATTTTATAATTTTTTGGACTTTTTTCATAAATAAAGCATGAAAATACTTGCGTCACACATCAAACCAAGAAAGGGTAGAAACATCACACTCCTATGTACAATATATACAAACGAAACATAGTTTGGTAGGTCACATTAAGATGTGCCCATAGTTGGGCACAAACCAAGGGTTTCAATACACGAACTCATGGAGAGTAAGGGAACCATATGACTCACCAATGTGAGGCCATGCCAAAGGAATTCAAACTGTCTAATCCAAAAAGTTCGACCATGCCAGGTACATTCTAACATAGTCGTGCTCTCAAAATTAACCTGAGGACATAATGGATGATCAAGACATAAAGGGGGTACAAGATGCGCATTAACAGGTGGTAATTTGTTAGCAAGTTTGGTAGTAGAAGCCCAAGACTTGACTCGGTCCATCGATGTCACTTCCAAGGAAGGCAAAGGAGATGCCCCCTGGGACGATTCAAGATTTTTGTTACCAACCTTTACGTTTTCCAATTTGGGGATACTAGGGGCATCAAGAGGCATAATCTCCCTAGGATTATCAATAGGAAGATCCATGACCTCCAAGTTGACTAGACGAAGGGGTTTGTCAATGAGGGAGTCAAGTGGAATAGGTGGAGTGGTGGCCCATGTGGCAAAATGAACCTGGTCGTATTCCATGTTATGATGGAGCTTCTGACCATCTTCAGGAGGCACTGACAGGACTACCAAAGAGGAAATATCTTCCATTACATGTGGCGGAGGATGCTCACTAGCTTGATCAACTTCCATAAGATCAGGAGACACCACCCAAGGATCAGGATGTCTATGGGGTCCACGAGTGCCAGAAGAGATCATATGCATAGGAGATTTAGATGAATATGAAGGAATGCCAGGTGCTGGTAATTGAGGAAATACCCCAATAAGAGATGATATTTTAAGCAAGCCCGCACCAACACTCTCATGTTGACCAGGGATAAAAACATACACAACAATTATTACAAAATTTCAAAAACTTAGATTTTTTTTCTTTTGTTTTCCTGAGTGAAATGATTAGTGTTACTATTACTATAAGTGTTATTTAGTTATTATGGGACCTTGTTTCAAAACATAAGATAAACCTATAATTAGGCAGTTGCTTTTACATTAAGAGCACCATTTTGTTCTTCCTACAAAGGAATTTTCTCTTGTTCCACTAGTTCCATCACCACTTCTCTTGAGTCTTGTTGAAAAAATCCCTATTCTTTAGCTTAACCAAGTATTGAACCATTTGATATCCTTTGTTCTAATATCCTAGATTGAAAGTTTCATGCCAAGCCTCTCACCATATGGCATAACATATTGCTTTCCTCCTTATTATTTTCAATTTACCTTCTTTGTTAAACAACAATTTCTAAAATCTCTGCATGCCCTTAGTTTAGGGGTTCCTCTTCCTTATGAAGCTAACTAGTGCAACTAGAAATTACAGAATGATTTCTCAAAAATAGATTTTTTTATGACACCTCTAAAGTCATCAAACACCCAACATCTCACAAATTTCACATTGACCTAGATAGTTGTCCTCCTCCCTACTTTAAAATAATAAAGAGAAATTTGGATAAATGATTGATCAAACATTAGAATTATTGAAGCATACCTCCACCAAACTCTGGATTCCAGCATAAGCCTATACTATGCTATATATAATAGAATTTCAACCTATTCCATGAATTGCATCATGATTGGGATAAGCTCATTTCCAAAAATTCATTTAAAAATTTCATTTCCAAAAATTCATACATAAGTCTAGAAAAGAGGGCTTTGCGAAAATACCAAATTCACATGGCGAAGAATATGAGTTATATATATCCCACCATTTTCCACCAACACAAATAATTACACCAAAAGGCATTTTTCTTTGCAGGCTTCCAATGTGCAAAAACTTCTTACTCTTGCAAATCAGAGATTCTATTTCATCCTCCTCGTATTTGATCATGTTGCCATGTTGCTCCTATCCTTAGAACATAAGCATCTTAGGTTTGAATATTTTCTGCAACCACACCATTACCACCATCGTTTCTCTTCGAATCCGTTGTCCTCTCCTCCTCACGTTGCAAAAACTGGAACGACAATCCTAACGGTTACTCCAATCTTGCCCCCGTTGCCCCCTCTATATCAATGCTTGCAAGAAACCACTTGGACAACGAGACCCGTGAAAACCTCACAAATTCCAACATTGGTTTTCTTTGTTGATCATAAATATTAAAAGTGTGTTTATCTTCAAATTTCAACCACCCGAGCTTTACCAAAACATCACATGTATGGGAACATCAATAAAAGTACATTGATTACCAAGAAGGGTGTGAAGAATCCGATGAATTGAAAGATAAATGATATCACTAAAGGGATCCTTTGCAGTGGAGTGGATCTAACTATAGGTTACATTCAATTTCCACAAAATGATTTGGACATCCTTTACAAAAATGCATTCTTGGCGTCAAACGAATAATTCCTTGTTTCAAGGAACACTTAGATTGGTGGACAAGCATGATTGTTCTCAAAGAAAGTATCCTATTCTGGTAAGTGAAAATCATGAATGTAGGAGCTCCATTTTCCACTCTTTTTTCCTTCGAGCTATTGTGTATGTCAATCAAAAAATTCCCAAGAAGCTAGTGATTCTGCGTATGTTAACTTTTCGATGTGCTTAGGGCCATACATAATACACATCCATAGTGAGACACCATGATGTCATGCCTTCGAAAAGCTAATGGAAAGGAATAACAAGTAAAGAAACTCCTTTTTTTATTTATATATATAAGCCCAACCACCTAGACTCTCTTTCATAGGCTCGCAAACCTTTATTTTGAACATTCACAGGCATTCCCTTAAATATAATGGTTTCATATATGGATGAATATGGTTCCACCCCAATCTAAACAACATTGATCCACAAAAATCTATAGCTTATTCATATTTCTTAGATCAAATTTTGACCAAAGCTCTATCATGGGGGAAAATACAATTATATTTGCTCAAATAGGATATACCAGAAATAAATGGAATTATGCAAAGGGGAAAATACTTCTAAACATAAGGCAAGGCAGTGGATTTCTCTCGTTGCCTAGTGATAGTTTCAATCTTCCTTTCTATGTTCGCAGGACTGGCTAAAGCATTAGGGAGAAAGAAATAAATTTCCAAGGTTTACCATATGATACTTATCCCAGCTTTGAAGTCACCCAGCTAGTAGATTAAGCTTTGATCCCCGCCTGAATGGATCGATATTAATTCTAGCTTCACCTGTGAATAATAAATTCATAATGGTTGTTACGAGGAACTTTCACGAGAGCAAGCTGATTACTTTTAACCTAGTACATTAGAGAATTATCTACCCATATTTGTGTGTGATCATGAAAAAGATCAAATATTCAAACCCCAATCCTTTTCTATACAAACAAATACATTCAACACTTTCACATGATAAGATGGAGATTAGAATATGAAGCTCAGTATCTTCACAGATCGGTGAAGTATCTTGAGTCTGATATATAGGAAGCACACTTACACTTGAATATCTCTTTCTACCTACAATAAAATAAGACCCTACACACAACACCACCAAACAAGCAAATGATGGCCTTTCCACAAAGGGTTTTTCAGCTTAAAACCAACATATGCAAGCATAAAACATAAATAAGACATGGATATAGAAAAGGAACATGTATCTATTAACAAAAAATGAAAGTACAACAAATTTATACCTTCTACCAAAGGATATCCTCTCATCAAGCTTGTAGTATGGTCTCCTCTCCTAATATACCAGAGCTATCATGCTATAGTGTGGATAACGTATCTAGACACCTAGGGGATTGAGAAGTTAGGAAACTTCTACAATAATGGACAGCTAGCTAACTCATACACAAGTGGGTCCAGTTGATCTCCCTAGGAATGGAAAACTCCAGAAACCTTGATCATAACTATGATATTTTTCTCAATTATCTCAATTATGAAATAATTATTATCTCATAATTATAATATTTTGGAAAATTAATTATGAGAATTAACTCAATCATACAATTCCACCCTTTTATCAAGGGATAAATCTCACATAAGTAAAATAAAAGGTGAAAAGGGGATGCATATTATCCAAACAATTGAGGTAAGTTGATATTGGGTTTCCCTCACTATAATGGAGTGGAAAATAGGGTTATAACATATGCTCACTAATGCATTAGATTAGAAGATAAACTGATGGCTAAAATGCATTACAATAATACTCAAAGCTCAAAATGGGAGGAAGGAGCCAAGATTACGATGCTGCATCAGAGGAACTCAAGCGCTAAAGTATCAACTCTACGGATAATGTCCCTGAGGCGGGAATACCCATGCTCAGTCATAAAGAGATACTGAACATGGCTTCCATAAAATACACTATGGATCCATGACATGAAATGCTAGAACATGGCCACGAAGACATACATAGTGGATCCATGTGACTCAACAGATAGAGCATAGCCACTAGCAAATAAAATGTGGATCTATGTCACAATATACATCAGTAGGAATATGGACACATGACAGACAAAGAATCATCTCAAGGTAGTCCTCAAAGTACAAGAATGATACATAACTCCAACACAGCCGAGGAAGGATAAGAGTGAGATGTTCCTAACCCAGGGTCTTCGACAAAACCATGATGGTACGAACCTACAACATAAGAATATATGAGCTAAAGTTGAACATGATAAAAACCACTTGATTAAAAACCAATGAGGTAAACCAGTAACAAACCCGAGGGAATCCACCAATGAGGAAAATGGATCCTAAGGTACCTAGTACAGTCCACCAAATGTGAATAAATAAGTTGATTTTGAACACTAGTGAACTCGACCAATCAGGAGCCAATGATGTAAACTCACTGTCAATCGCGAGGAAGCTTGCCACTGAGGTATGCAAGCTACAAGGTACTAGTGGTTCCTAGATCAAGCTACTGGATAATGAGCTAGATTCAATAACAGAACATGCATCGAAGGAGGACCTTGATGTATCCCCCATAAAGAGACATGGAACAGACCAAGATGATTTGATGTATATATGAAATCATGAAGTGATGAAGTACAACTGACACAGGGATGGCTAACTCAAAAATGTCAATAGGCTAATGTAGATGGCTAACATAGGCTAAGACTTCCCTTTAACACATAATGGCATGACACAAGAGTGACTTAGCAGCATAACTAATTAGCACAATGTGATATCATGCAACTACACAAGAGGCATTGAGGTATGCTCCATATGACTAGAAGAGTAACTAGCCGACAGAGTAGACAAACTCATATGCATGGTATAGGTCCTATGCAGGCTAAAACCCAACTGTGAGAAAACGAAATAGACAGGTGTTGTGTTCAATCTTAATGCAAACAATACTATCATTTCATGACTAATGGAAATAAATGTTCCCTCCCTTTTATATTTATAAGTTCCTTTTTCGTAAAGTTTGTCCCCCAAGCACGAAAAGGAGACAAAAGTATACAAGGGAGAACCTCATAGCCTTAGTAGACCAGGGTATTCCTTTTTCATAACTAGTATATCCCAGTCTGGAAAAGGGTTAAACTTATACTGGGTAGATGACCCTTCAAGTATGTTTACGAGCATGCAAGAGACAATTTCACTCGACAATCTTTTCTAAATTAAGGAGTCTACAAAAATCTTAAAGGAAACTCCCCTTGGAGGAAAGAGTGGTATAGAGGATAACAATTGGTTCCGGTAATGATGGAACTTCTCATGACATAATGAAGACAACAGGATGTTTGATACGACCACTCATCGTAGTGATTCCTCCAAGAAAGGGTAGAACACCAAGTGAAAGCGGATGATAGGCCAAAAAGATGATGATGATGGAAGAGAGAAACGAAGGTGAAAACTGCAAAAACAGGTTGATAAAAAGTGGAAATCACAAGGGATAAAGTGTGGAATCCTCCTATGGTATGGCTAGAAATATAAAGAAGAAGATGAAATGAGGCTCAAATTCTAGGTCATGGCGAGTTAGAAGGAAGGATTCTGAAAAGGAGTAAAATGACTGCATGGACACCAAAATGGAAAGGAGGTGCTATACTAGGGTATCCATGATCAGGTAAGCTCTACCTCCAAGCGACAACATGCGTAATGGAAAGTGGCTAAAGTTGACACTTGACGGGGTCCAACCTAAGGCATAAATATGACATTGATGGTCAATAATGCAACGATGATGGTGATATATGACCTACCCGTATATGCCAGTTCAAGAGAAACATACCTAAGGTCCAATGGATGTCGCAATAATGAAAGAAATAAACATGGATGAGGTAAAACCAGGATCATATATTTTTGGCTTTTTGAATTTTATATTTTCTTGGATTTTTGGCATAAATGAAGCATGAAAAATACTCGCATCACACACCAAACCAAAAAAGGTTAGAAACATCACACTCCTATGTACAATATATACAAGTGAAACATAGTCTGGTAGGTCACACTAAGGTGTGCTCACAGTCAAGCACAGGCCAAGGTTTCAATATGCAAACTCATGGAGGGTAAGGGAACCATATGGCTCACCAATGCAGGGCTATGCCAAAGGACGTCAAATTGTCCAATCTGGAGAGGTTGACCATGCAAGGGACATTCTAACATTATGGTGCTATCAAAATTAAACTAAGGACATAAGAGAGGATCAAGACATCAAGGGGGTACAAGATGCTCGTCAACAACTAGTAATGCATTGGTAAGTTTGGTAGTAGGAGCGCAAGACTTGACTCAGTCCATGGGTGGGACTTCCAAGGAGGGTTGATGAGATGCCCCCTAAATCGATTCAAGATTTTGGTTGCCAACCTCTACCTTTTCCAATTCGGGGTGATTAGGGGAATCAAGAGGCATAATCTCCCTAGGATTATTAATAGAAATATCCATGACCTCCAAGTTGACTGGCTGAAGGGGTTTGTCAATGAGGGAGTTAGGCAGAATAGGTAGAATGGTGGCCCATGTCGGCAAAGGAACCTGGTCACATTCGATATTATGATGGAGTTTCTAACCAATATTAGGAGGTACTAACATGATTTCCAAAGGGACAATCTCTTCCACAATAGGTGGTGGAGGATGCTCACTAGCTTGATCAACTTCCATAAGATTAGGAAGCACCACCCAAGGATCAGGAGGTATATGGGGTCGATAGGTGCCAGAAGAGATCATATGCATAAGAGCTTTATATGAAGATGAAGGAATGTTGGGTAGTCATAATTGAGGAAATACCAAATAAGAGATGAACTTGTAAACAAGCCCACACCAACACTCTCATACTGACTAGGGTGATTTCCAACAAGTGGGATCGAAGTCCCCATAGTGGAAATTTGAGCCAATGGCACACAATAGTCAAGTTGGTCGATGGTGACAATCTTGCCTTCATAAGGAAAGGAAAGGAGATGGAACATCGATGGGAAAAATGCGGTCATGGCATATAACCAACTATGGCCAGAGATTAGGTTATAATCCAAAGAAGCATCGACGACTTCCACATCGACATAGACAATTTTCCCTCCTAACTTGATGACAAACTTGGGAGAAACCCCTTAGGTAAAAATTTGTGTCCATCAATGGCTTGAAGTGTAGTATGGGATGTTGCGAGTAATGGAGATCAAAGATCCTTCCATCATGATGCTAACATGACACAAGTGGAAGAGTCTTCATCCACTAAAGTGTGATGGATATTCTTATGGAAAATACACACGGTAATATAAAAGGTGATCTGGTGGGTAATTCGAAAGGCAACCTTGTCAACATTGAAGGTGATGAGGTTTGAGTCATAAGTATCAACTCCACCAATGGTAGACAACAAGGCCTTGCGATGCTGAGGAAAACTTTGCAAAACCTCTAGGTCAGACATGGCACAAGGAGCTCGGGCAAGGTTGTCAACAATACTATAGTGCTAAGCATCATGGGAATAAGGATTGTGTGTTTTCTTACGAATGAAACACTTGGGGGGGGAATAAAGATGGTCCACAGGCTTATATAATGTGAGAGGTCCAGTGGAAGTAGGTGGAGTGGGTGAGTCCTTAGAAGAAGAACTCGACTCAGGAACATCATATGATTTAGCTTGTGTGGTCACATTAATGTCTTCTTTGCACATAAATATGGATGAAATGTTGGTAGGATTGAAAAACGACCCCTCGTTTCCCCCTTGCAGAGGTGGAGGAGGTTGGGAAACCTTTTTTTGTGGTAGTTGTGAAGGAAATGGATGAGTTAAAACAACAAGTTGTTGGGTAGATTGCAGTGGTGCAAGGAGCCTATGAAATTCATCCATTTAAGGGCATTCATGAGTAAGATGTTCATATTGACAAATTTTAGAAGGGAATTTAATCTTTCGACGATGCTCACTAGTGCCCCCACCCTAATTCTGAGGCTTTGGATGAGATTCCTAAGAAGTTTGATTTTTCTGTTTATTCTTCTTATTCTTTTTACCACTAGTTTGTTGGTTGTTCTTAGGTTGTGCGGACGTCATTGTAAGAACGTCGGTGGAATGCTCAAAAGAAGGTGCTTTAGTAGAGCCATACACACTTGTTGGAGCTTTCTATGTAACGATCAAGTGCCCAATTTGACCATAGGTGATAGGTGGTAATGTGGGTAGAAGAATTCTCCCCAGGCTTTCCTTCAAATTTGGGTATGTCAAAAAGAAATTTTGTAGGCATATGTGGCCACTAGGGATAATGTCTAATGGGGTCATTGGTCAACTTAGACAAATTCGATAAATGAAGAGAAGATACAAATGGATTATGAAGTTGACTAAATGGTTCATAGGTAGAAGAACTACCCAACCAACCTTGAGGTCCCCCCATATAATGATTTTGGTGTAGCAGTTGTTGACCTTGGTAAGAATTCATCCTAAAATATAAAGCATGTGGGCCAGCATAACTGGTAAAAGGAGTCCACCCCCCCCCCCCCAAGGGTAAGTGCCCCTAGAGATAAATGGACCACGGAGAGCATGGTTTCTAACAAAATTGTAGCTAGGAGGAAAGGATGGACCAACTTGAGTGGTAGCACTGACATGAGGAGGATGACTCATATAGGCGAAGATACTAGCATTAGGGTTGTCCCTTGGTAAACAAGCCACTATAGAAAAAGAATTGGTGATCCAGGTGGATACTAGTGGCCACCCGCCTATTCCACTTGGACCCGCACCATTGTTTTTTTTCAGTTTCCTTAATTGTAGCATAACTTACTATTTTTGGCAGTTTTGGGTCCTAAACGTCTGGAGTCGTTTTGAGGAACTAAAAGTTGTTTTTAGGGGAATGGAGAGACTTGAAAAGTCCTAAACAAGTCTACTTATCTTTTTTTTCAGCATCCTCTTTGAGATCTTTGAAATGAGGTATTATGATAAGCAAATAGAGATAGTATGCCAAAGATACAACCCCGGGAAGTTGATGCACCAATTTACCCAAACGAGGCCCACAGCTTTAGTGCCTCATCTCATAGGGTTATGTTTTTGGATGTTTAGGGTTTTCCATTGTTTCTCAAAAATAAATAGGCCTTTAAGCCTCATCGTAACATGGTTCATAGGCATGTAGCTGCCACATCTCTTCTTAGAGATAAGCTACCATTGCCTTATTTCCATTTATGTATGTAAGCATATTTCTATTCTTTGATATTAATGAAATGAAATTTTATTTCCACTGCATCTCTATGTTTATGTGTATATCTATATTTTGTTTCATTTATGCATAAGTCCAGATCAGTGGTATCAGAGCGGTCTACTCTTTCTCTATTTTATTTGCATGTCCCCAACGAGGTCAGTGTATAACGAGGTCTACCCTTCGCAAAAAAGCTAGGTATCAAGGATTTTGAGCAGCATCTAGTACTTAAGTATCGCGGTTGTCTCCACAAGCACATCCAGGATGAGATGGAGTTCTTGCACATCTCCTTGCTTGGCGCTGCCTATCGATACACTGTCAAGCTTGAGCAAAAATTTAAACATAAGAAGCGATACTTTGGATTTACAAATCTAAAGCAAGGGAAAGATGCCCCTAAACCGGAGAACAAAGGACAAATCCAAGGTGGGGTGACCCAGTACATCCTGTCGAAGCCGCAAGGAAATAACAACACCATGAAGACTGAGAAGGACACAGGGAAATGTTGTGAGTTCCATAAGGTCCCACTCACAACACAAGTGAGGGTCAAGCCAATCAGTCACTGGTGGCCAAGATGAAGTCTTTTGAATCAAATGAATGTTCCGACTCTAAGTCATAAGCTAACAAGGTGAATGTTATGAAACCAGCTCAAGAAAAGATAGAAAAGATAGATCAACGCCTTAGAATTTAGCCTCTTTGAGGGGGCAACCTCCTTTACATTACATAAATGAACAATTCTTGGATGATTCAAATGACAAAACCTCCTTTCTATATATAGGAGTCTAAGGAGTCACAATATAACCCAGCCGACCTAACAATAATAATATAAAGCCACAAAAATAACAATAGAGGGATTCTATGGGGCACAGTAATAACAATATGGGGACAATAGGGGCACAACAATATTTATAAGGGGTACAACTACAATAGTAATGGGGTAATCACTAGTATTATAGGGACCCAACATGCCCCTCTCCTTCAAAAAAGTGTTGTCCTCAACGCTTGAGTAGTTCTGGATGCTTCTGTATAAAATTCTCATCCTCCCATGTGGAATCTTCAGCAGATAAGTTCTTCCACTTGATAAGACACTCTGAAATTGATCGATTTCATAGCTGTCGAGTTCTTGTTTCTGTGACTACTTCTGGTTCCAATATAATTTTTCCTTCCTCGTCAAGTTCTGGCAATATTGTTTGAACTGGGAGCTTATCGCCTATAACCTTCTTTAAACATGAAAAATGGAAAATTGGGTGCAATCGAGAAGCTGCAGGAAGTTCCAATTTGTATGCCATAGTACCAATCTCTTGCAACACCTTGTATGGACCATAATACTTTGGTGATAATTTATTATCCTTCTTAGCTTGCTTGAGGGACATTTGCTTATATAGTTGTAGCCGTAGGAATACCCAATCACCTACATCAAAACTTCTTTCGTTGCGATGTTGATCTACCTGTTGTTTCATTCTATTTTGTGCCAACACGAGGTTATCCTTTAAGAGTTGGAGGACTTATTGTTGATGTTCGATGTGATGTTCCACTGCTTGAACCTTAGAATTTTCTCTTAAATATGATGTGATGGATGGTGGCTGATACCCATAAAGTGCCATAAATGGGGTCATTTTTGTTGCTGTATGGAAGGAAGTGTTATACCACCATTCATCCAGAGGCAACCATTTGACCCATTGTGTCTGTTTATCAGATACAAAGCAACGAAGATATCCTTCCAAACATTTTTTTACTATCTCAGTTTGCCCATCAGATTGAGGATGATAAGATGAGCTATGAGCTAACTGAGTACCAAGACAAGAAAATAATTCTGTCCAAAAATTTCCAGTGAAAATGGGATCTCTGTCACTTACAATAATCTTTGGGTTTCCATGTAGCTTTTGAATTGTTTCCATAAATGCAGTAGAAACTGTACTGGCTTTAAATGGATGTGATAATGCACAAAAGTGTGCATACTTGGTAAGTCTATCAACTACCACCATGATGACACTCTTTCCCTCAGACTTGGGTAAACCTGTGATAAAATCCATTGAAACCTCCTCCCAACATTGGCTTGGAATGGATAAAGGTTGTAATAGACCCGGTGTCTTAATTGTTTCAACTTTATTTTGTTGGCAAACCAAACATTCCGCCACAAACTTTTGAATATCTGATTTAAGGCCATCCCAAAAAAATTCCTTCTTAACCCTGTGGTAAGTTTTTAAAAATCCCGAGTGCCCTCCTAAGGGAGAAGTGTGCAATTCCATAAGAATCTTTTGTTTTAGCTGGGAATTCTTACAGAGGTATAAGCGATCTTTGTACCATAACGAATCATTTTGCCAGCTAAATGTATCTGATGTACTGGAATCTTGTTGTAACTTTTGAATAAGTGCCCACACTTCTTCATCATTCTTCCATTCCTCCCTTGCTTCATTTATCCAATCAGGTTGGATAATATAAATGGCTCACAACAATGCTTCCACATCCTCATCCTTTCTTGAGAGTGCATCTGCCACCACATTTTGCTTCCCTTTTTTGTAGATGATTTCAAAGTCATAACCCAACATCTTTGTGACCCACTTTTGTTGCTCTTCAGAGGATAATCTTTGTTCTAAAAAGTATTTAAGGCTATCATGATCCGTTTTTACCTTGAAGTGTCTTCCCATTAGGTAGGGTCGCCATTTCTTAAGTGCATGGAGTATTGCCAACATTTCCTTCTCATAAATAGCTTTGTGTAAAAACTTTCCCTTGATTGGACGACTTTCAAAAGTAATGGGTCTTTCATCTTGCATTAAAACAACACCAATTCCATTTCCTGAAGCATCACATTCCACAATAAAGGTTTTTGTGAAGTTCGGTGTAGCTAAGACAGGTCTTGGCACATTGCCTCTTTAAGATGTTCGAAGGCCTTTATTGCTTCTGGAGTCCATGAAAATGCATCTTTCTTCAATAATGTTGTTAGAGGTGCTGCTATTCTCCCATAATTCTTAACAAACTTGTGATAATACCCTGTCAACCCGAGAAATCCTCGCAGATGCTTTATGGATGTGGGGATTTTCCATTCCTTAATGGCTTTAATTTTGCTAGGGTCTACCTTAACTCCTTCATGAGATACAATATGACCCAGATATTCCACCTCTTGTACTCCAAAGAAACATTTGGATCTTTTTGCATATAATTGTTTCTCCTCCAATAGTTGTAGCACCCTGTCAACATGTTCAACATGATCCTTCCAAGACTTGCTGTAGATTAGTATATCATCAAAAAATACTAACACAAATTTTCTAAGGAATGGTTTGAAAATTGAATTCATCAAACCTTGAAATGTTGGGGGTGAATTGGTAAGGCAAAAAGGCATGGCCAAAAATTCATAATGACCCTCATGAGTTCTAAATGCTGTTTTAGGAATGTCTTCAGTCTTAATTCTGATTTAATGATATCCTGAATGAAGATCCAACTTGGTGAAGTAAATTGATCCATGCAATTCATCCAGTAATTCATCAATGACAGGAATGGTAAACTTATCTTTAATAGTGAGCTTGTTGAGCTCCCTATAATCCGGACACATGCGCCATGATCCATCCTTCTTGTGCAACAATACTACTAGAGCAGAGAAAGAACTTTGACTCGGTTGAATTATACCAGCCTCTAGCATTTCTGCAACCATACGTTCAATTTCATTCTTTTGGGCATAGGGATATCTGTACGGCCTGATGTTTGGAGGAACACTTCTGGAATCAGATGAATAGCATGATCATGTTCACAAATAGGTGGGAGACCTTTGGGAGCCTCAAATACCTTGGAATGATTGTCCAAAACTTTTTGGAGATCTAGAGAAATAGATGATTCCAACGTGGAAACATCTAGCGAACATAATTGTGCAATTACACCTTTTCATTCTTTTTTTAGAAGCTTTTTCATACTTTAGAGCTGATTATCTTTCCTGGTTTCCCTGCAATACCCCTTAATTCAACTTCCTTTCCTTCCACAGAAAATTTCATGAAAAGTTCTTGAAAATTAAAAGCTATTTTACCCAAGGATTGTAGCCATTGGACTCCTAATACAACATCAGCACCTTCCATTGGAATGGAAAGCATTGGGCTAGTCAATACATATTCTCCCATGGATAGTTTGATATTATGGCACTTTCCAGAGAAATTTATTGTTCCTCCATTTGCAACCATCACTTGACACTCTGGTGCTGGATATAAGAAGCAATTCAATTCTTTTGCTACCTTACAATGAATAAAATTGTGGGTACTTCCTTAATCAATCAACACTATTACCTTTTTCTTCTTGATTTGCCCTTCTATCTTGATGGTTTGAGGAGTGGTAATTCCCACCAATGCATTACAAGATATGGTTGGATTCATTTGTTCTTCATCTAGGCTTTGTTCCTGGAGTATATCCTCTTCCTTTGACCTTTCTTGCTCCTTTTCTTCTTCCTCTTCACAATCTATGTAGAATAATTTCTTCTCAACACACTTATGACCTTTAGTGTATTTTCTATCACAACTGTAACAAAGCCCTTTTTCTCTTTTTTCTTCCAATTGTTGTGGTGTCAACCTTATAGGTTGTGGAAGACTAGCGGCAACAACACTTCCGTCTTTATAGTTGTGAGTGGTATGCTTCCTAGTTGCCATAATTTTGCTTTCCATTTTTCTTTGTAACCTGAATGCCTTCTCTAATGAATCAGGTTCCCAAAGGCGAACATCATGTTGGATATTATCCTTTAAAGACCCTATGAACACATCAATCCTATTCTCCTCTGGAATATCTTTTACCCTTATGTTCAATTTTTTGAACTCCTCAATGTGCTCCATTATTGAACCCTTTTGTTTGAGACTTATCAATTGGCTAAAAAAAGTGTTGCTTTTTGTATCCTCATAATGTGCTATCAATTCTTCCGTAAAAATTTCCCAAGTGATAAATTGTTTACGAGAGCAAAGCCATTGATACCATACAAACTGATTTGGTTCCAAATATAAAGTTGCAATACGTAACTTTTGTGTGTTTTTCACATTATTGAGATCGAAAAATTGCTCCATCTGTAATATCCATGTTGCGGGATCCTTGCCATCAAAATTCCTCATATCGATTTTTGGAATATGGTGCATCTTCGATCCAACATTAGAGTCTATGAAATCATGATTAACATTTCCTTTGTTTGCATCATGAGTTTCCTTTACTCCCCTTTCACCATTAGTAAGTATTTCTTGTAGAAACTTTGTCAAATATGCCTTCAAATCTATCTTCAAATCGTCAATCTTGGCTTCCACGCCCTTTATCTTAGATTTCACACAATTTATCTTAGCTTCTGTTAGCTTTTGTGAGAGTGAAATTTGTTGCACTTGGTCTTGTAATTTTGATATATCATGTAGCATTTCTTCCTCTTCTTCATGAGTCATGCTAGGGCTTTCAGATTGCTTACTAGGTGTTTGCATTTTCTTTCCTCGGGGCATCAGTTACCAATACTAATGCTCTAATATGCCCTTTGAATTCCTTCAAAATAATTTTTCAAACCAAGCTTAAGCAAAAATTTAAAAAATCTACACACCTTTTTTCACTTTGTAGGAGCTCGATATTGCCTCTGATGTATCTCTATAATTTCGGATCATCCAGTTCTGAAATTGTGACCTGCGGTAGCCCTCTGTGTCCTCTTTCCAATGCCACCAGTCTGACCCCAATTGGATTCTCCTATGAAGAGGTATGCCAAACATCCCACAGTGACCTGATTATAGAATAATTTAGTAGAGCGAACTTTTACGACATTGCACGAGTCATTGTTTTGACCTTTGGCTCTGACAAATATATAAAAGAAACTATATTATTTTCTATTTTTGTACCTTCTTACGAAATTTCAATCCGATGCCAAGAGAGAAAGTTATGATGATTTTCCCCAGGTCACCTGTTTGGAATGTAATTCAGGAGTTTGCAAAAAGATCAACTTCCTCAAATCATATCTCCGCAAATATAGCATGAAAAGCTCTAAAATTTGGACCCAAGGTTCAGTACAATTTTGTCTCAAATGGGTTTTTATTTTAGCTTTTGAAATGTCGCAGAAAAAAAGTTATAGCGAAAATTCCACAATGATCTGTTTGGAGCAGTGAAACCCTAGAATCCAAAGCTCTGATACCAAATGTTATGAAACCAGCTCAAGAAAAGATAGAAGAGATAGATCAACGCCTTAGAATTCAACCTCTTCGAGGGGGCAACCTCCTTTACATTACATAAATGAACAATTCTTGGATGATTCAAATGACAAAACCTCCTTTCTATATACAGGAGTCTAAGGAGTCACAATATAACCCAGCCGACCTAACAATAATAATATAAAGCCACAAAAATAACAATAGAGGGATTCTATGGGGCACAATAATAACAATATGGGGACAATAGGGGCACAACAATATTAATAAGGGGTACAACTACAATAGTAGTGGCATAATCACTGGTATTATAGGGACCCAACAATGAATGACAAATAGAAACAAATTATCGATGTGGAGTCTAGTGCCAGCATTGCCACCACTAAGATCTAGAAGGACGAGCTCGTGGATCTAGAGGAGGGGGACCGACTCTTCCACTCACAAATGTGGGTGAAGGATTCTCCACTGCGGTTCATTATCGATAATGGGAGCCAAAAGAACCTCATTTCAACTGAGATCATGAACTGGTTCAGCCTATTGATCACACTACACCCGTAGTCATACACCATAGGGTGGCTTCACCAAGGGTGAGATCTCTGCGTCAGCCAACAGTGTCGCATGCCCTACAACATCAAGCCCTTCACAGATGAGGTATTGTGTAATATTGATTCTCTTGAAGTTTGTGATATTTTATTAGGCCAACCATACTTGTGAAATCGGCATGTTGTGTATGAGTCTAGGCCTCTCATTGTTTATATTACTTTGGGCAATAAGTTGTAAAGGATATTGTTGCCTTGTTGGGGCCTGACCCAGGTTCAGATTTAATTAGCCAAACAAATCCCAGTACTATTGGCCCTTTCGGCAACAGTCCGTGGAGCACGGACTGAGGTCTCACCTGAAGTAGTATGGGAGGGGTGCTAGAACTAGGTTTCCACACCCAGGATATGTCTAATGAGTTTTATTAGTCTGCGGTTTGCCTCTAAGCGTAGGTTGCTTCAAACACTTTCTCGTTCCTTGCGGCCTGATATACTGCCTTCGCGCAGCCCTACCGAGGGGTTGTGTGACACGCTCTATGTCAAAACCTTGCTTATATTCCAATATTAGATAATTATCTTTGCCTACTTGAGTGCTTTAAGTTATACTTAACAACATAGAACCTTCATACAGGTGCTTGCAGTAAATAAACAGTATATTCACAAATTATATCAATCATGCATTAACCCAAGAACAGATACATAGAATTATAGAAAAACTTCTCTTTATTGATTCTTTCCACAGTTACATACTCAACTCTCCCTGCACACTCAGCTGCAGGGCTCCGCGCACTTAGTTGCGGACTACTAGGCCTCTGCGCACATAGCTACAGAGCCTTCTCCTACCCTACGACCCAAAGACACACTTTACACTGCGACTCAATCACTTAGACTTCTCATGCTTCTCTTCTATTATCTATATCCCTTTTTACACTTAGAGCCTCACTCTATTTATACAATCCCATGGTCCACGGACCATGGGTAGGTCTATCCAACCGACATTACATTAAAAAACTAGGGCAGACAACCTTGTGACTCTATCATACTTTCACGCCCCGCGCCTGTAATTCGCTGAGCTTTACAGCAAGATTCAATCAAAACTTGGGCTTTGTGCCCCAAAACATGCCTTGGGGACATTCCATGCCGAACAGGCCCCCAACACAAACATCGTGACTCGTCCTCAAGTCACCCTGTCGGTGCGACGATCTTTGCACGGAGTCTCTCCAACTATTCTCGAACTGCGTAGAGGTCAACAGCGCATTGAGCTGCTGCTTACTAGATCTACTACATACATTGTTCTAAGACCTTTGTGTCAGGAGTGCTTATCTGCATCAATGTGTGCATCCCCTGCATGTGTGTGAGCCTGCCTTCGATTTCTACCATGATGGTGAAGGTCTCGTTGATCCAAGGTTGAACACACGCCTTTAGGATTGCTTCCTTATGTTGTGTCGCGTCCACCTGCTCCTTCAGTGCTTTAGCCTGTTGCATCTGTGCAAGCCTCTGCGTGAGGACCACCATCTACGTAGTTCCTCATACACTGTCATACTGTTGTTGGAGTTCTTGCGCCTCTGTCTCTAAGCGATGGTTGGTGGGTTCCTCTTGCAGATTTGAGAGGACCTCAAGTGATTCTTCCAACATACTGGTGTAGTCGCGCACTGCACCTCCAATTTCCTCCAATCCCACTTTGATAGTGCTAGTGTGTTGTTCTCTGACTTCCGGGGGAGTGGATGGTTGCACCTTTAACCGCAGCTCGGCAATCTGAAGGTTCAGCTCCAATTGAACCTTTGTCATTATTTCCCTCACCTCGCGGAACCCTGCTACTAACCTATGGATCCACACCTTTGCTGGTATTTCTGCTAGGATGGCCAGCTCTGGGATGCTTTGGTAAGTGTCGTCTATCACCTGTACTAGCTGTTGATTCTGCGACATGAATTCATCGTGCTGCAAGCTTAGTTGTTCCATATTTATTTTTTACTCACTAGGGGCTTGGAGCACATGACTCACCCTAGCTTGCAGGTCTGCAGTTATCCCATCCTGCAACACATATAAGGTCTCGTGTGGGAATGTAGCTATATTGATATCAAGACCTTTCAACGCGCTGACCGTAGGCTTGTCGACCTCATTTGATGTCACTAGTGCCCCTTCCGACAGCACTATGGTATTTGTCATCCATGCGCGCAACATCTGCTATGCTGCCATAGATTCGACTGCAAGGTTGGTCGAAAGGGTACCAACCTGAGGGGGGCGCACCTATAATTCCTGCAACTACGCTCTGAGGGCCCCCAACACAATCTGGTTCTCCTGCATGAAACCTTGGAGAGCCTCATTAGTGACATCGTGCACCATTTCGCCGATGTCATGCACATCACCCTCGGCTAGGGTGATCGGGTCAATAGACAACTTGGATGCCTTGACCTTCTTACGCAACCCTTCCCGCTCTGTTGGGTGCTGGCACTTTAGCTGAATCGATGTAGTTCATGGGTCCGCACATACCTCTTATGTCTCTGATTCCTCTGCTTCCTGCCCCTGCGAAGGCATTTTTTGGCCCTCGCCCACCTTCACGGCTACTTCCTGTGCTGTTGTTACTGCTGCAGCCTTTTCCTGCTCAGCTACTTTCTGTGTCGCATCCCATGCTACCCGCATTTCTGCTGCTGCAACTTCCTTCCTTCATTTTTCGACCAACTGTGCGATGCACAGCTTGGCCTTGTCTTTCTTTCTTTGCGCTGCCAACTTCTCTATCTCTATGATGACTGGGGCATGCCACTCCAGCGGCCAGGCATCCAGGACATTGAAAATGATTTCGTCTATGGCTACGAAGGGTAGCTTTGTCCACTATTTAGTCGGGTACTTGTGCACCCTGATATAATTGTTATGCATGTCCACTTTAAATTCTACAAAACTCTGCATACTGTTGTAAACAGTGGGTGACAACCACGGCTTGTAATTGATCCCCATTCTAAGGTTCACCTCCATGAACACCCAGAAGATTTTGTTGTCGCGTATCCTCTTAGCATCCTTCATGGCCTAGAGCGTAGCATACTTCGCGGCCTCCGGTAAATCCCTGCCAATTATGGGGAATTGGCTATCCTCCAGCAATTCCCCAGCCACGAGCACTATCGACAGCAAAAGCCATGCATAGTGGAATGTTTTGCCTTGTTCTTGAGCTTCGCAACAATTTTCTAAAAGTTCCTTGCAGAAGAATTCAGACCAATTAAACTAGACCCCCCCGCACACTGCTCAGCTAGTCCTACCACCAGCGTGGGTACTTCGTCCGCACAGCACTTGTGCATGACCTTTCCTGCCAGGATTTGGGTCACCACGCGCAATGCTTTCTCCTTGATGTTGGAGATGGCGTAGCCCCTCTTCTTCTTTTTCACCTTGTACTTTTTCTTCATGGCCTCCGCGATGACCAAGTCACTGCCCTTCCCTTCCGATATGTCCGCGGGGTCCTCTCCTTTGCATGGAAGCCAGGAGATGTGGTGAATCAGGTCAGCTGCATGGAAAATTTTAGGGGCGAATGTTCACCCTTAGGTGAAATTAAGGGGTTTTAAATTTTTAGTGGGTGAATATTTTGTATCATAGTACATTTTTACAAATCGCTTCAAATAGCCCACCTTATTTTAAGGGAGAAGGTAAAAAAGGTAAATTTAGCCCTTGAAAGTAGGAGTTCGCCCTAATTTTCAAGAATAGGTTTTATTTAAGTGAATCCTATGGGCGAAAAACCATATTTATAAAAGAGGTATGGTAAATTAATAAAAATATAAATAAATGAGAGGTATGGTAAATAAATAAAACATTTTTTTATACTTACTCAAAAGGTATGGTAAATAAATAAAAATATAAATAAACTAGATGTATGGTAAATAAATAAAACCTCTTTTTATATTTAGTCCATAACCCTCTTTCTATTTATGAAGGCTCAAAAAAGAGGTTTTATTTAAGTGAATCCTATGGGCCAAATACCATATTTGTAAAAGAGGTATGGTAAATTAATAAAAATATAAATAAACAAGAGGTATGGTAAACAAATAAAACATTTTTTAATATTTACTCCATAAGTCACCTTATATTTACGAACACTCAAAAAATGTGTTATATTTAGGTGAAACCTATGGGCAAAATACTATGGGCCAAATACCATGGGCTAGATTATTATTAATACCATGCAAAAAAACATTATTAACCCTAATATTAGTATTAATAAAAATAAAAATGGCACATGGTATTCACGTGGAATGTAGCCTATTTAAATGGGGGAATTAAACCAGCATAGATCCATATTTGCTCTGGATCTACTAAGCCCCGAGAGGGGTCAAATATCATGATATGAAAACTAGCATAGAGTGAAAAAAAATGGATGTCGTAATTTAATGTATGTTAAACATTTCAACTTGGTTAAAATAAAAAATAAAATAAAAATCAATTATTAATTTTATTAATTTTTATAAATTAATAATAGTAATTTTTAAGCTCAAGTTTTATGATAACCCATGGTATTGACCCATGGTAATACTATGGTATTCATGTGAGCATAGACTATTTAAAGGGGAAATTCTATCATCTTAGATCCATCTTAATTCTGGGTCTACCAAGTGCTCAGAGGGATAAATAGATTTCATCCTCGTAAGAGTGGTAGATGTGGAGTTAATATGGATATAGGTTGGTTTTTATGATAATGAAGATATTAAATAGACTTAGGAAATTTTATTGTAAAATCATCTTAAGGTGAATGGTTAAAGCTACATTTAGTCACTTCACAAAATTTAGTAAAATACCAATATCTCCATTAATATTGGCTTTTAACTTTTTTGATTTAACAAAAAAATTCAAAACAATGAAACCTTATCACACTTTCTGCATCACCCTCAGAGAAGATTTCTCACCATTTTTCAAACATTCTCAATATGATATATTCATGAAAAAATTTAGGTACTGATGCTGGATTAGTTGTTTGAAAAATAAGCTGGTTTGTACAACCTTTCATCTTTTGTGCTATTCTTAGTTTGTCCTAATGATCTGTAGGGGTTGGAGCCATTGCACCATATTTTCCTAAAAGGTGGAGATTGTTCACCAAAAAGGAAATTAATCTACATGTTACAACACTGTTAAAAAATGCAAGACCTATGAGGGTAGTGAATTATGCTAATAAGCAATTTAGATTGGGAGAGACGTAATTAAATTTTATTATTTAATTGAATATTTCCAATTAAAATAATAATAAATCTACATTTATATATTCATATATTGATTGGAAGGATTCTCACAATGGTCACTTCTTTCAATTAGATCCCCTTCAAGCCTTTGGGATACCTAATACTTTCTTATATAATATAATTTAGGCTTGCTACTTGTTGGCATGTTGGGGTAAACAAACTTGATGTGTTTTTTTTTTTGTATCTCGCAGTTAGAGTCTATGGAATAAGAAAGAAATTTGATAACTTGAAAAAAGTGGTAGCTTGACAAAAGCTGTAGAGAAAAGATTAATCTCTCCTACCTTGACAGAACTCGTTGTCAATATCAACACCTGCAAGAACTTTGTTGTGGAATATTATCAAAACTAATAGAAGGATATGAAAGAGTGTATTGTAAGAACCTTGACAAACACGGACACTGAAACTTGGAACATTGTTTGTAGGAAGAGAAAATTATGTTTCTTTTTTCCAAGCATGTATGTTAGTATATTACAGTTTAATGAATATGTTTTCTTATTATCATATATGGTTTCATACTTTAAAAAAACATTCGCCAAGACTTCACAATGTTTTATTATTCAGGAAAAGATTTGCCAAAATATTTCAAGATTTTATAATTCAATGAAAGATTCTCCATCACTATACAAGATAATATAATCTGGTGAGATATTCGACAAAAAAATTATATATACATATTATATTATTGATAAAATTGCCTCCCATTATTCCTATGTATCACGGGGATTAGCCCATTTATTATACATATAAATTTAGGGTGGTTCTTAAAATTTTCCTTGGTCAGCTATGATGGGGATGGGCTCCTCCAGCCACAAACACCCATCATGCATCAAGCAGAGCAACTTCCTAGTGATGAAAATGGTTAATGGTGTGCGGTACCCAGAGCAGATTCAGTAGCCTAGCCTTTTCCACTCTGTGCAACCACTTTCGTGGCTCTAGTTTTGTAACCCCCACCGCGGTGTTCTGCTTAGGCTTCATAAGGTTCCTGGTCTTAAGGTGAGGGAACTTCTCGTGGTTAGCGAGGTTCCAATCTTCGAATTTCAAGATCGACATGCATCCCAGGTGCGTGCCTTCAAACATAATGTTGTCTGGGAGGAACAGGGTCTAGAGCGAGCTCTTGGTCTCATCCAGGTCCTTGGGCACTTTCACCTTCCCTTTTCACGGGGGGACATAGGCGAGCAATTTTGTCGCGTGATACGCAATCTAAGTGTCCTACTCCATGCCTTCATCCTCGTCCTCCGCGATGATAAGATCCTCTAGATCTTCTTCTTCTTCATCCGTCTCTATGGTGACACTTTTCCCCTTCTCCTCCATTGACAATTTTCTGCGCAACGGGTGCCCACGGGGACACACGTATGGGAACAATTGCTTGTTTGTCCTTCTTAGGTCTTGGCATGCATGGTGATTTTAGGATTTTTGCCACAATCCCAGTTCCTTCCAGAGCATCTCCCATAGCCAGGGCCTGCAGCCTCCTCGGTGGTTATTTTTGTTATCTCCATGACATCCTTAGCTGTTGCCATTGTATCTGTGCAGAAATCTATCACTCGTGATCTTAGGGGCTCAATCAATGCTCGACACTCAATAATCAGGGCTATGCTCAATAGCTCAATTCGCAAATGACCAAGTGTTGTTTGTTGGGTAGCCCTTTGTAACTTATAGTGCTTTTTGAATTTGAATTCGATAATTCCCCCCAAATCCGGTTCATTAATGCTCCCTTAGCAGTAGATTTTCCCAAATCTTGCCCATAAATCGCATCTTAAATGCCTGACACCCGCTCCATTTGGCCTCAAGTCGAGCATCCCATCGTCAATAGTGACTTCAACAGTAACTTTCTGGCCAACCCACGCGGCAGCGCAGCCCCCCGTGCTCGGATGTGGACCTTGTGAGTCTTCGCTTCTGCGTGAATCTCCAATGTCGCGCAGCTCCCAGGCAGAATAGTTTATAGTCCCATGCTCCCTTTCAACTGCATGGAGTGCTAAGACTATTCCTTCCTTGGCTAGTCAGGTGGCTGCACCACCTATGCGTAGTTTCCTTTGATCATTCAACATTCTTTCTAGGAAATACCTACCTTTTTCCATTACTGGCCATGTCGCCCTTCTTATCCTCTGCACCGCATCACCCTCGTTAATTCTCTTAGTAATATGTGGTCGAAGACAAGGCATCAGACTAATCAATTCATAGTGATAGTCCTCAATCTTGTCAGCATGATCGTGTGCACCCTGTTTTATCACCATGGTCTTCTTATCGAGAAACTCGTTCCTTATCTCGTCTTCCAACTTCTTGACTTCTTCTTCTACCAAATCACTTTTCCTCCTTAATTGCACCCTTTCTTTTTCAAGTTCTTGGAGCCTAAAACTTCCCTGTTAGATTTCTGTGTATACTTCTGTAATATATGGCAGTTATATGTAGCATGCTTCCCTCCTATTTGACAAATCGTGCACCAGAATACAGGCATCGTGCTTGGACCTACTTGTGCCTCTGGTTTTACTGGCATTGGCCCTCCTGCAAGGTAATTCATGAACACCAGGAAATGGTCCTTGTCGTGTCCTTGGCCCTTGCACTTTACGCACCATACCTCGTTGCTCCCTTCTGGACGAGCCATCTTGTCTTGCTTCAAAGTCTACATCTTAAGGCACAAGTTCTTCAACTATGCGTGAATCTATTGGACTCCCAAGTCAGGATCTTGTATCGGAGTCTCGTGCAATCTCATCACGACCTCCAAAGCTTTAGCCTGAGTTGTTAGCCTTTATTGTGACAGTGCGTTCCGTAGATGTGGTGTTAACGAGGCTACAAACCATTCACAGTGTTGCCCATCTGTTAAGGTCATGTTTGCTTCATGAATTGTGAACATCAGTCTTTGATTCAGCTCCCACATGGTTTCACCTGGTAGCATTATGATTTCCTTGAATCTAATGATCCACTATGCCTCCGATTTTGGTCTGCTAAATTCCTTGTTTAGTGCAACTTTGATATCTACTATCCCCGCATTTGGATTGTCATTGGAATGCTTAATGTACCAGGTCAGCACGCAAGCCTGCAGAGAACTAACCAATGTTTCTTTCTTTATATTGTTGTCCGTGACACCCTATGCTTCCCATACCACTTTTATCACAAGCCAAAATTGGTCTGGATCTTCATTCCCTACTCCCTTGAACATTGGTAGCTTTATCGCGTTGGCCATACTGCTTCACGGCGGTGGCGGAGGTGGTATGGGCCAAGTCGGGGGTGAAGATGGTGAAACTAGTGGTGGTGTGGGTGGGGGTGGTATGCGTAGAGGTGAAATCAAGGGGCTAGTTTCTAGTTTTGTGCTACCTTCGTTTCTGTAGATCCTCCCACTCCACGTAGCCCCAAACATCAATTTATTCGGATAACCCGCTTTTCACAGAGTAGCATCTTAATCCAAGCGTTCAAATATTTAATGTACTTACCTCGTGGTCCCTTGAGGAAGTGCCATTCTATCTCGCTGTAGTTGACTGAATTATCTACCGCGAATTTAGTGATGAATCCTCCTATGAATTGATCCAGCCAATGATCGACAGCGTGCATGATCCTATCTTCCTATGCTTCTAGTTTGCGCACCAATTTTGGAGTCCACACAATAGGTTTGTCGAGTTTAAATCTTCCATTGCTATCTGCTAGCCTCGTGATCCACTCGTACAACTCAGTAGGGAAGGATGCTAAGAAAATTTCATGGATTTCCATATATAAGTAGAAATCTAACCACTCTTCCTTTGAAAGTTGCGGATTCCTATTTTCCTGTGCCGCGAACTCGTGAATCTTTCTATCCAACCACTTCTCAATTCCTTTTTTAGTTGGATTGCAGTGATACGACATTAGACATATCTATGCAGATCCTGGTCCAAGCAATGGAACCATTTGTTGGCTTGTTTGGGCCTAACCCAGGTTCAAAGTTAATTAGCCAAACAAATCCCGGTACTATTGTCCCTTTCAGAAACAGTCCGCATAGCGCGGACTGAGGTCTCACCTGAAGTAGTATGAGAGGGTGATAGAACCAGGTTTCCACACCCTGGAGATGTCTGATGAGTTTGAATAGTCTGCGGTTTGTCTTTACACGTAGGTTGCTTCGCGCACTTTCCTGTTCCTCGTGGCCTGATATACTGCCTTCACGCAGCCCTACCCAAGGGTTATGCGCCACACTCTACGTCAAAACCTTGCTTATATTCCAATATTAGTTAATTATCTTTGCCTACTTGAGTGCTTTACGTTATACTTAACAACATAGAACCTTCATACAGGTGCACGCAGTAAATAAACAGTATATTCGCAAATTATATCAATCATGCATTAACCCAAGAACATATACACAGAATTATAGCAAAACTTCTCTTTATTGATTCTTTCCACAGTTACAGACTTGACTCGCCCTGCGCACTTAGCTGCAAGGGTCCACGCACTCAGCTGCAGACTACTAGGCCTCTGCACACACAGCTGCAGAGCCTTCTCCTACCCTACGACCCAAAGACACACTTTACACTGCGACTCAATCACTTAGACTTCTCATGCTTCTATTCTATTTCTATCTCCCTTTCTACATTTAGAGCCTCACTCTATTTATACAATCCCATGGTCCACAGACCATGGGTAGGTCTATCCAACCAACATTACATTATAAAACTAGGGCAGAGAACCCTGTGACTTTATCATACTTTTGCACCCCACACCCGCAATTCGCGGAGCTTTACAACATGATTCGGTCAAAACTTGGGCTTTGAGCCCCAAAACATGCCTTGGGGGGATTCCATGCCCAACAGATATTGGAGGTAGCACTGCTTACCATTGTATATTTGATCATTGCAAAGCAATGTAGTAAGATCATTTATCAGACTGGGAAATTCATTTTCATTATGATGGCCTCCAGACAGGGCTCCTCTGAACGACAATAGGAAATGGAAAAATTTGTAGAGGAGTACAGGGACATCTTCACCTCACCCATAGGGGTACTTCTACACTTTTAGGTCAAGCACTCCATTGATATAACCCTAGGTGTGCAGCTACCCAATGGACTGATCTATCGGCGCTGTGTTCTGGATAACGTTGAAATTAGGAGGCATATTTAGGAGTTGTTGTAGAAATATCACATTAGGCCAAGTTCATCACCCCGTGGGAGTCTGATCGTGTTGGTAGAGAATAAGGATGGGACATGGAGGCTCTTTATTGACTATCGGGCACTGAACAACATCACAGTCTGGAATAGGTATCTGATCCCATGGATTGATGAACTTTTGGACCAGTGTAAGGGGGCCAAACATTTCATCAAGATTGACTTGAAGTTTGGTTATCACTAGGTACTTATCAAAACCTCTTATGTGTGAAAGAATTCCCTCAAATCCAAGGAGGACCTTTTCGAAAGGCTAGTGATGCCTTTAGGGTTGACGAATGCCCCCACAAATTTCATGCAGCTGATGGATGACATCTTGAGACCCTTCACAAACTCATTCATGGTGGTGTATTTGGATGGCATTATGATCTTCAACCAGAGTTGGGAATAACACCTCCACCATATTTGATAGGTCCTACAAACCTTGTGGCAACACAAGTTGTGTGCCAATTTGGAGAAATGCACTTTTGGTATCACCCAAGTTCAATATTTGGGGTTCATCATTTATGAGCGGGGTATCCATGTGGATCTAGCCAAGATACAAGTTGTTTAGGATTGGCCATCCCCGACCACTCTAATAGAGCTTCGCAGGTTTCTGGGTCTTGCCAACTTCTTCCATAGGTTCATGTTCGAGTTCTCTCATATAACTTGGCCTTTCAGTCAAGTCATCAAGGGAGGAGTGAAAGAAAATTTCTTTAAGTCTGAATCCCAGTAGAAGGCATTTTCCAAATTGAAGCATTGCCTTCGCTCTACACCAGTGATCACATTAATAAACCTACAACAACCATTTGAGATAGAGACATATGCATCCTACTATGATATTGATGTAGTTCTTACTCAGTAGAGGCATCCAGTGGCATATCACAGTGAGACACTTCCAAAAACATTTTGAAAGTATTGTTGAGCCTCAAACCTGCACCTTCCTATACACCCTCTCAGCCTTCTTTTTCCACTTACTTCATCCATCAAGCTCTTAAATCATTGCATTATAGTATAAAAAGAGCTTGTGACATGGTTTTCTAACTATGCTTATGACTGTTGTTTGGTTTAGATTTTTGTTCAGGCAGCTGCGGAAACTTGTCAGTTTCTGCAGCCAGCACAGGTTTCCGCAGCCAGCACAGGATTCCGCAGCTATTTTGTTAAAAGCTATGCTACATGTGTCCTATGAAGAAACGAGCCACATGGGCAAGCTACAGGTGACGGGGACATGGAACGTGTCCCTTCAAATCAGCCAAATCATCCATAGAAGGTCACGGTCAACAAGGGTAAAAGGCAAAGCCAACCAAGGAATTTAGCGGTGGCATGTCTCTGTTTTGAGCACGTGAAAGTTACGTGGCACAGTCCTCAGCCCATGGAGACATCGGCACACCTGGAGATCATCCCTGTAACCTGAATCCAACAGCTACCACTCCGAAGATTTAATAGACATGATGACCGTTACGCTAGATCTCGGTTAAGGAGATCTACGTGTCTCTGGCAACACAATTAATAGCATAGGATTCAGTTAGTTAGTTTCAGCACTTTTTCATTATAAATAATGCGTTGATGAACGCTGTGTAAAAAGCTTTTGCGATGTAATTTTTGAACTGTTGCTATTATCACCCCACTGTACTCTATTTTATATATGTTGCTGCTGCTTTAATACATGAGAAGACTACTTTCCTGAGTTCATTCTTGTGACTGTTCGTTGACTGGCTGAGGTGGCAGAGGGCCCCTGCGCACTAAAGCCCTGTATAGTTTTCATTTGATTTTATTATGTTTCTGTTTTCATAATCATTAGCTTGTATATAACATGCTGTTTTGATGTTTTTAATTCACTGCTATTTACATTTTCACTTCTGTTTTCCTTATAGCTGTCAGCTGATCAATGTTTTTCTGCAGGTTTTCTTAGGCAGCCCGGGCAAATTTTCATCTTTTTGATAACTATTGACATATGAGATCATCTTGTCCTTCCTGCTAATTTTCATTTTCTAAAGTTTAATTCCAGCACTGTCCTTTTTCAAATTGTGTTTTGCTTATTTATTTTCTGCTACTTAGACATCATACTACTCATTTGTTTATGGTTTCTTTCTATAGTCAAGTGACTCTATTAGTAAGGAATCAGAATATTACTTATTGTAGTGTGATTTAGTTATCATATTGCTTAAACTTATTCATGATTGCTTCCCATAAGGTAGATTGAGCTGAAGGGTAAAGGATCAGAAGAGTTGAAGTAGTGTGATTAGTTTCCTTTATGCAATTTAATTTCTTGTCATTTAGATATCATATTGCTTAAACTTGTTCATGATTGCTTCCCACAAGGTAGATTGAGCTGAAGGGTAAAGGATCAGAAGAGTTGAAGTAGTGTGATTAGTTTCCTTTATGCAATTTAATTTCTTGTCATTTAGATATCATATTGCTTAACTTGTTCATGATTGCTTCCCACAAGGTAGATTGACTTGAAGGGTAAAGGATCAGAAGAGTTGAAGTAGTGTGAATTAGTTGCTTTGCTTTTAGTTTGAGTTTCTTTAAGTTCAGTTTTTACTTTCTTTTTCATTCAGCAGCAAGGATACTGGGCCATTGTCATTAGTTCACTGTTTGATACATTTACTTCCTCTTAAGAATTGATTTCATTACAGTTGTTTTAAAGCTTTCTTTTTGAACATTTTTAAGTTTGGGAAAATCACTGTAGAAACCACCATTACCATCCATACTTAACTTTCATTTTCGCCATCACACATTAGGAAAAAATAAATCCAAAAACAAACTAAAAAAAACTCAAAAACGACAAAAGACTAAGGAAATGGTTATCTTGTACATATAGTACACTTCACTTCGTCAGTTTACGAATCCCGGATTGACATTTTAAATAGCAATTTAGAACACACTAAATTGACCAAACATTTTGGCGCCGTTGCTGGGGAAGTGAAATTAGGTAGCCAATTTCTTAAAAAAAAAACAAGAAAATTTCAAGGAAGGAAAATTGATAACCTCTCAAAGTATGCTCTCTTCTTGCACTTAGTGTGATCTGGAGGATCAGAAAAGAGAAAGTTATTGGTTTAATAGTTTCTTGAGTATGCTCTCTTCTTGCACCTAGAGTGACCTGGAAGATAATAAAGAGAATTATTAGCCCGACTTGAAGAAAAATAATAAAAAAATGACATGCATAGAGCAAGAGATTCTAGGGGAAGGTTTTTAGCTAGAGCCAAGAGTTCAATTTTTACAACTCCTTCTACCTCAAGAAATAGACAAGAGACACCTCCATCATCTCCAACCTATACTCCTAGCCCTAGGATTCCTGGAATTCAAGGGACAGTAGTTGAGTTAGGAGACTCTTCCTCACCATCCATCGAATCTGAATTAGGAAAAGATCCTTTCTTTTCTTCTACAGGGAGACACATTGTAATTGAAGAAGTAGAATCATCTGAGGAAGAAGAGGGAGAAATTCCTCCTCGTTCGCCATTAGTAGAGGAACCAGAGGACTCTGAAATCTCTGAGAAAACTGCCATGACAGAAGAGGGAGTTAACGGATTTGGTAGAGGTAGAGGTAGAGGAGGAAATAATGGAGGAGGTAGAGGTAACAATGGGGGAAATAGGGATGGAGATAACTCATTTGGATTTCCTATAGTCAATGAGGATTCTCGAGCAACAATGAAAAATATTTCACCATCTGTCCTCCCAAACTTTCATGGGTTAAGAAATGAAGATCCTGAAACATTTCTATTTGAGTTTGAGGTCGTGTGTCGAACCTATGATTATTTGGAAGACTCTCAAAAACTCAAACTGTTTCCTTCAACATTGAAAGGAGCTACTTTGAAATGGTTCATGGGATTACTCACTCAATCCATTAGGACTTGGAATGATATGAAACAAACATTTTTGGATAGATACATGGATTATTGTATGCCTACCAACCACAAGGATGAAGTATTTAAAATGGTACAAAAAGAAGATGAAAACTTGGAGGATTTACTTGAAAGATTCCAATACAATCTGAAAAGAGCAAAAATGAGTAACTTAGATGAGGAGACCTTGAAAGCCCTTCTATTAAAAGCCATTAGAGATGAATGGATAGATATTTTGAACATGATGGGAAAAGGAGACATATCTCAACTTCCACTTCATGACATAGCAGAACTGTGTGTCCATCTCTCAAGAGGAAAATCTAAAACTGGAAAAGGGCCTAGAGATCCTTCTCTCATCAGAGCAAACAAATCTGCAACTGGATCAGTAAGTAGGGCTGAGATTGGCAATATGCTTGATGAATTCAAAACTGATATCTTAGGGAGTCTTAGTGAGCAACTAGACACTCTTAAGTTCCACAATAAGCAAAAAGCAAAAGCTGAAGCTTTAGCCATCTTTTGCCCAAAATGTAGAAAAAAACATGCTCTCAGGGAATGTCCCTTGGATGCAAAAGTTGTAGAAACATGTGTGATCTGTTCAGAGAATCATGAGACCAAGGATTGTCCTTCAATTCTTGGGCTCAAAGTTGTCTTTCAAGAAGATCCAAATACAATTGAGTCTCTCTGTTTTGTTGCAAGGAGACCTTGGCAGGGGCAACAAAATCAAGGGTTTAACAACTTTATGAACTTTCAACCCCCACCAAATTGGAATCCTTGGCAACAACCTTGGTCCCAACCTCAAAATCCTTTTCAATCATGGGTACAAGGTATGCAAAATCCTTATGGGAGATTTGCTCAATTTTATCAATATCCTCCATCTTTTCAAAACCAACAAGCTCCACAACTTCCAAATCAAAACCCACAACTATCATTGCCATTTCAACAACAACAACCCTCTCAACAAAACCCAAATTCTCAACTCTTGCTTCCATTCCAACAGAAGTCAAATCAACTTCCTTCTCAGCCATTGCCAAACCCCAATAATAAAAACCCTCAAAATGCTTACATGATAGAAGGTCAAAAATTTCCTGCCTATATGATTGTTCCTCTCAATGATGTACAACTCAGATCTGGTAGAATTCTACATAAACCTTCTATAGATGCCCAAAATCAAAGCATTTCTGAGGAAGAATCTCTTGAAGCCAATAAGGGTTCTGAAGCATCTCTTCAAAACCCAAACACTCAGAAAGAAAAAGAAAAAGAGCTAACCCCCACAACTCCTATAGTTGAGCAACCTGCATCTTCATCCACACCTCCTTTTCCTGAAAGATTACAAATTGACAAAGGGGTGGAAAAACAAATCTTGTTGCCTGACTATGATTTTCTAGATGAATTGAAGAATCTCTGTATCAAGATTCCCTTGTTACAAGCCATTAAAGAGATTCCTATTCTAGCAAAAACAATAAAGGAGTTGAGTCTTAAAAGACCAGGAAGGAAACCTAGAGACACAAGAAGAATCCACCTCGTAGGGAAAATTGCAGACATCATGATGGGAAAAATTACTATGCAGAAGTATGTAGATCCCGGTAGCCCAATTGTCAAAACACATATCAATGGGGTTGAAATTCCAAATACTTTGATTGATTTAGGGGCTACTATCAACATTATGAGTAGACAGACTATGGAACAGCTGAAACTTCCTAATCTTCTCTTTACACCTACTTTATTGCAACTTGCAGATCAATCAATTATTAAACCAGATGGTGTATTAGAAGACATTTCAGTCTCCTTAGACTCTTGGGAATATCCAGTGGATTTCATGATTTTAACTCCCAAGAGTAATTTAGGAGGACATCCTCTCATCTTAGGAAGACCTTGGCTAGCCACAGCCGATGCTTTCATCAGTTGTAGGTCCGGGGATATGTATATTTCTGATGGTAATTCAATAAAGAAATTCAATCTGTATCCTCCAGCAAAAGAAATCACAGAAATAGGAGATAATGAATGGATTGATGATGAAGATACTATACAACCTCTCTTTACCATTTCTGAAGTTAGTGAAGATAGTCAAATTCTGAACACATTAGAAAATTTTGAAACATCTTCAGAATATGACCACACACAATTTCAGTTAGATTCTGACATTGAGTATTTATCATCTAGACAAATGTCTCTTTTCTCTATGGAAGAATTTGGTAGTTCCGCCATTGATATCTTTCCAGGAAAAACATTGAATATCAACAAAAATTTGGAAACATCACAACAGGAAGAACTAACCAAAATCTTGCAAAAACATTCTACTGCATTTGCATGGGAGTATACCGATATGAAAGGTATTGACCCTAAGACTTGCATTCATCACATCTACATTGAGGAAAACAGTAGACCAATCAGACAACCTCAGAGAAGGATGAATCCAAACCTTAGGGAGATAGTGAAAGAAGAGCTCCAAAAGTTACTTAATGTGAACTTCATTTATCCAATTTCAGATAGCCGATGGGTTTCTCCTTTGGTTATAGTACTTAAAAAGAATGGTAAATGGAGGGTATGCATTGATTACAGAGAATTGAACAAAGCAACTTTGAAGGATCACTTTCCTTTACCCTTTATCGATCAGGTATTAGATACTTTAGCATGCAAAAAGTATTTTTCATTTTTGGATGGTTTTAGTGGTTACAATCAAATTCAGGTAGCACCTGAAGATCAGGACAAGACCACATTTACCTGTCCATGGGGAACTTTTTCTTACCGAGTACTTCCTTTTGGATTATGTAATGCACCCACAACATTTCAAAGGGCAATACTAGGATTTTTTTCCGATCTAATCCATGATTGTGTAGAGGTTTATATGGATGATTTTACAGTTTATGGTAATTCATTTGAAGAGGCATTAGAGAATTTGGAAAAAGTCCTTATAAGATGTAAAGAAACAAACCTATCATTAAGTCATGAAAAATGCTTTATGATGTTTACTAAAGGGATTGTTTTAGGACATCATATTTCAGGAGATGGGATTAAAGTTGATAGATCAAAAGTTGAAGTCATCTCCAAGTTGCCTATTCCAAATTGTCAAAAAGATGTTAGAAGTTTTCTTGGATTTACTGGATACTATAGAAGATTTATTGAAAACTTCACCAAAATAGCATCTCCACTCTTCAAATTACTTACAAAAGACTGTGAATTCAAATGGGATCCTGATTGTCAATCTGCATTTGAAACTTTGAAAACAAGAATATCCGAAGCGCCCATTTTGAGAGGTCTGAATTGGAAACTTCCTTTCCATATTTCCACAGATGCTTCAGATATAGCTCTAGGAGCTGTGTTGGGACAAAAGGATTTAGTTCCTTATGCCATTTACTACAATAGTAAAAATTTGACTCCCACTGAGTTAAATTATACTGTGACTGAGAAAGAGTTCTTACCTGTTGTTCATGCAATCAATAAGTTTAGACACTATATAACCGGCTATGAAACTTTTGTCCATACTGATCATTCTGCAATTAGATATCTCATGAATAAACCTGTTACTAATGGCAGTGTTACAAGATGGCTCTTAATTTTACAAGAATTCAATATTACTGTGTTGGATAGACCAGGGAAACAAAATACAGTAGCTGATTTCTTGTCTAGAATCCAAAATACTAACGAAGATTCTCCTGTAGAGGATAAGTTTCCAGATGAATATTTGTTTGCAGTAACTACTAAGACTCCTTGGTATGCAGATATTGCTAACTATTTGGTTACAGGGAAGCTACCTCCACATCTATTTCCTGGTGAAAAAAGAAAAATTATTTAGGAGAGTTCAAGTTATTCATGGATTTCTAATGAATTGTTTAAAACAGGGCTAGATTGTGTGATCAGAAGATGTGTTCGGGAAGATGAAATGCCTGACATCCTCAAGGCATGTCATGATGAACCATGCGGTGGACACTTTGCTGACAAAAGGACAACCTATAAAATCCTTTCTTTAGGATATTATTGGCCTTCCCTTTTCAAAGATGCAAAACAATATGTCAGAAGGTGTGACAGCTGCCAAAGAGTTGGGAGACCGACTCTTTCAAATGAAATGCCATTACAACCACAGGTACTCATCGAACCCTTTGAAAAATGGGCTTTAGATTTCATTGGACCCATTAATCCACCATCTAAACAAAAGAAGTATATATTGGTATGTACTGATTATGTCACTAAATGGGTAGAAGCCAAAGCATTGCCTTCTGCCACTGAAAATTTAGTTGTTCAATTTATTTTTGAGGATATTTTTACTCGTTTTGGTGTCCCAAGAGAAATTGTGACAGATGAGGGAAGTCAATTTACATCTAACTTGATGGAGAAGCTGATGGAAGAATACAAAATCAAGCACAGAAAATATACTCCTTACCATCCGCAAGCAAATGGCCAAGTGGAGTCTACAAACAAAGTTCTTGAAAGCATCATCACCAAAACTGTTCATCTACACAGAAAAGATTGGGCAGAAAGGCTTCCTGAAGCCTTATGGGCCTACAGAACTACATGGAGGAACACAACAGGACATTCTCTCTATGAACTTGTTTATGGGAAAGAAGTCCTGCTCCCCATTGAGTTTCAAGTCAAGACTTTCAAGATGGTAGTCGAGTTGGGGATGAATCTATCAGAAGCCCAAAAGCACAGAATGGAGTAGCTGAATGAGCTAGATGAGATCAGACAAGATGCAATTTTAAGGACTGATCTAGTTCAACATCAAAGAGCTAAGTGGCATGACAGATACATCAAAGAGAGAAAGTTTCAAGAGGGAGATTGGGCGTTACTGTTTGATTCCAAGTTTAAAGACTTCAAAGGAAAATTTCAGACTCATTGGCTTGGGCCATATGAGATTGACAAAGTCTTTAACAATGGAGCAGTAAGAATCAAGATTATTGATGAATTTCAAACTCCTCTCATTGTGAATGGCCACCGATTGAAAATTTATCATAAGCCACTCTAAAAAGAGGAATTTGTCAAAATGTTCCAAGAGAATTCTGCAATAAGGCTGGTGGAGAAGAATCCTTCTCCCCCATTAGCCTAGTCTTTGTTTCTTTCAGTGAAAAATAAAAATAAAAAAAAAAAATCGTATAAGCCTGAAAACCAATCATAGATTGGCAGTCTTATACAGAAAATGTAGAGTGAAAATCAGGGACACCTAACACTCTATATTTTCCAAAAAAAAATCTCCTCTCCTTCTCTTTCCATCTTCACTCCATTTCATTTGCCATTTCACTTCACCTCCATCTCATTCTCATTTCCATTTCACTTCACTCCACTTCATTTTCATTTCATTCCACTCATTCCATTTCATTTCATCAATAAAAGTCCCTTTCAGGACTATTTTCATTCAGCTAGTTCTTCTCTAACTATCTTTGTGCAGTTAAGGGGGTGTTGTCTCAGTTTCCGCAGCTGAAAGCTGTTTCCGCAACCAGAAGCAGTTTCCGCAGCCAGAAACGATTTCCGCAGCCAGCATCACTCTGTTTTCAAATTTACAGTCAACTGTTAGTGCCATAATCATGAAATGCAGGTGTAATTGAGCTAAAGACATGGGGCATCTCCAAGACATCAAGGAAGAGAAATTGGTTAGAAGCCTTGAGCAAGAAATGACAAAGTTTCCAAAGGTATGATCAAGAATCCTTATCAAATAACAATTCAAGTCATAATTACGCATAGTTATCAAACCATAACAAGTTCTAATATGTGCAATGATTTGATACGATAGCTCCACTACCACTCCTATTCCATGATATCACTCCACACACCTTGCATTCATTTCTCCAACGGTCCCATGATTATTCCGAGTTTAAACTCAAGACTGACTGCACTTCCATTTATTAGCCATACTCTTGAGACGTGACCTATTGTGTTACGGTTCTTCTTAGCCGTAATTTCCGCAGCCGTTTGTTGACGTGTAAAAATTTCATACACAGTTATCCGATTCAAAAAACCCCGACGTTACTCCATTTGTTTACCACTCCACTAATACCATACTCCTCGCATGCATCCGCATTTTATTTTGAACTTGTTTACTGCTACTCACCCTCAGTTCCTCCGGTAATTCAGGTACTTCCATTCCTTGTTCTCCATTTCTGACTGCAACCACTACAATTTGTTCTCCATTTCCGACTGCAGCCACTACAATTTGTTCTCCATTTCCGACTGCAGCCACTACAGTTGTTCTAAACCCCAACTACAGCCACTACAGTTGTTCTAAACCCAGATTGTAGCCACTACAGTCTATCTTAAAACATGTAACCGAGCCATTTTTTTCTGAACCCTCAAACGCAGAAGAACTGTCAGTTGGAATTTAAAACAAAGGATGGGAAAATTACTGAGAGCCGAGCCGGAAGGACCGAAATACTTAGAGGGTTATCCTCAAACTAAGGAATTGTTGAAGAAAGCCAGATGGCTACGATTTATCCAAAAGTTTAAAGGCCATAACAAGGAGGTGACCAAAGCTTTTGCACGGTCTTTTGATGGACAAACAGTGGAGATTGGAGACTTAAAGTTTACAGTGACTGAGGCCACAGTAGCAGCTGCCACAGGCCTACCTCAAGAAGGTGAAAGGTGGTTTAAAAATAGAAGTGTGGACGATCAGATATGGAGAATCATGCTACAAAACCAAGGTATGGATACCACCGTATTCACAAGTGGCATCCCTGTTCATGCACTAAAAGAGGAATGGTCTAGTCTACTATTAGTCATCCAGAAATTTATCACGTTTGAAGGTCGTTTTGGTTCTATGTATATGTATCATGCTAGACTGATGATGAATTTCATAGAGGGTCACACTCTTAATTGGCCTCATTTTCTGCTATTGAGTTTGAAAAAGATGAGTTTTACAGTTCAAAAACACGTAGATAACATTGAACCTCATCTCTACCATCATGGACTCATAAAAATTCTTATTGAGGACCAGTTGAAGAAAACTAAGGATACTTGGGAGCAATTCTTGACAAGAAACTACTTCCAAGAGCCGTCTGAGGCCTCTAGAAGTAGTCCACCAAAGATTCCAAGGAAAAGTAGGAGGAAAGAAAAGAACATTACAGTCCAAGACTCCCCTACAATAGAAATTCAAGAAACTGTCCAAAAAGAAGAAGAAGATAGAGCTAAAAATAAGAAACAGAAGAAAGAAAAAGGCAAAAGAACCATTCAAGAAGTCTATCCATCCCCTGAGCAATCCATAGAGGAGGATTATCAACCTCTGTCAGAAATATTAGTACATCTTCAGGCTGCTGCTATAGCAAAGAAAAAGAAAAAAGGAAAACAGAGTGCACAAGAGAAGAGTACTAGTCCATACTTAAGGAGGAGCACTAGGCTAAAAGGAAAGGTGAATAAAACCCAAGAAAAACAGCCTCACTTTATTGATTTAGGTGAAGAGACACTTGAGAAATCTCCAGCTCAGCCAAGCATTGAACCAAGTCCTCTACATGATGAAAGCCCTTTTCGGCCAGAAAGAGAGAGCAGTCCTCCTCCTCCACCAGATTTTGAGCTTAGTCCGAGAAAGACACCTGAGGTAGATCCTAATCAGCAAGAGGTATATAACTACCTGGAATCCCTAGAACAATCAGCTGCAGGACCAAGTACCACTCTACCACTAGATGCACAAGTTCAGTCTTTGAAACAGGAAGTATTTGAATTAGAAGTCCTAAATAGGCATATCAAATAGGAAAATGAAGCACTCAAAGATCAGAGCAAGGTAGACAAGATTGTCCATGATAACACTATGCTCCATTTAGGACTGTGGCAAAAGAAAAATAGGAAGCTGAAGAAAAAGTGCAAAAAGTTAAGCAGAGCATTGATTAATCTCAAGTTCAAATGTCTAGTCAGGAAACCCAGGATGATGTTAGCATCAAAGAAGAAGAAAAGAGGGCTAGATGTCCTAGCAGAAGCCTCAGAGCATATGGATTAGAGGGAAATAACTAAATTTTGGTTGCATGAGGACATGCAACACCTTCACAGTGGGGGTATGTTGAGCCTCAAACCTGCACCTTCCTATACACCCTCTCAGCCTTCTTTTTCCACTTACTTCATCCATCAAGCTGTTAAATCATTTCATTATAGTCTAAAAGGAGCTTTTGACATGGTTTTCTAACTATGCTTATGACTGTTGTTTGGTTTAGATTTTTGTTCAGGCAGCTGCAGAAACTTGTCAGTTTCCGTAGCCAGCATAGGTTTCCGCAGCCAGCACAGGATTCCGCAGCTATTTTGTTAAAAGCTATGCTACAGGTGTCCTATGAAGAAACGAGCCACATGGGCAAGCTACAGGTGACGGGTACATGGAACGTGTCCCTTCAAATCAGCCAAATCATTCATAGAAGGTCACGGTCAACAAGGGTAAAAGGCAAAGCCAACCAAGGAATTTAGCGGTGGTATGTCTCTGTTTTGAGCACGTGAAAGTTACGTGGCACAGTCCTCATCCCACGGAGACATCGGCACACCTGGAGATCATCCCTGTAACCTGAATCCAATAGCTACCACTCCGAAGATTTAATAGACATGATGACTGTTACGCTAGATCTCGGCTGAGGAGATCTACGTGTCTCTGGCAACGCAGTTAATAGCATAGGATTTAGTTAGTTAGTTTCAACACTTTTTCATTATAAATAACGCGTTGATGAACGCTGTGTAAAAAGCTTTTGCGATGTAATTTTTGAATTGTTGCTATTATCACCCCACTGTACTCTATTTTATATATGTTGCTGCTGCTTTAATACATGAGAAGACTACTTTCCTGAGTTCATTCTTGTGACTGTTCGTTGACTGGCTGAGGTGGCAGAGGGCCCCTGTGCACTAAAGCCCTGTATAGTTTTCATTTGATTTTATTATGTTTCTGTTTTCATAATCATTAGCTTGTATATAACATGTTGTTTTGATGTTTTTAATTCACTGCTATTTACATTTTCACTTCTTTTTTCCTTATAGCTGTCAGCTGATCAATGTTTTTCTGCAAGTTTTCTTAGGCAGCCCAGGCAAATTTTCATCTTTTTGATAACTATTGACATATGAGATCATCTTGTCCTTCCTACTAATTTTCATTTTCTAAAGTTTAATTCCAGCACTGTCCTTTTTCAAATTGTGTTTTTCTTATTTATTTTCTGCTACTTAGACATCATACTACTCATTTGTTTATGGTTTCTTTCTATAGTCAAGTGACTCTATTAGTAAGGAATCAGAATATTACTTATTGTAGTGTGATTTAGTTATCATATTGCTTAAAATTATTCATGATTGCTTCCCATAAGGTAGATTGAGCTGAAGGGTAAAGGATCAGAAGAGTTGTAGTGTGATTAGTTTCCTTTATGCAACTTAATTTCTTGTCATTTAGATATCATATTACTTAAACTTGTTCATGATTGCTTCCCACAAGGTAGATTGAGCTGAAGGGTAAAGGATTATAAGAGTTGAAGTAGTGTGATTAGTTTCCTTTATGCAATTTAATTTCTTGTCATTTATATATCATATTGCTTAACTTGTTCATGATTGCTTCCCACAAGGTAGATTGACCTGAAGGGTAAAGGATCAGAAGAGTTGAAGTAGTGTGAATTAGTTGCTTTGCTTTTAGTTTGAGTTGCTTTAAGTTCATTTTTTACTTTCTTTTTCATTCAGCAGCAAGGATACTGGGCCATTGTCATTAGTTCACCGTTTGATACATTTACTTCCTCTTAAGAATTGATTTCATTACAGTTGTTTTAAAGCTTTCTTTTTGAACACTTTTAAGTTTGGGAAAATCACTGTAGAAACCACCATTACCATCCATACTTAACTTTCATTTTCGCCATCACACGTAAGGAAAAAATAAATCCAAAAACAAACTAAAAAAAACTCAAAAACGACAAAAGACTAAGGAAATGGTTATCTTGTACATATAGTACACTTCACTTCGTCAGTTTACGAATCCCGGATTGACATTTTAAATAGCAATTTAGAACACACTAAATTGACCAAACAAGTATCCCATGTATGAGAAACATATATATTCCATTATGTATGCCTGCCAACAATAGAAGCATTACATTTTGGGGAAGGAAACAGTCATCCACATAGACCACTGACACCTAAAGTTCACATGGACACAATGGAAGCTGAAGAATGATTTCCATCAGAAATTGTCCACATACTTGCAACAGTTCCATTTGAACATTAAGTACAAGAAGGGAATCAACAACAATGTTGCAGACTGCGTTGGCCAACCACCGGTCATGGCGCTAACCACTGTGCTCGACTCTTGTGGCCGCGAGATTATAGGGTGGCCACATATTTACAGGAGCAATATAGAATTTGGTAACACATATCAGACGCTCCTCGAAGGCAAGGAAGTTCCAAATTTTCACCTCTAGGATGCGCTATTATGCCACCTCGGACACCTCTGTGTTCCTTCAAGCGAGCATGACAAGACGATTTTGGAGGTGCACTACAATCATGTCGTTGCACATTTAGGGGTAGAGAAAATAGTGTCAGTGCTGAAAAAGTATTTTTAATGGTCGAACCTTTGACAGGATGTTGAGAAGTACATCAGATCCTGCACTACCTATGCCATTTCCAAACCGTCCATCAAGAAGCAATGCCTATTTAATCTTCTACCTACTCCTAGTCAACCTTGGGAATCCATCTCCATGGATTACATGTTGGTCCCTCTGATGTAGGAGCATACAGCTCAGCAATTTCATTATGTTCTAGTTAACTCAGTGGGTCTTGTGTTTTCAAGGAAGTTGGATTCCTATGTATGTAATTATTAATGTTTTGAGTGATTAGAATAGGAATTAATTAGATATTGTGAGGATATTTGTAAATTCTCTCGAATGTAGGAGAACATGAGTGATGATGAGTGATGACGAGAGAGTTGGAAATCAATTATAAGTCTTAGACTAGAAAGTGGTGTCATGATTCGTGGAACTAGAGAGGATTCTTAGGGATTTCTGGAGTTAAAAGTGGACTTAGAGGATATACAGGATTTAGTTTAGTAGATTAAGGATCTAAACCATAATTGGTTAACATAACCTTTTGCATAAATGTAAGCCAAAATGGTAGAGAGTCAGTCATTTAGGCCTACGAGCAGGAAAGGAAAGGCCACTGATATTGAAAATCAGGCCGACAAAGAAATCCCTATGTAAATGGTTGTTTATTAATACAGATAACTCGATTCTGAATTTGTGTGATGTGTATTTGAATTATAAGTTGTGTGTGAACTTGAGTAATTCTACGTAACGTAGGTTGCAAGTGTGAAAAATCAGAGAAGAAGTGCAGAGAGGAGTGTTATGGTTTTACACACAGAAAGTATTAGAGAAAGCCTTTAATGTTATAGCGAAGGTGAAGGAAGCATAAAGGCGCAAGCAGAGATCGAGATCAAAACAAGTGAAGATCGTGAGGCGAAGATAAATACACAGGCAAAAAGCTGAATGGGGAATTACACATTAAGAACCAAAAGAACGTAACAATGTTTAGAAACTGTTGGATCCATCAGATCAACGGATGAGATTGTGTACGATAGACAGATAAGATTAAGCCGTGCGAAATAAATTCAAGAAGATGAATGGCGGAGATTAACACCACGTCTTAGGATAATGATGGAGTGGTCTTTGCAAGGGTTAAGCAATTTCTCAAGCACCCTAAAGGTGGTAAGTAGTCTTTCAAAATTTCACGCGATTACCTTTAGCAACGACACGTAGCAAACGATGGAGAGAGAAAACTAGTTTTCTCACGTGCTTCCAATCTGATATCAATCGTACAAATATCTGCGCGAGATTGTGTGATAACCATTGGATCGAGTGGGATTGATCAACGGTGGTGATCAACCAAGTTTGTTGGTGAGCGGATGATGCGATAGTCGTTGGATCGGATGAGACAGATCAACAGTGAAGATTGGCTAGGCTAGTTAGCCATCGGGTGGCGCGATAACCATCAGATCGACGAATGAGATCGATGGCAAAGATTTAATGCACTAAGGAGACAATCGATGTATGTGCAAAGGTTTGTGGAATGGCGAAAAGGTAATGTTTTAAGCGTGGTTATGAAATATTTCTATTATATGGGAATTATAATAGAATTAAGTGGGATTAATGTATTATGGGTTAAGTTTGGATTTTAACCAAAGTCTGGAGACCATGGTATGGTTGACATGCACGGTTAATAGAACCAATCGAAGGGTTGCGTTATAAGGATCAAGAGAGAATCAAATATATTTCCGCTTAAAGACTTAAAAATTGATAAAGTGGGTTTTCACCATTGATATTGGTGTTTATCTTGGGACACACATAGTGTGACATGGAATCTTAATTTGCATACTATGGGTATATGCAGCTTAGGCTGGCATCATTTGGTATCGGAGAAGAACAAGGAAATTCTGCATGTAAGAATTCTTTGAGAAAACTCAGAACAAAGTTATGTTTTTAAGGTATGTATGCAGGCAAGAGGAGATTAGATTTCAAATTTGAAAAAAAGTAGGCACACAGAGATAAAGTGTAGAAGAAATTGCAGATGCAAAGGAAATAGAGAACAATCCATTCAAAGTGCAGGTGAATGGTAGAACAAGATCATGCAAAGTGTTGGGCTAATTTATTGAGTAAATTAACACAAGTATTTAATTATCAATCTGGGTTTGTAAAACTTGGAGGCAAGTCCACAGTATATGGATATCAGATGTAGCCAATATTAGCAGATGAAATTTGAAGAATTAAGGAAGTACATATTACAAATATAAACCTATTTTAACAATTTCTAATTCACTTATGTAATATGTGAGGGATGAGGCTCCTAACTTAGGAGAACCAGGTTGTCCTTCCCTACAATACTACTTTCATGAAAATAAATCCAAATCACTAATTAACAATGGTTTATGATGCAGAAGATGTAAAAGAAGATGCTCCTAAATAAGAAGGTCCAGATTATCTTTCTTCACAATTCTACTCTATCATAATCACCATTGCTTCAAACCAGAAAGGCATAAATAACTTCAAATAAGAAAAGGAGAATGAAATTCAGTTTTAGTTCAAGATCAAATAGAAGGGGAATTTAACTTAAAATCCTGTGTGTCCCTATTCTTTAGCTTCACCAAATATTGAACCAATTTATACCCTTTGTTCTAATATCTTAGATTGAAAGTTTCATGCCAAGGCTCTCACCATATGGCATAACATATTGCTTTCCTCCTTATGCTTTGGAACTTACCTTCCTTGTTAAACAACAACTTATAAAATCTCTACATGCCCATAGTTCAAGGATTCCTCTTCTTTATGCTTTGCAATTTACCTTCTTTGTTAAACAACAATTTCTAAAATCTCTACATGCCCATAGTTCAAGGATTCCTCTTCCTTATGAAGCTAACTAGTGCAACTAGAAATTACATAATGATTGCTCAAAACTGGATTTTTTTTATGACAACTCTAAAGTCACCAAACACACAACATCTCACAAATTTCACATTGACCTAAATGATTGTCTTCCTCCATTCTTTAAAATAATAAAGAGAAATTTGGAAAAATGATTGAGAAAACATTAGAATTAATGGTGTACCTCCACCAAACTTTGGATTGCTGCATAAGCCTCCACTATGCTATAGACAATAGAATTTCAACCTATTCCATGAGTTGCATCATGATTGGGGTAAGCTCATTTCCAAAAATTCATTTACAAAGTTCATTTCCAAAAATTCATTCATAAGTATAGAAATGAGGGATTTGTGAAAATCCAAAATTCACATGAGCAAGGCTACGACTTAGATATATCCCACCTTTCTCCACAAAAATAAATAATTACGCCAAAAGGCATTTTTATCTATGGGATTCCAATGTGTGAACACTTTTTACCCAACGAATCAGAGAGATTAAATTTCATCCTCATCTCTCCAATTGTATTTGACCACGTGACTCATGTCGTTAGACCATAAGTGTCTTAGGTTTGAGTCTCTGCCACAACCACACCGTTACCACTGCCGCTGCTCTTCAGATTTGTTATCCTCTCCTCCGTCCATTGCAAAAACTGGAACGACAATCCCTATGGTTCCTCCAACCCTACCCTTGTTGCCCCCTCTGTATCATTATCCTCTCCTCCCTCCGTTGCAAAAACTGGAATGACAATCCCTATGGTTCCTCCAACCCTACCCTTGTTTCCCCCTCTATATCATTTCTAGTAAGAAACCCGAATCACTCGGACAACGAGGCCCACGAAAACTTCATAGGTTCCAATACGGTTTTTCTCAGTTAATCATAAATATTAAAAGTGTGTTTATCTTCAGAGTTCAACAACTCGTGCTTCACCATAACATCACATGTATGGGAACACCAATAAAAGTACATTGATTTCCAAGAAGGGTGTGAAGAATCTTATGAATTGAAAGATAAATGTTATCACTAAAGGGATCCTTTGCAGTGGAGTGGATCGGAGTGTAGCTGGCAGTCAATGGCCAAAAAAGGGTTTGAACATCCTTTCCAAGTATTATAATTATATTTTTTCCATAAATGCATTCTTGGCGTCAAACCAATAATTCATTATTGGAAGGAACACTTAGATTGGTGGAAAAGAGTGACTAGTCTCAAAGAAAGTATCCTATTATGGTTAGTGAAAATCATGAATGTGGGAGCTCCATTTTCCACTCTTTTTTCCTTCGAGCTATTGTGTATGTCAATCACAAAATGCCCAAGAAGGTGGTGATTCTACTTGTATTAACTTTTCGACGTGCACAGGGCCATACATAATACACATCCATAGTGAGACGCCATGCTATCATGCCTTCAAAAAGCTAATGGCATGGAATAATGAGTAAAGAAACTCCTTTATTTATTTATTTATATAGTCTCAACCACCTGGAATCTCTTACATAGGCTCACAAACCTTTACTTTGAACATTCACAGGCATTCCCTTGAATATAATGGTTTCATATATGGATGGATATGGTTCTACCCCAATCCAAACAACATTGGTCCACAAAACGTCATAGCTTATTCACATTTTTTAGATCAATCTTTTGACCAGGGCTCTGTCGTGGGGGAAGCTACAATAGGATCTACCAAAAATGAATGGAATTACACAAAGGGGTGAATACTTCTAAACATAAGGCAAGGCAAGGGACTTCTCTCGTTGTGTGGTTGTAGTGTTAATCTTCCTTTCTATGTTGGCAGGACTAGCTAAATCCCTAGGGATAAAGAAAGAGATTTCCAAGGTTGACCATATGATACTTATCACAGCTTTAAAGTCGCCCAGCTAGAAGATTAAGCTTTGATCCCTGCCTGAATGGATTGATATTAATTCTAGCTTCACATGTGAATAATACAATCATAATGGTTGTTAAGAGGAAATTTCACCAAAGAAAGCTGATTACTTTTAACCTAGTAGATCAGAGAATGATCTACCCAGATTTGTGTGTGATCATGAAAAAGATAAAAGATTCAAACCCCAATCCTTTGTTATACAAAAAAATACATTCAACACTTGCACATGATAAGATGGAGATCATACGCTAAAACCTAGTATCCTCGTAGATCGATGAAGTCTCTTGAGTCCGATGCAGAGGAATAAAACTTACACTTGAAGATATCATTGTACGTGCAATAAAATAAGACCCTGCACACAACACCACCAAACAAGAGAACAATGGCCTTTCCATAGAGGGTCTATCAACCTAAAACCAACATATGCAAGCTTAAAACATATTTAAAGTATGGATATAGAAAATAAAAATGTATTTATTAATCCAAAATGAAAGTACAACAAATGTATACCTTCCAGCAAAGGAGATCCTCTCATTGAGCTTGTAGTATTGTCTCCTCTCCAAATATAGCAGAGTTCTCGTATTATAGTGTGGATAATTAATCTAACCCCCTTTCCTCTTAGTGAGATTATATAGGCTCATTCTATCTGTTAGGAGAATGTATCTAGACACCTAGGGGATTTAGAAGTTAGGAAACTTCTACAATAATGGAACACTAGACAACTCATACAGAAGTGGATCAAGTTGATCTCCCTGGGAATGAAAAACTCTAGAAACCTTTATCATAATTATGAGTTTTTTCTTAATTCTCTCAATTATGAACTAATTATTATCTCATAATTATAATATTTTGGAAAATTAATTATGAGAAATAAATCAATCATGTAATTCCACCCTTTTATCATGGGATAAATATCACATAAGTAAAAGAAAAGGTGAAAATGGGATGCATTTTAGCCAAACAATTGAGGTAAGTTGATATTAGGTTTCTCTCACTATAATGGAGTGGAAAATAGGTTTATAACATATGCCCGATAATGCATGAGGTTAGAAGAGAAACTAATGGTCGAAATGCATTACAATAATACTCAAAGCTCAAAATGGGAGGAAGGAGCCAAGATTACGAAGCTGGATCAGAGGAACTCAAGTGATGAAGTCTTAAATCTACTAATAACATCCCCGAGGCGGGAATACCCATGCTCGGTCATAAAGAGACACTAAACATGGCCGCCATAAAATACATTGCAATTCCATGAAATGAAATTCTAGAACATGTCCATGAAGACATACACAGTGGATTCATGTGACTCAACAGATACAACATAGTCACCAGCAAATACAATGTGGATCTATGTCACAATATACATTAGTAGGACTATGGACACATGACAGAGAAAGAAGCGTCTGAAGATAGTCCTCAAAGTAAATGAATGATACATAACTCCAATGCAGCTCAGGAAGGATAAGAGTGAGATGTTCTTAACCCAGGGTATTCGACATAACCCTGATGGTACAAACCTACAACATGTGAATATATGTGCTGAAGTTGAACATGGCAGAAACTACTTGATTATAATCTAATGAGGTAAACCAGTAATAGGCATGAGGGAATCCACCAATGAGGAAAATGGATCCCAAGGTACTTAGTACAGTCCACCAAGTATGAATAAATGAGTTGACGTCGAACACCAGTGAACTCGACCAATCACGATTCAATGATGTAAACTCATTTTTTATCGCAAGGAACCTTTCCACTGAGTTATGCAAGCTACAAGGTACTACTAGTTCCTAGACCAATCTCCTAGATAATGAGCTAGAGTCAACAAGAGAAGATCCATCGAAGCAGGGCCTTGATCTATCCATCGTCAATCGACATGGAACAGACCAAGATGATGTGATGGATAGATGAATTCATGAAGTGATGAAGTACAATTGACATAGGGATGGTTGACTCAAAAAGGTAAACAAGCTACTCTAGATGGCTGACACAATCTGAGACTTACCTTGAATAGATAATGATACGACACAAGAGTGACTTGGCAGCATGACTAATGAGCACCATGTGATATCATGCAATGATGTAGGAGGCATCGAGGCATGCTCCATATGACTGGAAGAGTAACTAGTTTGAGGAGTAGATGGACTCTTATGTATGGTACGACTCCTAGGCAAGCTAAAAACCAATTGTGAGACAATGAAATAAACAGGTGTTGTGTTCAAGGGTAATGCAAATGATGCTACCATTTGATGACTAATGGAAATAAATGTTCCCTCCCTTCTCTTTTTACAAGTTATTTTTTCGTAAAGGTGTCCCCTAAGCCAAAAAAAGAGATAAAAGTATACAAGGGAGAACTTCCTTGCCACAATAAACAAGAGTATTCCTTTTTCATAACTAGTATATCCTAGTCCCTAAAAGGGTTAAAATTATATTAAGTAGACAACCGTTCAAGTAAATTTACGAGCATGAAGGAGACAAGTTCACCCGACAATCTTTTCTAAATTAAGGAGTCTAAAAAGAGATTAAAGGAAGCTCCCCTTGGAGGAAAGAGTGGTATAGAGGATAAAAACTAGTTCCAATAATGATGGAACTTCCCATGACATAATGAAGACAAGGGGTTGGATAATAGGACCACTTATTGTAGTGATTCCTCTAAGAAAGGGTATAACACCAAGTGAAAGAGGATGATAGGACAAAAAGATGATGATGAAACCAAGGTGAAAACTGCAAAAATAGGTTGATAAAAAGTGGCAATCCCAAGGGATAAAGTGTGAAATCCTCCTGGGGTATGGCCAGAAATATGACGAAGAAGAGGACATGAGGCACAAATTCTAAGTCATGGCAGGTCAGAAGGAAGGATTCCGAAAAGGAGTAAAATTCCTACATGGACACCAAAATGGAAAGGACGTGCTATTCTAGGGTATCCATGATCATCTAAGCTCTACCTCCAAGTGACGACATGCGTAATGGAAAGTGGCTAAAGCCAAAACTTGATAGGGTAAGACCTAAGACACCAACATCAATAATGCAGTGATGATGGTGATAAATGACCTACCCCTATATGTCATTTCAATAGAAACACACCTAAGGTCCAATGGATGTCGCAATAGAAAAGCCATCTTGTCTTGTAAAACTATATAGAAAGACTAGACACATGGTGAAATCACATAATGAAAGAAATAAACATAGATGAGGTAAAAATAGGATCATATATTTTTTGGGTTTTTGAATTTTATAATTTTTTGGACTTTTGTCATAAATAAGGCATGAAAATACTTGCATCACACATCAAACCAAAAAAGGGTAGAAACATCACACTCCTATGTACAATATATACAAGCGAAACATAGTTTGGTAGGTCACATTAAGGTGTGCCCATAGTTGGGCACAAACCAAGGGTTTCAATACACGAACTCATGGAGAGTAAGGGAACCATATGACTCACCAATGTGAGGCCATGCCAAAGGAATTCAAACTGTCTAATCCAAAAAGTTCGACCATGCCAGGTACATTCTAACATAGTCGTGCACTCAAAATTAACCTGAGGACATAAGGGATGATCAAGACATAAAGGGGGTACAAGATGCTCATTAACAGGTGGTAATTTGTTAGCAAGTTTGGTAGTAGAAGCCCAAGACTTGACTCGGTCCATCAGTGGCACTTCCAAGGAGGGCAAAGGAGATGCCCCCTGGGACGATTCAAGATTTTTGTTACCAACCTTTATGTTTTCCAATTTGGGGATACTAGGGGCATCAAGAGGCATAATCTCCCTAGGATTATCAATAGGAAGATCCATGACCTCGAAGTTGACTAGACGAAGGGTTTTGTCAATGAGGGAGTCAAGTGGAATAGGTGGAGTGGTGGCCCATGTGGCAAAATGATCCTGGTCATATTCCATGTTATGATGGAGCTTCTGACCATCTTCAGGAGGCACTGACAGGACTACCAAAGAGGAAATATCTTCCCTTACATGTGGCGGAGGATGCTCACTAGCTTGATCAACTTCCATAAGATCAGGATACACCACCCAAGGATCAGGATGTCTATGGGGTCCACGGGTGCCAGAAGAGATCATATGCATAGGAGATTTAGATGAATATGAAGGAATGCCAGGTGCTAGTAATTGAGGAAATACCCCAATAAGAGATGATATTTTAAGCAGGCCCGCACCAACACTCTCATGTTGACCAGGGATAAAAACATACACAACAATTATTACAAAATTTCAAAAACTTAGATTTTTTTTCTTTTGTTTTCCTGAGTGAAATGATTAGTGTTACTATTACTATAAGTGTTATTTAGTTATTATGGGACCTTGTTTCAAAACATAAGATAAACCTATAATTAGGCAGTTGCTTTTACATTAAGAGCACCGTTTTGTTCTTCCTGCAAAGGAATTTTCTCTTGTTCCACTAGTTCCATCACCACTTCTCTTGATTCTTGTTGAAAACATCCCTATTCTTTAGCTTAACCAAGTATTGAACCATTTGATATCCTTTGTTCTAATATCCTAGATTGAAAGTTTCATGCCAAGCCTCTCACCATATGGCATAACATATTGCTTTCCTCCTTATTATTTTCAATTTACCTTCTTTGTTAAACAACAATTTCTAAAATCTCTGCATGCCCTTAGTTTAGGGGTTCCTCTTCCTTATGAAGCTAACTAGTGCAACTAGAAATTACAGAATGATTTCTCAAAAATAGATTTTTTTATGACACCTCTAAAGTCATCAAACACCCAACATCTCACAAATTTCACATTGACCTAGATAGTTGTCCTCCTCCCTACTTTAAAATAATAAAGAGAAATTTGGATAAATGATTGATCAAACATTAGAATTATTGAAGCATACCTCCACCAAACTCTGGATTCCAGAATAAGCCTATACTATGCTATATATAATAGAATTTCAACCTATTCCATGAATTGCATCATGATTGGGATAAGCTCATTTCCAAAAATTCATTTAAAAATTTCATTTCCAAAAATTCATACATAAGTCTACAAAAGAGGGCTTTGCGAAAATACCAAATTCACATGGCGAAGAATATGAGTTATATATATCCCACCATTTTCCACCAACATAAATAATTACACCAAAAGGCATTTTTCTTTGCAGGCTTCCAATGTGCAAAAACTTCTTACTCTTGCAAATCAGAGATTCTATTTCATCCTCCTCGTATTTGAGCATGTTGCCATGTTGCTCCTATCCTTAGAACATAAGCATCTTAGGTTTGAATATTTTCTGCAACCACACCATTACCACCATCGTTTCTCTTCAAATCCGTTGTCCTCTCCTCCTCACGTTGCAAAAACTGGAATGACAATCCTAACGGTTACTCCAATCTTGCCCTCGTTGCCCCCTCTATATCAATGCTTGCAAGAAACCACTCGGACAACAAGGCCCGTGAAAACCTCACAAATTCCAACATTGGTTTTCTTTGTTGATCATAAATATTAAAAGTGTGTTTATCTTCAAATTTCAACCACCCGAGCTTTACCAAAACATCACATGTATGGGAACATCAATAAAAGTACATTGATTACCAAGAAGGGTGTGAAGAATCTGATGAATTGAAAGATAAATGATATCACTAAAGGGATCCTTTGCAGTGGAGTGGATCTGACTATAGGTTACATTCAATTTCCACAAAATGGTTTGGACATCCTTTCCAAGTATTATAATTATGTTTTCTACAAAAATGCATTCTTGGCGTCAAACGAATAATTCCTTGTTTCAAGGAACACTTAGATTGGTGGACAAGCATGATTGTTCTCAAAGAAAGTATCCTATTGTGGTAAGTGAAAATCATGAATGTAGGAGCTCCATTTTCCACTCTTTTTTCCTTCGAGCTATTGTGTATGTCAATCAAAAAATTCCCAAGAAGCTAGTGATTCTGTGTACTTTAACTTTTCGATGTGCTTAGGGCCATACATAATACACATCCATAGTGAGACACCATGATGTCATGCCTTCGAAAAGCTAATGGAAAGGAATAACGAGTAAAGAAACTCCTTTATTTATTTATATATATAAGCCCAACCACCTAGACTCTCTTGCATAGGCTCACAAACCTTTATTTTGAACATTCACAGGCATTCCCTTAAATATAATGGTTTCATATATGGATGAATATGGTTCCACCCCAATCTAAACAACATTGATCCACAAAAATCTATAGCTTATTCATATTTCTTAGATCAAATTTTGACCCGAGCTCTATCATGGGGGAAAATACAATTAGATTTGTGCAAATAGGATATACCAGAGATAAATGGAATTATGCAAAGGGGCAAATACTTCTAAACATAAGGCAAGGTAGGGGATTTCTCTCGTTGCCTAGTGATAGTTTCAATCTTCCTTTCTATGTTCGCAGGACTGGCTAAAGCATTAGGGAGAAAGAAATAAATTTCCAAGGTTTACCATATGATACTTATCCCAGCTTTGAAGTCACCCAGCTAGTAGATTAAGCTTTGATCCCCGCCTGAATGGATCGATATTAATTCTAGCTTCACCTGTGAATAATAAATTCATAATGGTTGTTACGAGGAACTTTCACGAGAGCAAGCTGATTACTTTTAAACTAGTACATTAGAGAATTATCTACCCATATTTGTGTGCGATCATGAAAAAGATCAAATATTCAAACCCCAATCCTTTTCTATACAAACAAATACATTCAACACTTTCACATGATAAGATGGAGATTAGAATATGAAGCTCGGTATCTTCGCAGATCGGTGAAGTATCTTGAGTCTGATATATAGGAAGCACACTTACACTTGAATATCTCTTTCTACCTACAATAAAATAAGACCCTACATGCAACACCACCAAACAAGCAAACGATGGCCTTTCCACAAAGGGTTTTTCAGCTTAAAACCAACATATGCAAGCATAAAACATAAATAAAGCATGGATATAGAAAAGGAACATGTATCTATTAACAAAAAATGAAAGTACAACAAATTTATACCTTCTACCAAAGGATATCCTCTCATCAAGCTTGCAGTATGGTCTCCTCTCCTAATATACCAGAGCTATCATGCTATAGTGTGGATACTTGATCTAACCCCCTTTCCTCTTGGTGAGATTATATAGGCTCATTCTATCCTTTGGGATAATGTATCTAGAAACCTAGGGGATTGAGAAGTTAGGAAACTTCTACAATAATGGACAACTAGCTAACTCATACACAAGTGGGTCCAGTTGATCTCCCTAGGAATGGAAAACTCCAGAAACCTTGATCATAACTATGATATTTTTCTCAATTATCTCAATTATGAAATAATTATTATCTCATAATTATAATATTTTGGAAAATTAATTATGAGAATTAACTCAACCATACAATTCCACCCTTTTATCAAGGGATAAATCTCACATAAGTAAAATAAAAGGTGAAAAGGGGATGCATATTAGACAAACAATTGAGGTAAGTTGATATTGGGTTTCCCTCACTATAATGGAGTGGAAAATAGGGTTATAACATATGCTCACTAATGCATTAGATTAGAAGATAAAATGATGGCTAAAATGCATTACAATAATACTCAAAGCTCAAAATGGGAGGAAGGAGCCAAGATTACGAAGCTACATCAGAGGAACTCAAGTGATAAAGTATCAACTCTACGGATAATGTCCCTGAGGCGGGCATACCCATGCTCAGTCATAAAGAGATACTGAACATGGCTTCCATAAAATACACTATGGATCCATGACATGAAATGCTAGAACATGGCCACGAAGACATACATAGTGGATCCATGTGACTCAATAGATAGAGCATAGCCACTAGCAAATAAAATGTGGATCTATGTCACAATATACATCAGTAGTAATATGGACACATGACAGACAAAGAATCATCTCAAGGTAGTTCTCAAAGTACAAGAATGATACATAACTCCAACACAGCCGAGGAAGGATAAGAGTGAGATGTTCCTAACCCAGGGTCTTCGACAAAACCATGATGGTACGAACCTACAACATAAGAATATATGAGCTAAAGTTGAACATGATAAAAACCACTTGATTAAAAACCAATGAGGTAAACCAGTAACAAACCCGAGGGAATCCACCAATGAGGAAAATGGATCCTAAGGTACCTAGTATAGTCCACCAAGTGTGAATAAATAAGTTGATTTTGAACACTAGTGAACTCGACCAATTAGGAGCCAATGATGTAAACTCACTGTCAATCGTGAGGAAGCTTGCCACTGAGGTATGCAAGCTACAAGGTACTAGTGGTTCCTAGATCAAGCTACTGGATAATGAGCTAGAGTCAATAAGAGAACATCCATCGAAGGAGGACCTTGATGTATCCCCATAAAGAGACATGGAACAGACCAAGATGATTTGATGTATATATGAAATCATGAAGTGATGAAGTACAACTGACACAGGGATGGCTAACTCAAAAATGTCAATAGGCTAATGTAGATGGCTAACACAGGCTAAGACTTCCCTTTAACACATAATGGCATGACACAAGAGTGACTTAGCAGCATAACTAATGAGCACAATGTGATATCATGCAACTACACAAGAGGCATTGAGGTATGCTCCATATGACTAGAAGAGTAACTAGCCGACAGAGTAGACAAACTCATATGTATGGTATAGGTCCTATGCAAGCTAAAACCCAACTGTGAGAAAATGAAACAGACAGGTGTTGTGTTCAATCTTAACGCAAACAATACTATCATTTCATGACTAATGGAAATAAATGTTCCCTCCCTTTTATATTTATAAGTTCCTTTTTCGTAAAGTTGTCCCCCGAGCACGAAAAGGAGACAAAAGTATACAAGGGAGAACCTCATAGCCTTAGTAGACTAGGGTATTCCTTTTTCATAACTAGTATATCCCAGTCTGGAAAAGGGTTAAACTTATACTAGGTAGATGACCCTTCAAGTATGTTTACGAGCATGCAGGAGACAAGTTCACTCGACAATCTTTTCTAAATTAAGGAGTCTACAAAAATCTTAAAGGAAACTCCTCTTGGAGGAATGAGTGGTATAGAGGATAACAATTGGTTTCGGTAATGATGGAACTGCTCATGACATAATGAAGACAACAGGATGGTTGATACGACCACTCATCGTAGTGATTCTTCCAAGAAAGGGTAGAACACCAAGTGAAAGCGGATGATAGGCCAAAAAGATGATGATGATGATGGAAGAGAGAAACAAAGGTGAAAACTGCAAAAACAGGTTGATAAAAAGTGGAAATCACAAGGGATAAAGTGTGGAATCCTCCTATGGTATGGCTCGAAATATAAAGAAGAAGATGAAATGAGGCTCAAATTCTAGGTCATGGCGAGTTAGAAGGAAGGATTCTGAAAAGGAGTAAAATGACTGCATGGACACCAAAATGGAAAGGAGGTGCTATACTAGGGTATCCATGATCAGGTAAGCTCTACCTCCAAGCGACAACATGCGTAATGGAAAGTGGCTAAAGTTGACACTTGATGGGGTCCGACCTAAGGCATAAATATGACATTGACGGTCAATAATGCAACGATGATGGTGATATATGACTTACCCGTATATGCCAGTTCAAGAGAAACATACCTAAGGTCCAATGGATGTCGCAATAAAAATGCCATCCTATCCTGTAAAAACCATCTACAAAGACTAGACCCATGGTTAAATCACATAATGAAAGAAATAAACATGGATGAGGTAAAACCAGGATCATATATTTTTGGCTTTTTGAATTTTATATTTTCTTGGATTTTTGGCATAAATGAAGCATGAAAAATACTCGCGTCACACACCAAACCAAAAAAGGTTAGAAACATCACACTCCTATGTACAATATATACAAGTGAAACATAGTCTGGTAGGTCACACTAAGGTGTGCTCACAGTCAAGCACAGGCCAAGGTTTCAATATGCAAATCATGGAGGGTAAGGGAACCATATGGCTCACCAATGCAGGGCTATGCCAAAGGAACTCAAATTGTCCAACCTGGAGAGGTTGACCATGCAAGGGACATTCTAACATAGTGGTGCTATCAAAATTAACCTAAGGACATAAGAGAGGATCAAGACATCAAGTGGTGCTATCAAAATTAACCTAAGGAAATAAGAGAGGATCAAGACATCAAGGGGGTACAAGATGCTCGTCAACAACTAGTAATGCATTGGCAAGTTTGGTAGTAGGAGCGCAAGACTTGACTCAGTCCATGGGTGGCACTTCCAAGGAGGGTTGATGAGATGCCCCCTAAATCGATTCAAGATTTTGGTTGCCAACCTCTACCTTTTCCAATTCGGGGTGTTTAGGGGAATCAAGAGGCATAATCTCCCTAGGATTATTAATAGGAATATCCATGGCCTCCAAGTTGACTGGCTGAAGGGGTTTGTCAATGAGGGAGTTAGGCAGAATAGGTAGAATGGTGGCCCATGTCGGCAAAGGAACCTGGTCACATTCCATATTATGATGGACTTTCTAACCAATATTAGGAGGTACTGACATGATTGCCAAAGGGACAATCTCTTCCACAATAGGTGGTGGAGGATGCTCACTAGCTTGATCAACTTCCATAAGATTAGGAAGCACCACCCAAGGATCAGGAGGTCTATGGGGTCGATAGGTGCCAGAAGAGATCATATGCATAAGAGCTTTATATGAAGATGAAGGAATGTTGGGTAGTCATAATTGAGGAAATACCCAAATAAGAGATGAACTTGTAAACAAGCCCACACCAACACTCTCATACTGACTAGGGTGATTTCCAACAAGTGGGATCGAAGTCCCCATAGTGGAAATTTGAGCCAATGGCACACAATAGTCAAGTTGGTCGATGGTGACAATCTTGCCTTCATAAGGAAAGGAAAGGAGATGGAACATCGATGGGAAAAAGTGGTCATGGCATATAACCAACTATGGCTAGAGAGTAGGTTATAATCCAAAGGAGCATCGACGACTTCCACATTGACATAGACAATTTTCCCTCCTAACTTGGTGACAAACTTGGGAGAAACCCCTTAGGTAAAAATTTGTGTCCATCAATGGCTTGAAGCGTAGTATGGGATGTTGCGAGTAATGGAAATCAAAGATCCTTCCATCATGATGCTAACATGACACAAGTGGAAGAGCCTTCATCCACTAAACTGTGATGGATATTCTTATGGAAAATACACACGGTAATATAAAAGGTGATCTGGTGGGAAATTCGAAAGGCAACCTTGTCAACATTGAAGGTGATGAGGTTTGAGTCATGAGTATCAACTCCACCAATGGTAGACAACAAGGCCTTGTGATGCTGAGGAAAAATTTGCAAAACCTCTAGGTCAGACATGGCACAAGGAGCTCGGGCAAGGTTGTCAACAATACTATAGTGCTAAGCATCATGGGAATAAGAATTGTGTGTTTTCTTACGAATGAAACACTTGTGGGGGGGGGGAATAAAGATGGTGCACAGGCTTATATAATGTGAGAGGTCCAGTGGAAGTAGGTGGAGCGGGTGAGTCCTTAGAAGAAGAACTCGACTCAGGAACATCATATGAATTAGCTTGTGTGGTCACATTAATGTCTTCTTTGCACATAAATATGGATGAAATGTTGGTAGGATTGAAAAACGACCCCTCGTTTCCCCCTTGCAGAGGTGGAGGAGGTTGGGAAACCTTTTTTTGTGGTAGTTGTGAAGGAAATGGATGAGTTAAAACAACAAGTTTTTGGGTAGATTGCGGTGGTGCAAGGAGCCTATGAAATTCATCTATTTAAGGGCATTCATGAGTAAGATGTTCATATTGACAAATTTTAGAAGGGAATTTAATCTTTCGACGATGCTCACTAGTGCCCCCTCCCTAATTCTGAGGCTTTGGTTGAGATTCCTAAAAAGTTTGATTTTTCTGTTTATTCTTCTTATTCTTTTTACCACTAATTTGTTGGTTGTTCTTAGGTTGTGTGGACGTCATTGTAATAACATCGGTGGAATGCTCAAAAGAAGGTGCTTTAGTAGAGCCATACACACTTGTTGGAGCTTTATATGTAACGATCAAGTGCCCAATTTGACCATAGGTGATAGGTGGTAATGTGGGTAGAAGAATTCTCCCCAGGCTTTCCTTCAAATTTGGGTATGTTGAAAAGAAATTTTGCAGGCATATGTGGCCACTAGGGATAATGTCTAATGGGGTCATTGGTCAACTTAGAAAAATTCGATAAATGAAGAGAAGATACAAATGGATTATGAAGTTGACTAAATGGTTCATAGGTAGAAGAACTACCCAACCAACCTTGAGGTCCCCCCATATAATGATTGTGGTGTAGCAGTTGTTGACCTTGGTAAGGATTCATCCTAAAATATAAAGCATGTGGGCCAGCATAACTGGTAAAAGGAGTCCCCCCCCCCCAAGGGTAAGTGCCCCCAGAGATAAATGGACCACCGAGAGCATGGTTTCTAACAAAATTGTAGCTAGGAGGAAAGGATGGACCAACTTGAGCAGTAGCACTGACATGAGGAGGATGACTCATATAGGCGAAGATACTAGCATTAGGGTTGTCCCTTGGAAAACTAGCCACTATAGGAAAAGAATTGGTGATCCAGGTGGATACTAGTGGCAACCTGCCTATTCCACTTGGACCCCCACCATTGTTTTTTTTCAGTTTCCTTAATTGTAGCATAACTTACTATTTTTGGCAGTTTTGGGTCCTAAACGTCTGGAGTCGTTTTGAGGAACTAAAAGTTGTTTTTAGGGGGAATGGAGAGACTTGAAAAGTCCTAAACAAGTCTACTTATCTTTTTTTTCAGCATCCTCTTTGAGATCTTTGAAATGAGGTATTATGATAAGCAAATAGAGATAGTATGCCAAAGATACAACCCCGGGAAGTTGATGCACCAATTTACCCAAACGAGGCCCACAACTTTAGTGCCTCATCTCATAGGGTTAGGTTTTTGGATGTTTATGGTTTTCCATTGTTTCTCAAAAATAAATAGGCCTTTAAGCCTCATCATAACATGGTTCATAGGCATGTAGCTGCCACATCTCTTCTTAGAGATAAGCTACCATTGCCTTATTTCCATTTATGTATGTAAGCATATTTCTGTTCTTTGATATTAATGAAATGATATTTTATTTCCACTGCATCTCTATGTTTATGTGTATATCTATATTTTGTTTCATTTATGCATAAGTCTAGATCAGTGGTATCATAGCGGTCTACTCTTTCTCTATTTTATTTGCATGTCCCCAACGAGGTCAGTGTATAAGGAGATAGGGCTCGAACTGGTTGAACCTTTTCAAGACCAGCCTCGCAAACCACAGTGGCCTCTGATGGCAGAAGAAAATAAAGATGAGGGGGTAGGAGATCCTTTCAAAATATTTCTCGAGGAAGCCCTCAAGCAACAAAGGAACATGATGATGGATAACATTTCCCAGATCCTTTGGCGGCTATCCACAAGGGACACATCTTAATCTAGCAGCCACTCTGGAGGCGCCACTCCTTTTAAGGTACAAGTTAACTTTTACATTCCCATATTGAAAGACATATAGATGCAGATGCTATAGATAGATGGTTAAATATGTTGGAAGGATATTTTTTAGTTCATGACTTTTCCAATCAAACGATTACTTTTGCACTCCTCAAAGCCACCCCACATGTCAAGGATTGGTGGTGACCCTGCTGTGAACAAAAGGACGAGAGGGAATCCTCACTATTTTTCGTTGTACCCACTTGGAATTCTTTCTGAGATGCCATCAAGGAAAAATATTTCCATATCGGAAGCTATGAACATAAATACATAACGTGGACCACGTTGTAGTAGGGGAAGGATGAAGATGTGCCAGAGTTCACAAACGTTTTTCATACCCTTTGCAAAAAAGCTGGGTATCAAGGATTTTGAGCAGCATCTAGTACTTAAGTATCGTAGTTGTCTCCACAAGCACATCCAGGATGAGATGAAGTTCTTGCACATCTCCTTGCTTGGCACTGCTTATCGATACACTGTCAAGCTTGAGCAAAAATTTAAACATAAGAAGCGATACTTTGGATTTACAAATCTAAAGCAAGGGAAAGATGCCCCTAAACCGGAGAACAAAGGACAAATCCAAGGTGGGGTGACCCAGTACATCCCGTCGAAGCCACAAGGAAATAACAACACCATGAAGACTGAGAAGGACACAGGGAAATGTTGTGAGTTCCATAAGGTCCCACTCACAACACAAGTGAGGGTCGAGCCAATCAGTCACTGGTTGCCAAGATGAAGTCTTTTGAATCAGATGAATGTTCCAACTCTAGGTCATAAACTAACAAGCTGAATGTTATGAAACCAGCTCAAGAAAAGATAGAAAAGATAGATCAACGCCTTAGAATTTAGCCTCTTTGAGGGGGCAACCTCCTTTACATTACATAAATGAACAATTCTTGGATGATTCAAATGAAAAAACCTCCTTTCTATATATAGGAGTCTAAGGAGTCACAATATAACCCAGCCGACCTAACGATAATAATATAAAGCCACAAAAATAATAATAGAGGGATTCTATGGGGCACAATAATAACAATATGGGGACAATAGGGGCACAACAATATTTATAAGGGGTACAACTACAATAGTAATGGGGTAATGACTAGTATTATAGGGACCCAACATGCCCCTCTCCTTCAAAAAAGTGTTGTCCTCAACGCTTGAGTAGTTATGGATGCTTCTGTATAAAATTCTCATCCTCCCATGTGGAATCTTCAACAGATAAGTTCTTCCACTTGATAAGACACTCTGAAATTGATCGATTTTGTAGCTGTCGAGTTCTTGTTTCTGTGACTGCTTCTGGTTCCAATATAATTTTTCCTTCCTCGTCAAGTTCTGGCAATATTGTTTGAACTGGGAGCTTATCGCCTATAACCTTCTTTAAACATGAAAAATGGAAAATTGGGTGCAATCGAGAAGCTGCAGGAAGTTCCAATTTGTATGCCATAGTACCAATCTCTTGCAACACCTTGTATGGACCATAATACTTTGGTGATAATTTATTATCCTTCTTAGCTTGCTTGAGGGACATTTGCTTATATAGTTGTAGCCATAGGAATACCCAATCACCTACATCAAAACTCCTTTCATTGCGATGTTGATCTACCTGTTGTTTCATTCTATTTTGTGCCAACACGAGGTTATCCTTTAAGAGTTGGAGGACTTATTGTTGATGTTCGATGTGATGTTCCACTACTTGAACCTTAGAATTTTCTCTTAAATATGATGTGATGGATGGTGCCTGATACCCATAAAGTGCCATAAATGGGGTCATTTTTGTTGTTGTATGGAAGGAAGTGTTATACGACCATTCATCCAGAGGCAACCATTTGACCCATTGTGTCTGTTTATCAGATACAAAGCAACGAAGATATCCTTCCAAACATTTTTTTACTTTCTCAGTTTGCCCATCATATTGAGGATGATAAGATGAGCTATGAGCTAACTGAGTACCAAGACAAGAAAATAATTCTGTCCAAAAATTTCCAGTGAAAATGGGATCTCTGTCACTTACAATAATCTTTGGGTTTCCATGTAGCTTTTGAATTGTTTCCATAAATGCAGTAGAAACTGTACTGGCTTTAAATGGATGTGATAATGCACAAAAGTGTGCATACTTGGTAAGTCTATCAACTACCACCATGATGACACTCTTTCCCTCAGACTTGGGTAAACCTGTGATAAAATCCATTGAAACCTCCTCCCAACATTGGCTTGGAATGGATAAAGGTTGTAATAGACTCGGTGTCTTAATTGTTTCAACTTTATTTTGTTGGCAAACCAAACATTCCGCCACAAACTTTTGAATATCTGATTTAAGGCCATCCCAAAAAAATTCCTTCTTAACCCTGTGGTAAGTTTTTAAAAATCCCGAGTGCCCTCCTAAGGGAGAAGTGTGCAATTCCATAAGAATCTTTTGTTTTAGCTGGGAATTCTTACAGAGGTATAAGCGATCTTTGTACCATAATGAATCATTTTGCCATCTAAATGTATCTGATGTACTGGAATCTTGTTGTAACTTTTGAATAAGTGTCCACACTTCTTCATCATTCTTCCATTCCTCCCTTGCTTCATTTATCCAATCAGGTTGGATAATATAAATGGCTCACAACAATGCTTCCACATCCTCATCCTTTCTTGAGAGTGCATCTGCCACCACATTTTGCTTCCCTTTTTTGTAGATGATTTCAAAGTCATAACCCAACATCTTTGTGACCCACTTTTGTTTCTCTTCAGAGGATAATCTTTGTTCTAAAAAGTATTTAAGGCTATCATGATCCGTTTTTACCTTGAAGTGTCGTCCCATTAGGTAGGGTCGCCATTTCTTAAGTGCATGGAGTATTGCCAACATTTCCTTCTCATAAATAGCTTTGTGTAAAAACTTTCCCTTGATTGGACGACTTTCAAAAGTAATGGGTCTTTCATCTTGCATTAAAACAACACCAATTCCATTTCCTGAAGCATCACATTCCACAATAAAGGTTTTTGTGAAGTTCGGTGTAGCTAAGACAGGTTCTTGGCACATTGCCTCTTTAAGATGTTCGAAGGCCTTTATTGCTTCCGGAGTCCATGAAAATGCATCTTTCTTCAATATTGTTGTTAGAGGTGCTGCTATTCTCCCATAATTCTTAACAAACTTGTGATAATACCCTATCAACCCGAGAAATCCTCGCAGATGTTTTATGGATGTGGGGATTTTCCATTCCTTAATGGCTTTAATTTTGCTAGGGTCTACCTTAACTCCTTCATGAGATACAATATGACCCAGATATTCCACCTCTTGTACTCCAAAGAAACATTTGGATCTTTTTGCATATAATTGTTTCTCCTCCAATAGTTGTAGCACCTTGTCAACATGTTCAACATGATCCTTCCAAGACTTGTTGTAGATTAGTATATCATCAAAAAATACTAACACAAATTTTCTAAGGAATGGTTTGAAAATTGAATTCATCAAACCTTGAAATGTTGGGGGTGAATTGGTAAGGCAAAAAGGCATGGCCAAAAATTCATAATGACCCTCATGAGTTCTAAATGTTGTTTTAGGAATGTCTTCAGTCTTAATTCTGATTTAATGATATCCTGAATGAAGATCCAACTTGGTGAAGTAAATTGATCCATGCAATTCATCAATGACAGGAATGATAAACTTATCTTTAATAGTGAGCTTGTTGAGCTCCCTATAATCTGGACACATGCGCCATGATCCATCCTTCTTGTGCAACAATACTACTAGAGCAGAGAAAGAACTTTGACTCGGTTGAATTATACCAGCCTCTAGCATTTCTGCAACCATACGTTCAATTTCATTCTTTTGGGCATAGGGATATCTGTACGGCCTGATGTTTGGAGGAACACTTCTTGGAATCAAATGAATAGCATGATCATGTTCACGAATAGGTGGGAGACCTTTGGGAGCCTCAAATACCTTGGAATGATTGTCCAAGACTTTTTGGAGATCTAGAGAAACAGATGATTCCAACGTGGAAACATCTAGCGAACATAATTGTGAAATTACACCTTTTCGTTCTTTTTTTAGAAGCTTTTTCATACTGTTAGAGCTGATTATCTTTCCTGGTTTCCCTACAATACCCCTTAATTCAACTTCCTTTCCTTCCACAGAAAATTTCATGAAAAGTTCTTGAAAATTAAAAGCTATTTTACCCAAGGATTGTAGCCATTGGACTCCTAATACAACATCAGCACCTTCCATTGGAATGGAAAGCATTGGGCTAGTCAATACATATTCTCCCATGGATAGTTTGATATTATGGCACTTTCCAGAGAAATTTATTGTTCCTCCATTTGCAACCATCACTTGAAACTCCGGTGCTGGATATAAGAAGCAATTCAATTCTTTTGCTACCTTACAATGAATAAAATTGTGGGTACTTCCTTAATCAATCAACACTATTACCTTTTTCTTCTTGATTTGCCCTTCTATCTTGATGGTTTGAGGAGTGGTAATTCCCACCAATGCATTACAAGATATGGTTGGATTCATTTGTTCTTCATCTAGGCTTTGTTCCTGGAGTATATCCTCTTCCTTTGACCTTTCTTGCTCCTTTTCTTCTTCCTCTTCACAATCTATGTAGAATAATTTCTTCTCAACACACTTATGACCTTTAGTGTATTTGCTATCACAACTGTAACAAAGCCCCTTTTCTATTTTTTCTTCCAATTGTTGTGGTGTCAACCTTATAGGTTGTGGAAGACTAGCGGCAACAACACTTCCGTCTTTATAGTTGTGAGTGGTATGCTTCCTAGTTGCCATAATTTTGCTTTCCATTTTTCTTTCTAACCTGAATGCCTTCTCTAATGAATCAGGTTCCCAAAGGCGAACATCATGTTGGATATTATCCTTTAAAGACCCTATGAACACATCAATCCTATTCTCCTCTGGAATATCTTTTACCCTTATGTTCAATTTTTGAACTCCTCAATGTGCTCCATTATTGAACCCTTTTGTTTGAGACTTATCAATTGGCTAAAAAAAGTGTTGCTTTTTGTATCCTCATAATGTGCTATCAATTCTTCCGTAAAAATTTCCCAAGTGATAAATTGTTTACGAGAGCAAAGCCATTGATACCATACAAACTGATTTGGTTCCAAATATAAAGTTGCAATACGTAACTTTTGTGTGTTTTTCACATTATTGAGATCGAAAAATTGTTCCATCTGTAATATCCATGTTGCGGGATCCTTGCCATCAAAATTCCTCATATCGATTTTTGGAATATGGTGCGTCTTCGATCCAACATTAGAGTCTATGAAATCATGATTAACATTTCCTTTGTTTGCATCATGAGTTTCCTTTACTCCCCTTTCACCATTAGTAAGTATTTCTTGTAGAAAATTTGTCAAATATGCCTTCAAATCTATCTTCAAATCGTCAATCTTGGCTTCCACGCCCTTTATCTTAGATTTCACACAATTTATCTTAGCTTCTGTTAACTTTTGTGAGAGTGAAATTTGTTGCACTTGGTCTTGTAATTTTGATATATCATGTAGCATTTCTTCCTCTTCTTCATGAGTCATGCTAGAGCTTTCAGATTGCTTACTAGGTGTTTGCATTTTCTTTCCTCGGGGCATCAGTTACCAATACTAATGCTCTACTATGCCCCTTGAATTCCTTCAAAATAATTTTTCAAACCAAGCTTAAGCAAAAATTTAAAAAATCTACACACCTTTTTTCACTTTGTAGGAGCTCGATATTGCCTCTGATGTATCTCTATAATTTCAGATCATCCAGTTTTGAAATTCTGACCTATGGTAGCCCTCTGTGTCCTCTTTCCAATGCCACCAGTCTGACCCCAATTGGATTCTCCTATGAAGAGTTATGCCAAATATCCCACAGTGACCTGATTATATAATAATTTAGTAGAGCGAACTTTTACGACGTTCCACGAGTCATTGTTTTGACCTTTGGCTCTGACAAATATATAAAAGAAACTATAGTCTTTTCTCTTTTTGTACCTTCTTACGAAATTTCAATCCGATGCCAAGAGAGAAAGTTATGACGATTTTCCCCAGGTCACCTGTTTGGAATGTAATTCAGGAGTTTGCAAAAAGATCAACTTCCTCAAATCATATCTCCGAAAATATAGCGTGAAAAGCTCTGAAATTTGGACCCACGGTTCAGTGCGATTTCGTCTCAAATGGGTTTTTATTTTAGCTTTTGAAATGTCGCAGAAAAAGAGTTATAGCGAAAATTCCACGATGATCTGTTTAGAGCAGTGAAACCCTAGAATCCAAAGCTCTGATACCAAATGTTATGAAACCAGCTCAAGAAAAGATAGAAAAGATAGATCAACACCTTAGAATTCAACCTCTTCGAGGGGGCAACCTCCTTTACATTACATAAATGAACAATTCTTGGATGATTCAAATGACAAAACCTCCTTTCTATATATAGGAGTCTAAGGAGTCACAATATAACCCAGCCGACCTAACAATAATAATATAAAGCCACAAAAATAACAATAGAGGGATTCTATGGGGCACAATAATAACAATATGGGGACAATAGGGGCACAACAATATTAATAAGGGGTACAACTACAATAGTAATGGGGTAATCACTGGTATTATAGGGGCCCAACAGTGAATGACAAATAGAAACAGATTATCGATGTGGAGTCTAGTGCCAGCATTGCCACCACTAAGATCTAGAAGGACGAGCTCGTGGATCTAGAGGAGGGGGACCGACTCTTCCACTCACAAATGTGGGTGAAGGATTCTCCACTGCGGTTCATTATTGATAATCGGAGCCAAAATAACCTCATTTCAACTGAGATCATGAACTGGTTCAGCCTATTGATCACATTACACCCGTAGTCATACACCATAGGGTGGCTTCACCAAGGGTGAGATCTCTACGTCAGCCAACAGTGTCACATGCCCTACAACATCAAGCCCTTCACGGATGAGGTATTGTGTAATATTGATTCTCTTGAAGTTTGTGATATTTTATTAGGCCAACCATACTTGTGAAATCAGCATGTTGTGTATGAGTCTAGGCCTCTCATTGCTTATATTACTTTGGGCAATAAGTTGTAAAGGATATTGTTGCCTTGTTGGGGCCTGACCCAGGTTCAGATTTAATTAGCCAAACAAATCTCGGTACTACTAGCCCTTTCGGCAACAGTCCGTGGAGCACGGACTGAGGTCTCACCCGAAGTAGTATGGGAGGGGTGCTAGAACTAGGTTTCCACACCCAGGATATGTCTAATGAGTTTGATTAGTCCGCGGTTTGCCTCTGAGCGTAGGTTGCTTCAAACACTTTCTCGTTCCTTGCGGCCTGATATACTGCCTTCGCGCAGCCCTATCGAGGGGTTGTGTGACATGCTCTACGTCAAAACCTTGCTTATATTCCAATATTAGATAATTATCTTTGCCTACTTGAGTGCTTTAAGTTATACTTAACAACATAGAACCTTCATACAGGTGCTTGCAGTAAATAAACAGTATATTCACAAATTATATCAATCATGCATTAACCCAAGAACATATACATAGAATTATAGAAAAACTTCTCTTTATTGATTCTTTCCACAGTTACATACTCAACTCTCCCTGCGCACTCAGCTGCAGGGCTCTGCGCACTTAGTTGCGGACTACTAGGCCTCTGCGCACATAGCTACAGAGCCTTCTCCTACCCTATGACCCAAAGACACACTTTACACTGCGACTCAATCACTTAGACTTCTCATGCTTCTCTTCTATTATCTATATCCCTTTTTACACTTAGAGCCTCACTTTATTTATACAATCCCATGGTCCACGGACCATGGGTAGGTCTATCCAACCGACATTACATTACAAAACTAGGGCAGACAACCCTGTGACTCTATCATACTTTCACGCCCCGCGCCTGTAATTCGCTGAGCTTTACAACAAGATTCAATCAAAACTTGGGCTTTGTGCCCATAAACATGCCTTGGGGACATTCCATGCCCAACAGGCCCCCAACACAAACATCGTGACTCGTCCTCAAGTCACCCTGTCAGTGCGACGATCTTTGCACGGAGTCCCTCCAACTACTCTCGAACTATGCAGAGGTCAACAGCGCATTGAGCTGTTGCTTACTGGATCTACTACATACGTTGTTCTAAGACCTCTGTGTCAGGAGTGCTTATCTGCATCAATGTGTGCATCCCCTGCATGTGTGTGAGCCTGCCTTCGATTTCTGCCATGATGGTGAAGGCCTCGTCGATCCAAGGTTGAACGCACGCCTTTAGGATTGCTTCCTTATGTTGTGCCGCATCCACCTGCTCCTTCAGTGCTTTAGCCTGTTGCATCCGTGCAAGCCTCTGAGTGAGGACCACCATCTACGTAGTTCCTCAGACACTGTCATACTGTTGTTGGAGTTCTTGCGCCTCTGTCTCTAAGCGATGGTTGGTGGGTTCCTCTTGCAGATTTGAGAGGACCTCAAGTGATTCTTCCAACATACTGGTGTAGTCGCGCACTGCACCTCCAATTTCCTCCAATCCCACTTTGATAGTGCTAGCGTGCTGTTCTCTGACTTCCGGGGGAGTGGATGGTTGCACCTTTAACCGCAGCTCGGCAATCTAAAGGTTCAGCTCTAATTGAACCTTTGTCATTATTTCCCTCACCTCGCAGAACCCTGCTGCTAACCTATGGATCCACACCTTTGCTGGTATTTCTGCTGGGATGGCCAGCTCTGGGACGCTTTGGTAAGCGTCGTCTATCACCTGTACTAGCTGTTGATTCTGCGACACCAATTCATTGCGCTGCAAGCTTAGTTGTTCCATATTTATTTTTTACTTACTAGGGGCTTGGAGCACATGACTCACCCTAGCTTGCAGGTCTGCAGTTATCCCATCCTGCAAAACATATAAGGTCTCGTGTGGGAGTGCAGCTATATTGATATCAAGACCTTTTAACGCGCTGACCGTAGGCCTGTCGACCTCATTTGATGTCACTAGTGCCCCTTCCGGCAGCACTATGGTATTTGTCATCCGTGCACGCAACATCTGCTATGCTGCCATGGATTCGACTGCAAGGTTGGTCGAAAGGGTACCAACCTGAGGGGGGCGCACCTATAATTCCTGCAACTACGCTCTGAGGGCTGTTAGGACTCCACTATGTATCATTTTTGCTATATACTTTGACACCATTTTACTCTTATAACCATGAACTCCATTATCATTTTCATCTACTTTATCCCAAGGTATATAAAAACCTCTTCTTTATTATATGTTTAATCTGTCTTACATTTAATTCCATAATACTCTTATATTTTATCATTAAGTGAAGTGTATTGTTGCTAACACAAGTCCAAAGGTCGCAGATAAGTTATACGAGTTGTTAGGAACAAGCGGCCGTTGCTGAAACAGCTGACTCAGTTGCTGAAACAGCCGACTCAGTTGCTGAAACAGCCGTCAAGAACGCAAATCCCGTCATGCGTAATTTGCGATTCTGGAAGAACTTTTTGTGGAATAGTAGCAGCAGCATGAAGACACGGTTACCTAGATTATCCTGAAGATAGCATTCTTGTTGTCTCTGTTGTAACAGTATCTTTTTTTTGAAGAGCAGAATAGTCCTGTTTTGGGAAAGAGAACAGAATTGAGATATTGTAGATTCGCTCTCATGTAAATTGTAAATGATGTCTCCTCTTTAAAAAGAGGAGACATCATCATTAGAGGGGGTCGGTGATTGTAAGCTACAGGAGAGTATTGTGTGAGAACTGGAGCTAGTCTCCATCTGTAATGTATCAGTTACTTTGACAGATGAATAAATTCTTCTTTTGAGCGTCCCAATTTAATTCTTTCCCCTGGGGAATCTTGTGAGAGGGAAAGGGCCCGCCTTCCTCACAAGATTCACCCCTTTGGTTCCTGTAATTTGTTTAATTCTTTGTGTGTTTGCACTTTACTTTAATTCTGTTGTTGGACACTAGTTACACAGTTTAGTAATACTCTGTTTCTTTAGCACTACATGTATTGAATGCATTCACTCTTGATGGTATGAATGAATGATGTTGGGAAGCAGGTGCTGAAGATTCCTGCATAAAGGAATAGGGTCTTGCTCCCATTGATTGTTTTCCTTTGCCTGCAGTGTGATTAGGAACAAGAGAAAAAGTGCTGAAGGTTCCTGTTCATGGGAATAGGGTCTTGATCTCTTGGAGTTACCTTTCCTACAGTGTGATTAAGTGTCATGCATCAGGTGCTGAAGTTCCTCACTAAGGAATAGGGTCCTGTTCCTGCTGTGGTTGATTGATTTCTTTCCTTGTAGATTGATCTTCCTTTGGTTGGATTGTAACTGCAACAGAGAAATTATTTCTGCTATAACTTAATTGACTTCAGCTTTGATTAAGTAGAGTGTGAATCAGTAGATTGGTGAGATTAATAATTGTATGTTCTTCTTTTACTACAACATTGTTTCTGCTTTTGAAGTTGAGCATATCCAGTGCGTGATTATCTTTGAAATAAAAAGACCTCCTCGGGTTGACAATTTATGTGGAGCTTGAATTGTGAAAACAATTAAAGCGACCAACATTTTGGCGCCGTTGCCGGGGAAGGTAATTATAGATTTCAAAAGTATTCATCTTTTCTTTTTAAATGTGCAGATTGTATGAGAGGACGCGGAAACCAGAAGAAAACTAACCGCACAGGTGGCAAAGGCTGGGGAGGACGAAAAACTTTTATTGACGAGATTGTATCAAAGGCTGAATCATCACAGAGATTAAGTTCTCGAAAATCAAAACTTCAGCACTCCCCTCAGTCAGATTACAAAACAGAGGAAGTTGTGGGTCCTGAACATATAGAAGAACCAGCAGTCAGTACTGAAGAGTCAGAGGAAAGTGTTAATAGAACAGCAGAGCACATTGAGGAAATAATAGAAAGCGTTGGACGACCGGTAGAGAACATTGAACAGCCAATAGAAGATCTTGACGATCGAGGAAGTGCAGTAGGAGGGCCAACAATGGACGAAAACAATGATGGTTTCTTTGGTGGAGGACGTGCAGGTCCTGAAGAAGAAAGAAGGGATGAAAATTCCCTCTCTACCTTGGGATTTCCTATCAGTGATCTCCCTGCAGGAACAATGAAAAATATTCCATTGTCTGCTTTACCTAACTTTCATGGTTTATCCTCTGAGGATCCGGATGAATTTCTTTTTGAATTTGATATATTATGCAGAAGTTACGATTATGTTACTAATGCTCAAAAGTTGAAACTGTTTCCAGCCACCTTAAAAGGGAATGCCTTAAGATGGTTCATGAGCCTTGGAAGTCAGGTAATCACAACATGGGAGCAGATGAAACAAAAATTTCTGCTTAAATATCAAGACTACTGCCGGACGAAAGAAAAGAAGGATGAACTATTCAATATGGCACAAAAGCCGGATGAGAGTCTGGAGGACTACATAGAAAGGCTGCAGTACAACATACAGAGATCTGATCATCCGGATATAAGTAAGGAAATTCGTAAAACAATATTACTTAGAGGTTTAAGGGATGATTGTTTAAATATGTTAAACATGCTTGCTAAGGGAGATATATCTAAGGAATCATATGATGAGATTTGTGAACTTGCTAAGAGGTGCTCTAGGGGAGCTGCAAGAAACAGAATAAGAGATTCAACCTATTCAAGAGTACAGAAATCAGCCAATGGAGGAGCAACAAGAGCTGAAATAGGTAATTTACTTGAAGAATTTAAAACTGAGATGTTAAGTTCTTTTGCTTCACAAATTGACACTTTGCAGGTTAAAAAGAAGCAGGCCGAAGTAGAAGCAACTATGGTTGTCTTTTGCCCGAAGTGCAGAGACAAACATCCACTAAGGGAATGCCCAAGGGACAAAATACCAATTTGTACCCTTTGTGAGAAAGATCATGAGACAGAACAATGTCCATCTCTACCAGGAATAAAAGCAGCATTACAGCCAACGGAAGAAGAAGCTGAAGCAGTTTACCTGCTAACTCAAAGAAGACAATGGAAACCAAAAGGACAAGGTATGAACTCTAGTATGCCATTTAATCGTTGGAACAATTATTCTGCTTTTGGCCAAACAAATTACCCTCCCTTCAACCAAATGCAATACCCACCCTTCAATCAAATGAATTTCCCACCCATGCAAATGCAAAACCCTCCCTTTGTCGATCCTTAAATGTGGACTCCTTGGCCTCCACAGCAGCCATCTCCTTTCAATCCTTGGAATTCAAATTGGAATAGTCAACCACTCCCATATCCAAATCAATTGCCTCAATTCCAACAACCACTCCCTCTGCCATCAAATGCTCCGCCAAATAACCAAATGAGACCCCAGCTACCTGTGCAACCAAATCCTAACCCCAATAATAAAGTTGTGCAAGTCATTGATATTCAGAATCAGTCTATATTTCCTACTATGCAATGTAATGATATTCATTTGAGATCTGGAAAAATAGTAGAGCCTATTATTGATGACATAACTTCTTCTGATTCAGATAAAAATGAAACCGAGAAACATAAAGAAGCACAACCACCTCCTAACAAGAATGTAGAAATAACAGAACCACCATTCCCTGAGCGTTTGGTTTTAACCAGAACAGCTGAAACACCTGCTTTTAATTTTCTAGGGGAATTGCAAAATTTGTATATTAAAATTCCACTTTTACAAGCATTAAGAGATGTACCAATTTACGCCAGAACATTAAGGGATATTTGTGTTAAGAAACCTGGTAGGAAAACCAAGGACCCCCTTACAGTACATGTGATGGGAGACTTGTCTGCATTAATGTCCGGAAAAGCCCCTCTTGTAAAATATGGTGATCCCGGCCATCCTACAGTCACAGTTCAGATTGGTAAAACAATGATTCCCCGAGTACTAGTAGATTTAGGTGCTGCAATTAATATAATGACTCTTGAAACTTCACAATTGTTACAGCTGAATAACACAATCAGAGATACACCCACCATTTTAGAGTTAGCTGACCGTTCTACAATTAAACCTGAAGGAGTTGTTGAAGATCTACTTATCTCAGTTGAATCCTGGAAATACCCAGCTGATTTTGTGGTATTGCAGACTAAAACAAAGCTGGGGGGACATCCCTTAATTCTAGGAAGGCCATCGCTGGCCACATCCGATGCTTTTATTAGTTGTAGATCTAGTTCAATGACAATTTCTAATGGTTATGAAACAAAACAGCTTACTCTTTATCCTCATGCTACACCGGTAGTTAATAATGAAGATTCTATATGGATGGATTATGATGATAATGCTGTTTAGCCTATTCTAACCATCGGACAAGCTTTAACTCTTAAAGACAATACAGAGGATGAGATAATCAATAATTTTATTTGTGAACCTTCTTCTGTCATTGCTGAAACACACAATCAATTAACTGCAATTTTTGAAACTGATGCACAAGAAAAGATTGAATCTGAAGATTCATCTCAGACTTTAACCACGATCTCATCTAAAAGCATAACAGTTGAGATTGAACTTGGCAAGACATTAAACATAAATCCTGATCTAACATATGTTGAAACACAGCAATTAATGAAGTTATTGCATGAATATAAGGAGGCATTTGCATGGGATTACACAGATATGAAAGGTATTTCTTCTGAATTATGTACTCATCGAATTTACATTAAAGAGGGATGCCGACCTGTTTGTCAACCCCAAAGACGAATGAATCCTAATTTACGAGAAATTGTTAAAGAGGAACTTCAAAAATTTCTTAATGCAGGATTTATATACCCCATATCTGACAGTGAATGGGTTTCCCCATTAGTAATTGTCCCTAAGAAAAACGGGAAATGGAGAGTATGTGTTGACTACAGAGCTTTAAACAAAGCTACTCAAAAGGATCACTTTCCTTTATCCTTCATTGATCAGGTGTTGGACAGTCTGGCAGGGAAGAAATTCTTTTCTTTTCTGGATGGATTCAGTGGGTATAATCAGATAAGAATTGCACCCCAAGACCAAGACAAGACCACTTTCACCAGCCCCTGGGGAACTTTTGCCTATAGAGTTCTTCCATTTGGGTTATGTAATGCACCAGCAACTTTTCAAAGGGCCGTTATAGGAATTTTTTCTGATATGCTGAATGATTCTATGGAAATATTTATGGATGATTTTACTCCTTATGGGGTGTCTTTTGAAGAAGCATTACAAAACCTTGAGAAAGTACTTAAAAGATGTATACAAGCTCACCTCTCCTTAAGTACTGAAAAATGCCATATGATGATGAGTGAAGGAATAGTGCTTGGACATTTTATTTCATCTCAAGGTATTCAGGTAGATCCATCTAAAATATTGGTCATTCAGAATCTTTCTGTTCCTAAAACTCAAACTGATGTGAGAAGTTTTCTAGGACATGCTGGATACTACAGAAGATTTATTAAAGATTTCTCTAAAATAGCTTCTCCATTATTTGTGTTGCTTATGAAAAATGCTGAATTTAAGTGGACTAATTCTTGTCAGAACGCTTTTGAAGAACTCAAGCATCAGTTGTCTACTGCTCCTATTTTGAGGGGGCCTGATTGGAATCTTCCTTTTCACATATCTTCTGATGCTTCAGACATTGCAATTGGAGCTGTTTTGGGACAAGAGGAAAATCACCTTCCTTATGCTATATACTTTATCAGTAAGAATATGACCCCAGCTGAGCTTAACTATACAGTTACCGAGAAAGAATTTCTTGCAGTAATCTATGCCATTAATAAATTCCGACACTATATCACTGGTTATTCTACTTTTGTGCACACTGATCATTCAGCTATTAAATATTTAATGAACAAATCTGTCACAAATGCTAGAGTTACCAGATGGCTATTATTATTGCAGGAATTTGATATCACAATTGTAGATCGGCCTGGTAAAGAAAATGTGGTGGCTGATTTCCTTTCACGGTTAAAAACTGACAATGATATTCCAGTAGATGATTCTTTTCCTGATGAGTATTTGTTTGCAGTTTCTGCTCACTCTCCATGGTATGCAGATATTGCTAATTATTTGGTTGCAGGAAAATTACCAGCACACCTGTCATACAGAGAAAAGAGAAGAATTGTTCAACAAAGTGCCAGGTACAGCTGGATAAGCGGGTGTCTTTTCTATACTGGGCTTGATCAGGAGATCCGAAGATGCATTAGAGAAGATGAAGTGTATGACATATTGAAAGCTTGTCATGATGGCTCTTGTGGAGGGCATTTCGCTGATAAGAGAACAGCATACAAAATTCTGAGGATGGGTTACTATTGGCCCTCACTATTCAAGGATGCAAAGAAATATGTAAGGGCTTGTGACAGCTGCCAAAGAATGGGTCAACCCAATCATAGAGACCAAATGCCATTAAACCCCCAGGTAGTTTCTGAACCATTTGAAAGATGGGCCTTGGACTTCATAGGACCCATTAACCCTCCATCCAATCAAAGAACTTATATATTAGTCTGTACAGACTATATGACTAAGTGGGTGGAGGCCAAAGCACTTATTAGAGCCAATGAAGAGGTTGTCCTAGCTTTCTTATTTGAAGAAATCTTCACTAGATTTGGAATTCCTAGAGAGCTAGTTACTGATGGAGGACCTCCATTCAATTCTCATGGTTTTAAATCTACCCTTCACAAATATCATATTCAGCATAGAATGACTACACCATACCACCCCCAGGCCAATGGGCAGGTGGAAAGCACAAACAAAGTTTTAGAAGCCATTCTAACTAAAACAGTGAAGGACAACCGGAAGGATTGGTCCCAAAGGCTCCCTGAGGCATTATGGGCTTACAGAACTACTTGGAGAAACACTACAGGTTTTTCTCCCTATGAATTGGTTTATGGTAAAAATGTTGTTTTTCCTGTGGAATTTGAGATTAAAACTTTAAGAACTGCTTTAGCTATTAATCTTGATTTGACTGATGTGCAGACAGCTAGGTTGCAGTAGCTTCTGGAGTTGGATGAAAAGAGATTAGATGCCATTCATCAAACAACCATGATACAGCAACAAAGGATGAAGTGGCATGACAAAATTATCAAACACAAGCAGTTCCAAAAAGGTAATTGGGCCTTGTTGTATGACTCTCGGTTTGAAAATTTTCAGGGTAAGCTACGTACACGCTGGCTTGGACCATATGAAGTGGATGTTGTTTTTCCAAATGGAACGGTAAGACTTTTAACAATTGATGATGCTAAAACACCTCTACTAGTCAATGGCCATAGGCTCCGTCTATATCAGCGCCCTGTTTCTAAAGAGGATTCCAAGACTGCTTGCATGACTAATATTCATTATCTTTTTCTAGGGGAGTCTTCTGCTCCTCACAGCATTTAATTTTCTGCACTATATTTTTAGTATTAGATTAGATTTAGCACTAATAATCCCTGTCAAGGATTGGCATATTACAATTGAATTTTGCAGATTCTGGAAAAAGCTCATTAAGGAGGACAGATTCATCATGAGAAGATCTGAAGCTTTAATCACAGAAGCTTGTTCCCATCATTTTACCCCTTTTTCTAGCAATATCCCTCCATACCCACATTATTTCCATTTTTCCATTGTTCCCACTCCTACCATCCCCGAAATATCCTCCTTCAGTCAGTATTTCCCATCCCTTACTGCTGAAATTATCCCCTATCAAATATTTTCCCCATTTACAGACCTAAGTCATTTATCCCATTTCTCTGATTTTTCCCGTTGCTGAAACACCTGTTTCAGCAACATATCGTTGATTTTTCCCGTTGCTAAAACACCAGTTTCAGCAACTTGTTATCATCAAAACAGTATTTCTCTTCGCTGTTATATAAGTTTTTTGGTTCTCCACGATTTTACTTCATATCCTTTTGGTGAAAAATTATTCAGCACTAACCAGATCCAATTACACTCCTGTTCTAAACCTCAGAGAAATCTACAGATTCTTCCATGTACATTAAGCTATTTTGAAGCAATCGACACTTCGAATTATTAGACCAAAGGTAAAAATGTAAGGTATGAGGTTTTAATGTAATTCAGTTAAATTATAATAAAGAGAGGATTTCATTCATAATGATTATAGATCTTCACACGCCCAATCATTATTACACCATACGTAGGGGGGGGAATTCCAAAAATTGAACAATCACTTCGCATTAACCAAGCTTCCGTCCCTTGTCATATCTATTTCCGCCGTCATTTAGACCATGCAGCCTTTGTTGCAACAACTAGCGCGATCAGGGTCTGTGTTTACTGTGTCTGTGCCTCTGCATATAACTCAAAGCTACAGCCATGGGAGGGTCGGCCGTTAGACATGAGCCAGGCTCCATAAATCTTCTTCAATTGTTTCCCGAAGTCTATCATATTTTCCAACAAGCGGGATGGACAGTATATTTTGAAAGATTGGGTGAATTTGACCAGGAACAAGTCTTAGAGTTTGCACAAAACCTTCAAGGCGATTTTTCAGTGGTCCAAGGGTTTCGCATTTCAGTAACAGAGGAGGACATAGTTCAGGTATCAGGGTTGCCAGCTATTGGTACTCGCTGGTTCAGCAGAAAGTAGGTTGTTCTCAACGCGCAGCAAGAATTTCTTCGCCCAGATGAGCAAGTGGAACCCAGAGGCCGCGGGGTTAGTCTGCACTCACTTCCTCAACCATGGCCATCGGTGGCAGAGTTCATCAAACACTACTTAACGTGTGAAGGGCGTTACCAGGTAGTGTACAATCATGATTTTGTCTTGATGAATCATTTGAGAAATGGACCACTGATTAATATCCCCTATTATCTGCTTGGCTGTATTAGAAACATGTCTTATTATTGTAGACGCGCTAAATTCCCAATGTTATCCCTTACCCACCACCGTTTATGCCAGTTGTTGATACAGAGGGGTTCTGCTCAGCAAAATCCCCCTCTGCATATCCCACTCCGTGTTCCCCAGCTGACGGAAATTCCTCAGCAGGCTCAAACGTCCCAACAACCCGAAAGCTCTCATGATACTCTGGAAATTACTTATGAAGGACAGCAGGACGATATCCCACATTCCCCAGCTGACCCAACCTCGAGATCGCCCCATTTAGCAGAATCAACTGTCCCCACTATTTCTGTCCCTAGTGACGATTCTCTAACACCCCCTTCCACACCCACTTATAAAAAGAAGAGAACCCCAACAGTCTCAGTCTCCAGACGACGGACAAGGTCTACATTCCAAATTCTTACTTCTTCGGAAAACCCTTTCCCCAGAAAAGAACCCTCCCCTTCAAAGAAAAGGAAAGGCAGTAATTTTGCTGCCTTCCTACCAAAAAGAAAAATGAAAATGACTGTTGAGACAGGACTCACCTCCATTTCCCTGACCCTGCCACTATTCTATTAAAACCTTTATCCCCATCTCAAACCCTCCAACCCATCTTGTCCAGAGGCACTGCCACACAAGAACCTGTGCCCCGGGATAATACGACATTGTTTACAGCTCAAGAAGTGACTGTCACACAAGAACCAGTCACTTACCCAGTGGCTGAAACACAAGAACCAGCCACTGTGGTACAAGAATACACCAAGCATGACGATAGCGGGAAATCAGCAGTAGCTGCCCCACAAGAACCAGCTACGACTGTGCATCAACAGACTACCCCAACAGAGTCAACCAGCGCACAGGGTTTACATACTATGACATCTCTATTGGAGGAGAATGAATTCCTGAAGTCTGAATTGGAAGCTTACAAGAATGAACTAACCATGGCTCGAGAGGCTTTTGAAAGAGAACTGAATCTCCATACGTTAGCACACGCAGCCTCAATGCAAAATACGGAGCCATGCAAGGAATACATGTGCCGGGAGTGTGGCAACATTTACCAGGATGCAGGCTACGAACTAGTTAAAATTCAATTATCTGAGGCATCTACATCAGCTGGAATAAAAGAGGGATGCCCTACTGCTCCACAAGAACCAGTAGGGCTCTCTATAAAGCAAGAAAAAGAAATCAAACCTCAGATATCTCGTCCTTTGCAGGTTAATGCAGCCATTCAGACAGAAGAAACAACGTCCCAACCCACTACTTCTGATGCCAAGACACAGACCTTGCCATGGAATCAATTGGAACAGATAAACAAATGGAAGAAGCAATATGCTGAAGAACAAGATATAATATTACGCCAACATAAGTTACAATGGCAGAACCATGTATATGCCAACTGGGATAGTTGGGATCAAATGATGCAACAGCACAAGGACTTCAAAAAGGAAGCCAAGGAATCTAAGGAAAAGATGGCCTTGATGTTTTCATTAGTCCAGAAGTTGATGGCTACGCGCAAACCCTCTGTAAACTACTCTCTCTTCCTTTCTGAATGATTAGTTTATTTTCAATTAAAAGCAATAAAAAATGGCAGACCATATGAATTAATGACTTCAGAGAAATTTGTTGAGACCTTTAAAGAGGCCCCCGAGAGTGACCAGCATTTGCTGTGCGAGCTCTACCTTCATAATGAGGCCATTCCCGACAATAGAAGAGTTAATCTTGTTCCAATTGCAGGAGATATACAAATAAGGGCATTTGTTTCATTTTTGTCTAACCAGCTCACTTGGCAAACTGCGTTCACTGCAAGCAGTCATAATGAGGAGAATAAACTCCTGTGGATTAGACCAGAGCCTTTAGGCCCAACCATGTTCATAGCACAATATCATGAATTCTTACAGAAGCCAGGAATGCACGAGTATATGCAGCAATTACAGGCTTCAACACTTTTTAAGTGTCAACAGCACATTAGAGTAAAGGGTACTGCTGCATTGAAGGCCAATGATATGTTTTGGCAGCAGTCATGTAAAGAGAGACAGGATTATCACCCTTTTAACCCTCACATTCTTCAAGCTGCATTATCCAGGGTCCCTAATTACATTGGTTGCATTCAACATTGTGGAGTAAACTGGATCGGGTATCATTTCCGTTTTCCAATTTTATGGCTGCCTTCAGACAAATATCAATGCCATTACCAGTTGACTGACAGAGATGAAGCCTTGGCATGGCAACATTTGCAGAACAACAGCGGATTCAGAGGACCTACAGATGCCACCTTCTCCAGCTATTGCTTGAGTAATTTGCATGCTCAGTCCCAGTACTCAGACTCTGATTCAAACTAGGGGTTGCCTGAGGACATGCAACATTTTTAGCTGGGGGGGATGTTAGGACTCCACTATGTATCATTTTTGCTATATACTTTGACACCATTTTACTCTTATAACCATGAACTCCATTATCATTTTCATCTACTTTATCCCAAGGTATATAAAAACCTCTTCTTTATTATATGTTTAATCTGTCTTACATTTAATTCCATAATACTCTTATATTTTATCATTAAGTGAAGTGTATTGTTGCTAACACAAGTCCAAAGATCGCAGATAAGTTATACGCGTTGTTAGGAACAAGCGGCCGTTGCTGAAACAGCTGACTCAGTTGCTGAAACAGCCGACTCAGTTGCTGAAACAGCCGTCAAGCACGCAAATCCCGTCATGCGTAATTTGCGATTCTGGAAGAACTTTTTGTGGAATAGTAGCAGCAGCATGAAGACACGGTTACCTGGATTATCCTGAAGATAGCATTCTTGTTGTCTCTGTTGTAACAGTATCTTTTTTTTGAAGAACAGAATAGTCCTGTTTTGGGAAAGAGAACAGAATTGAGATAATGTAGATTCGCTCTCATGTAAATTGTAAAAGATGTCTCCTCTTTAAAAAGAGGAGACATCATCATTAGAGGGGGTCGGTTATTGTAAGCTACAGGAGAGTATTGTGTGAGAACTGGAGCTAGTCTCCATCTGTAATGTATCAGTTACTTTGACAGATGAATAAATTCTTCTTTTGAGCGTCCCAATTTAATTCTTTCCCCTGGGGAATCTTGTGAGAGGGAAAGGGCCTGCCTTCCTCACAAGATTCACCCCTTTGGTTCCTGTAATTTGTTTAATTCTTTGTGTGTTTGCACTTTACTTTAATTCTGTTGTTGGACACTAGTTACACAGTTTATTAATACTCTGTTTCTTTAGCACTACATGAATTGAATGCATTCACTCCTGATGGTATGAATGAATGATGTTGGGAAGCAGGTGCTGAAGATTCCTGCATAAAGGAATAGGGTCTTGCTCCCATTGATTGTTTTCCTTTGCCTGCAGTGTGATTAGGAACAAGAGAACAAGTGTTGAGGCTTCCTGTTCATGGGAATAGGGTCTTGATCTCTTGGAGTTACCTTTCCTACAGTGTGATTAAGTGTCAGGCATCAGGTGCTGAAGTTCCTCACTAAGGAATAGGGTCCTGTTCCTGCTGTGGTTGATTGATTTCTTTCCTTGTAGATTGATCTTCCTTTGGTTGGATTGTAACTGCAACAGAGAAATTATTTCTGCGATAACTTAATTGACTTCAGCTTTGATTAAGTAGAGTGTGAATCAGTAGATTGGTGAGATTAATAATTGTATGTTCTTCTTTTACTACAACATTGTTTCTGCTTTTGAAATTGAGCATATCCAGTGTGTGATTATCTTTGAAATAAAAAGACCTCCTCGGGTTGACAATTTATGTGGAGCTTGAATTGTGAAAACAATTAAAGCGACCAACAAGGGCCCCCAACACAATCTGGTTCTCCTGCATGAAACCTTGGTGAGCCTCATTAGTGACATCGTGCACTGTTTCGCCGATGTCATACAGATCACCCTCAGCTAGGGTGATTGGGTCAATAGACAACTTGGATGCCTTGACCTTCTTACGCAACCCTTCCCGCTCTGTTGGGTGCTGGCACTTTAGCTGAATTGATGTAGTTCGTGGGTCCGCACATACCTCTTATGTCTCTGATTCCTCTGCTTCCTGCCCCTACGAAGGCATTTTTTGGCCCTCGCCCACCTTCACGGCTACTTCCTGTGCTGTTGTTGCTACTGCAGCCTTTTCCTGCTCAGCTACTTTCTGTGTCGCATCCCGTGCTGCCCGCATTTCTGCTGCTGCAACTTCCTTCCTTCATTTTTCGACCAACTGTGCGATGCACAGCTTGGCCTTGTCTTTCTTTCTTTGTGCTGCCAACTTCTCTATCTTTATGATGACTGGGGCATGCCACTCCAGCGGCCAGGCCTCCAGGACATTGAAAATGATGTCGTCTATGGCTACGAAGGGTAGCTTTGTCCACTATTTAGTCGGGTCCTTGTGCACCCTGATATAATTGTTATGCATGTCCACTTTAAATTCTACAAAACTCTACATACTATTGTAAACAGTGGGTGACAACCGTGGCTTGTAGTTCATCCCCATTCTAAGGTTAATCTCCATGAACACCCAGAAGATTTTGCTATCGCGTATCCTCTTAGCATCCTTCATGGCCTAGAGCGAAGCATACTTCGCGGCCTCCGGTAAATCCCTGCCAATTATGGGGAATTGGCTATCCTCCAGCAATTCCCCAGCCACGAGCACTATCTACAGCAAAATCCATGCATAGTGGAATGTTTTGCCTTGTTCTTGAGCTTCGCAACAATTTTCTAAAAGCTCCTTGCAGAAGAATTCAGACCAATTAAACTAGACCCCCTCCCCCCCCGCGCACTACTCAGCCAGTCCTACCACCAGCGTGGGTACTTTGTTCGCACAGTACTTGTGCATGACCTTTCCTGCCAGGATTTGGGTCACCACGCGCACTGCTTTCTCCTTGATGTTGGAGATGGCGTAGCCCCTCTTCTTCTTTTCCAGCTTGTACTTTTTCTTCATGGCCTCCGCGATGGCCAAGTCACTGCCCTTCCCTTCCGATATGTCCACGGGGTCCTCTCCTTTGCATGGAAGCCAGGAGATGCGGTGAATCAGGTCAGCTGCATGGAAAATTTTAGGGGCGAATGTTCGCCCTTAGGTGAAATTAAGGGGTTTTAAATTTTTAGTGGACGAATATTTTGTATCATAGTACATTTTTACAAATTGCTTCAAATAGCCCACCTTATTTTAAGGGAGAAGGTAAAAAAGGTAAATTTAGCCCTTGAAAGTAGGAGTTCGCCCTAATTTTCAAGAATAGGTTTTATTTAAGTGAATCCTATGGGCGAAAAACCATATTTATAAAAGAGGTATGGTAAATTAATAAAAATATAAATAAATGAGAGCTATGGTAAATAAATAAATAAATAATTATATTTACTCCATAAGTCACCTTATATACATGCAAGGGTGTAAACAAATAAAAATATAAATAAAGTGAAGGTATGGTAAATAAATAAAACATTTTTTTATACTTACTCAAAAGGTATGGTAAATAAATAAAAATATAAATAAACTAGACGTATGGTAAATAAATAAAACCTCTTTTTATATTTAGTCCATAACCCTCTTTCTATTTATGAAGGCTCAAAAAAGAGGTTTTATTTAAGTGAATCCTATGGGCCAAATACCATATTTGTAAAAGAGGTATGGTAAATTAATAAAAATATAAATAAACAAGAGGTATGGTAAACAAATAAAACATTTTTTAATATTTACTCCATAAGTCACCTTATATTTACGAACACTCAAAAAATGTGTTATATTTAGGTGAAACCTATGGGAAAAATACTATGGGCCAAATACCATGGGCTAGATTATTATTAATACCATGCAAAAAAACATTATTAACCCTAATATTAGTATTAATAAAAATAAAAATGGCACATGGTATTCACGTGGAATGTAGCCTATTTAAATGGGGGAATTAAACCAGCATAGATCCATCTTTGCTCTGGATCTACTAAGCCCCGAGAGTAAAAAAATATCCTGATATGAAAACTAGCATAGAGTGAAAAAAATGGATGTCGTAATTTAATGTATGTTAAACATTTCAACTTGGTTAAAATAAAAAATAAAATAAAAATCAATTATTAATTTTATTAATTTTTATAAATTAATAACAGTAATTTTTAAGCTCAAGTTTTATGATAACCCATGGTATTGACCCATGGTAATACTATGGTATTCATGTGAGCATAGACTATTTAAAGGGGAAATTCTATCATCTTAGATCCATCTTAATTCTGGGCCTACTAAGTGCTCAAAGGGATAAATAGATTTCATCCTCGTAAGAGTGGTAGATGTGGAGTTAATATGGATATAGGTTGGTTTTTATGATAATGAAGATATTAAATAGACTTAGGAAATTGTATTGTAAAATCATCTTAAGGTGAATGGTTAAAGCTACATTTAGTCACTTCACAAAATTTAGTAAAAAATACCAATATCTCCATTAATATTGGCTTTTAACTTTTTTGATTTAACAAAAAAATTCAAAACAATGAAACCTTATCACTCTTTCTGCATCACCCTCAGAGAAGATTTCTCACCATTTTTCAAACATTCTCAATATGATATCTTCATGAAAAAATTTAGGTACTGATGCTGGATTAGTTGTTTGAAAAATAAGCTGGTTTGTACAACCTTTCATCTTCTGTGCTATTCTTAGCTTGTCCTAATGATCTGTAGGGGTTGGAGCCGTTGCACCATATTTTCCTAAAAGGTGGAGATTGTTCACCAAAAAGGAAATTAATCTACATGTTACAACGCTGTTAAAATATGCAAGACCTATGAGGGTAGTGAATTATGCTAATAAGCAATTTAGATTGGGAGAGACGTAATTAAATTTTATTATTTAATTGAAGATTTCCAATTAAAATAATAATAAATCTACATTTATATATTCATATATTGATTGGAAGGATTCTCACAATGGTCACTTCTTTCAATTAGATCCCCTTCAAGCCTTTGGGATACCTAATACTTTCTTATATAATATAATTGGGGCTTGCTACTTGTTGGCGTGTTGGGGTAAACAAACTTGATGTGTTTTTTTTTGTATCTCGCAGTTGGAGTCTATGGAATAACAAAGAAATTTGATAACTTGAAAAAAGTGGTAGCTTGACAAAAGCTGTAGAGAAAAGATTAATCTCTCCTACCTTGATAGAACTCGTTGTCAATATCAACACCTGCAAGAACTTTGTTGTGGAATATTATCAAAACTAATAGAAGGATATGAAAGAGTGTATTGTAAGAACCTTGACAAACACGGCCACTGAAACTTGGAACATTGTTTGTAGGAAGAGAAAATTATGTTTCTTTTTTCCAAGTATGTATGTTAGTATATTACAGTTTAATGAATATGTTTTCTTATTATCATATATGGTTTCATACTTTAAAAAAACATTCGCCAAGACTTCACAATGTTTTATTATTCAGTAAAAGATTTGCCAAAATATTACAATATTTTATAATTCAATGAAAGATTCTCCATCACTATACAAGATAATATAATCTGGTGAGATATTCGCCAAAAAAATTATATATACATATTATATTATTGATAAAATTGCCTCCCATTATTCCTATGTATCACAGGATTAGCCCATTTATTATACATATAAATTTAGGGTGGTTCTTAAGATTTTCCTTGGTCAGCTATGATGGGGATGGGCTCCTCCAGCCACAAACACCCATCATGCATCAAGCAGAGCAACTGCCTAGTGATGAAAATGGTTATTGGTGTGCGGTGGAAGTGCGGTACCCAGAGCAGATTCAGTAGCCTAGCCTTTTCCACTCTGTGCAACCACTTTCGTGGCTCTAGTTTTGTAACCCCCACCGCGGTGTTCTACTTAGGCTTCATAAGGTTCCTGGTCTTAAGGTGAGGGAACTTCTCGTGGTTAGCGAGGTCCCAATCTTCGAATTTCAGGCTCGACATGCATCCCAGTTGCGTGCCTTCAAACATAATGTTGTCTGGGAGGAGCAGGGTCTGGAGAGAGCTCTTGGTCTCATCCAGGTCCTTCAGCACTTTCACCTTCCCTTTTCACGGGGGGACATAGGCGGGCAATTTTGTCGCATGATACGCAATCTGAGTGTCCTACTCCATGCCTTCATCCTCGTCCTCCGCGATGATAAGATCCTCTAGATCTTCTTCTTCTTCATCCGTCTCTATGGTGACGCTTTTCCCCTTCTCCTCCATTGACAATTTTCTGCGCAACGGTGCCCGCAGAGACACACGTATGGGAACCATTGCTTGTTTGTCCTTCTTAGGTCTTGGCATGCATGGTGATTTCAGGATTTTTGCCACAATCCCAGTTCCTTCTAGAGCATCTCCCATAGCCAGGGCCTGCAGCCTCCTCGGTGGTTATTTTTGTTATCTCCATGACATCCTTAGCTGTTGCCATTGTATCTATGCAGAAATCTATCACTCATGATCTTAGGGGCTCAATCAATGCTCGACACTCAACAATCAGGGCTATGCTCAATAGCTCAATTCGCAAATGACCAAGTTTTGTTTGTTGGGTAGCCCTTTGTAATTTATAGCGCTTTTTGAATTTGAATTCGACCATTCCCCCCAAATCCAGTTCATTAATGCTCCCTTGGCAGTAGATTTTCCCAAATCTTGCCCATAAATTTCATCCTAAATGCCTGTCACCCACTCCATTTGGCCTCAAGTCGAGCATCCCATCGTCAATAGTGACTTCAACAGTAACTTTCTGGCCAACCCACATGGCAGCGCAGCCCCCCGTGCTCGGGTGCAGACCTTCTGAGTCTTCGCTTCTGTGTGAATCTCCAATGTCGCGCAGCTCCTAGGCAGAATAGTTTATAGTCCCATGCTCCTTTTCAACTGCATGGAGCGCTAAGACTGTTCCTTCCTTGGCTAGTCAGGTGGCCGCAGCACCTATGCGTAGTTTCCTTTGATCATTCAACATTCTTTCTAGGAAATACGTACCTTTTTCCATTACTGGCCATGTCGCCCTTCTTATCCTCTGCACCGCATCACCCTCGTTAATTCTCTTAGTAATATGTGGTCGAAGACAAGGCATCAGACTGATCAATTCATAGTGATAGTCCTCAACCTTGTCAGCATGATCGTGTGCACCCTGTTTTATCACCGTGGTCTTCTTATCGAGAAACTAGTTCCTTATCTCGTCTTCCAACTTCTTGACTTCTTCTTCTACCAAATCACTTTTCCTCCTTAATTGCACCCTTTCTTTTTCAAGTTCTTGGAGCCTAAAACTTCCCTGTTGGATTTCTGTGTATACTTCTGTAATATATGGCAGTTATCTGTAGCATGCTTCCCTCCTATTTGACAAATCGTGCACCAGAATGTAGGCATCGCGCTTGGACCTACTTGTGCCTCTGGTTTTACTGGCATTGGCCCTCCTGCAAGGTAATTCACGAACACCAGGCAATGGTCCTTGTCGTGTCCTTGGCCCTTGTACTTTATGCACCATACCTCGTTTCTCCCTTCTGGGCGAGCCATCTTGTCTTGTTTCAAAGTCTACATCTTAAGGGACAAGTTCTTCAACTATGCGTGAATCTGTTGGACTCCCAGGTCAGGATCTTGTATCGGAGTCTCGTGCAATCTCATCACGACCTCCAAAGCTTTAGCCTGAGTTGTTAGCCTTTATTGTGACAGTGCGTTCCGTAGATGTGGTGTTAACGAGGCTACAAACCATTCACGGTGTTGCCCATCTGTTAAGGTCATGTTTGCTTCGTGAATTGTGAACTTCAGTCTTTGATCCAGCTCCCACAGGGTTTCACCTGGTAGCATTATGATTTCCTTGAATCCAATGATCCACTATGCCTCCGATTTTGGTCTGCTAAATTCCTTGTTTAGCGCAACTTTGATATCTGCTATCCCCGCATTTGGATTTTCATTGGAATGCTTAATGTACCAGGTCAGCACGCAATCCTGCAGAGAACTAACCAATGTTTCTTTCTTTATATTATTGTCCGTGACACCCTATGCTTCCCATACCACTTTTATCACAAGCCAAAATTGGTCTGGATCTTCATTCCCTACTCCCTTGAACATTGGTAGCTTTATCACGCTAGCCATACTGCTTCACGGTGGTGGCGGAGGTGGTATGGGCCAAGTCTGGGGTGAAGATGGTGAAACTAGTGGTGATGTGGGTGGGGGTGGTATGTGTAGAGGTGAAATCAAGGGGCTAGTTTCTAGTTTTGTGCTACCTTCGTTTCTGTAGATCCTCCCACTCCGCGTAGCCCCAAACATCAATTTATTTGGATAACCCGCTTTTCACAGAGTAGCATCTTAATCCAAGCGTTCAAATATTTAATGTACTTACCTCGTGGTCCCTTGAGGAAGCGTCATTCTACCTCGCTGTAGTTGACTGAATTATCTACCGCGAATTCAGTGATGAATCCTCCTATGAATTGATCCAGCCAATGATCGACAACGCGCATGATCCTATCTTCCTATGCTTCTAGTTTGCGCACCAATTTTGGAGTCCACACAATAGGTTTGTCGAGTTTAACCTTCCATGGCTATCTGCTAGCCTCGCAATCCACTCGTACAACTCAGTAGGGAAGGATGCTAAGAAAATTTCATGGATTTCCGTATATAAGTAGAAATCTAACCACTCTTCCTTTGAAAGTTGCGGATTCCTATTTTCCTGTGCCGCGAACTCGTGAATCTTTCTATCCAACCACTTCTCAATTCCTTTTTTAGTTGGATTCCAGTGATACGACATTAGACATATCTATGCAGATCCTGGTCCAAGCAATGGAACCATTTGTTGGCTTGTTTGGGCCTGACCCAGGTTCAAAGTTAATTAGCCAAACAAATCCCGGTACTATTGGTCCTTTCAGAAACAGTCCGCATAGCGTGGACTGAGGTCTCACCTCAAGCAGTATGAGAGGGTGATAGAACCAGGTTTCCACACCCTGGAGATGTCTGATGAGTTCGACTAGTCTGCGGTTTGTCTTTACACGCAGGTTGCTTCGCGCACTTTCCTGTTCCTCATGGCCTGATATACTGCCTTCACGCAACCCTACCCAAGGGTTATGCGCCACACTCTACGTCAAAACCTTACTTATATTCCAATATTAGTTAATTATCTTTGCCTACTTGAGTGCTTTAAGTTATACTTAACAACATAGAACCTTCATACAGGTGCTTGCAGTAAATAAACAGTGTATTCGCAAATTATATCAATCATACATTAACCCGAGAACATATACACAGAATTATAGCAAAACTTCTCTTTATTGATTCCTTCCACAGTTACAGACTTGACTCGCCCTGCGCACTTAGCTGCAGGGGTCCATGCACTCAGCTGCAGACTACTAGGCCTCTGCACAGACAGCTGCAGAGCCTTCTCCTACCCTACGACCCAAAGACACACTTTACACTGCGACTCAATCACTTAGACTTCTCATGCTTCTATTCTATTTCTATCTCCCTTTCTACATTTAGAGCCTCACTCTATTTATACAATCCCATGGTCCGCAGACCATGGGTAGGTCTATCCAACCGACATTACATTATAAAACTAGGGCAGAGAACCCTGTGACTTTATCATACTTTTGCACCCCACACCCGCAATTCGCGGAGCTTTACAACATGATTCGGTCAAAACTTGGGCTTTGAGCCCCAAAACATGCCTTGGGGGGATTCCATGCCCAACAGATATCAGAGGTAGCACTACCTACCATTGTATATTTGATCATTGCAAAGCAATGTAGTAAGATCATTTATCAGATTGGGAAATTCATTTTCATTATGATGGCCTCCAGACAGGACTCCTCTGCACGACAATAGGAAATGGAAAAATTTGTAGAGGAGTATAGGGACATCTTCACCTCACCCATAGGGGTACTTCTACACTTTCAGGTCAAGCACTCCATTGATATAACCCTAGGTGTGCAGCTACCCAATGGACCGATCTATCGACGCTGTGTTCTGGATAACGTTGAAATTAGGAGGCATATTTAGGAGTTGTTGTAGAAATATCACATTAGGCCAAGTTCATCACCCCGTGGGAGTCTGATCGTGTTGGTAGAGAATAAGGATGGGGCATGCAGGCTCTTTATTGACTATCGGGCACTGAACAAGATCACAGTCTGGAATAGGTATCTGATCCCATGGATTGATGAACTTTTGGACCAGTGTAAGGGGGCCAAACATTTCATCAAGATTGACTTGAAGTTTGGTTATCACTAGGTACTTATCAAAACCTCTTATGTGTGAAAGAATTCCCTCAAATCCAAGGAGGACCTTTTCGAAAGGCTAGTGATGCCTTTTGGGTTGACGAATGCCCCCACAAATTTCATGCGGCTGATGGATGACATCTTGAGACCCTTCACAAACTCATTCATGGTGGTGTATTTGGATGGCATTATGATCTTCAACCAGAGTTGGGAATAACACCTCCACCATATTTGATAGGTCCTACAAACCTTGTGGCAACACAAGTTGTGTGCCAATTTGGAGAAATGCACTTTTGGTATCACCCAAGTTCAATATCTGGGGTTCATCATTTATGAGCGGGTATCCATGTGGATCTAGCCAAGATACAAGTCGTTTAGGATTGGCCATCCCCAACCACTCTAATAGAGCTTCACAGGTTTCTGGGTCTTGCCAACTTCTTCCATAGGTTCATGTTGGGGTTCTCTCATATAACTTGGCCTTTCAGTCAAGTTATCAAGGGAGGAGTGAAAGAAAAGTTCTTTAAGTCTGAATCCCAATAGAAGGTATTTTCCAAATTGAAGCATTGCCTTCGCTCTACACTAGTGATCACATTAATAAACCTACAACAACCATTTGAGATCGAGACATATGCATCCTACTATGATATTGATGTAGTTCTTACTCAGTAGAGGCATCCAGTGGCATATCACAGTGAGACACTTCCAAAAACATTTTGAAAGTATCCCATGTATGAGAAACATATATATTCCATTATTTATGCCTGCCGACAATAGAAGCGTTACATTTTGGGGAAGGAAACAGTCATCCACATAGACCACTGACTCCTAAAGTTCACATGGACACAATGGAAGCTGAAGAATGATTTCCATCAGAAATGGTCCACATACTTGCAACAGTTCCATTTGAACATTAAGTACAAGAAGGGAATCACCAACAATGTTGTAGACTACCTTGTCCAACCACCGGTCATGGCGCTAACCACTGTGCTCGACTCTTGTGGCTGCGAGATTATAGGGTGGCCACATATTTACAAGAGCAATATAGAATTTGGTAACACATATCACACGCTCCTCGAAGGCAAGGAAGTTCCAAATTTTCACCTCCAGGATGCGCTATTATGCCACCTCGGACACCTCTGTGTTCCTTCAAGCGAGCGTGACAAGATGATTTTGGAGGTGCACTACAATCATGTCGTTGCACATTTAGGGGTAGAGAAAATAGTGCCAGTGCTGAAAAAGTATTTTTAATGGTCGAACCTTTGACAGGATGTTGAGAAGTACATCAGATCCTGCACTACCTATGCCATTTCCAAACCGTCCATCAAGAAGCAATGCCTATTTAATCTTCTACCTACTCCTAGTCAACCTTGGGAATCCATCTCCATGGATTACATGTTGGTCCCTCTGATGTAGGAGCATACAGCTCAGCAATTTCATTATGTTCTAGTTAACTCAGTGGGTCTTGTGTTTTCAAGGAAGTTGGATTCCTATGTATGTAATTATTAATGTTTTGAGTGATTAGAATAGGAATTAATTAGATATTGTGAGGATATTTGTAAATTCTCTCGAATGTAGGAGAACATGAGTGATGATGAGTGATGACGAGAGAGTTGGAAATCAATTATAAGTCTTAGACTAGAAAGTGGTGTCATGATTCGTGGAACTAGAGAGGATTCTTAGGGATTACTGGAGTTAAAAGTGGACTTAGAGGATATTCAGGATTTAGTTCCGTAGATTAAGGATCTAAACCATAATTGGTTAACATAACCTTTTGCATAAATGTAAGCCAAAATGGTAGAGAGTCAGTCATTTAGGCCTACGAGCAGGAAAGGAAAGGCCACTGATATTGAAAATCAGGCCGAGGAAGAAATTCCTGTGTAAATGGTTGTTTATTAATACAGATAACTCGATTCTGAGTTTGTGTGATGTGTATTTGAATTATAAGTTGTGTGTGAACTTGAGTAATTCTACGTAACGTAGGTTGCAAGTGTGCAAAATCAGAGAAGAAGTGTAGAGAGGAGTGTTATGGTTTTACACACAGAAAGTATTGGAGAAAGCCTTTAATGTTATAGCGAAGGTGAAGGAAGCATAAAGGCGCAAGCGGAGATCGAGATCAAAACAAGTGAAGATCGTGAGGTGAAGATAAATACACAGGCAGAAAGCTGAATGGGGAATTACACATTAAGAACCAAAAGAACGTAACAGTGTTTAGGAAGCGTTGGATCCATCAGATCAACGGATGAGATTGTGTACGATAGACAATTAAGCCGTGCGAAATAAATTCAAGAAGATGAATGGCGGAGATTAACACCACGTCTTAGGATAATGATGGAGTGGTCTTTGCAAGGGTTAAGCAATTTCTCAAGCACCCTAAAGGTGGTAAGTAGTCTTTCAAAATTTCACGCGATTACCTTTAGCAACGACACATAGCAAACGATGGAGAGAGAAAACCAGTTTTCTCGCGTGCTTCCAATCTGATATCGATCGTACAAATATCTGCGCGAGATTGTGCGATAACCATTGGATCGAGTGGGATTGATCAACGGTGGTGATCAACCAAGTTTGTTGGTGAGCGGATGATGCGATAGTCGTTGGATCGGATGAGACAGATCAACGGTGAAGATTGGCTAAGCTAGTTAGCCATCGGGTGGTGCGATAACCATCAGATCAATGAATGAGATCGATGTCAGAGATTTAATGCACTAAGGAGACAATCGATGTATGTGCAAAGGTTTGTGGAATGGCGAAAAGGTAATGTTTTAAGCGTGGTTATGAAATATTTCTATTATATGGGAATTATAATAGAATTAAGTGGGATCAATGTATTATGGGTTAAGTTTGGGTTTTAACCAAAGTCTGGAGACCATGGTATGGTTGACATGCACGGTTAATAGAACCAATCGAAGGGTTGCATTATAAGGATTAAGAGAGAATCAAATATATTTCCGCTTAAAGACTTAAAATTTGATAATGTGGGTTATCACCATTGATATTGGTGTTTATCTTGGGACACACATAGTGTGACATGGAATCTTAATTTGCATACTATGGGTATATGCGGCTTAGGCTGGCATCATTTGGTATCGGAGAAGAACAAGGAAATTCTGCATGTAAGAATTCTTTGAGAAAACTTAGAACAAAGTTATGTTTTTAAGGTATGTATGCAGGCAAGAGGAGATCAGATTTCAAATTTGAAAAAAAGTAGGCACACAGAGATAAAGTGTAGCAGAAATTGCAGATGCAAAGGAAATAGAGAACAATCCATTCAAAGTGCAGGTGAATGGTAGAACAAGATCATGCAAAGTGTTGGGCTAATTTATTGACTAAATTAACACAAGTATTTAATTATCAATCTGGGTTTGTAAAACTTGGAGGCAAGTCCACAGTATATGGATATCAGATGTAAGCCAATATTAGCAGATGAAATTTGAAGAATTAAGGAAGTACATATTACAAATATAAACCTATTTTAACAATTTCTAATTCACTTATGTAATATGTGAGGGATGAGGCTCCTAACTTAGGAGAACCAGGTTGTCCTTCCCTACAATACTACTTTCATGAAAATAAATCCAAATCACTAATTAACAATGGTTTATGATGCAAAAGATGTAAAAGAAGATACTCCTAAATAAGAAGGTCCAGATTATCTTTCTTCACAATTCTACTCTATCATAATCACCATCGCTTCAAACCAGAAAGGCATAAATAACTTCAAATAAGAAAAGGAGAATGAAATTCAGTTTTAGTTCAAGATCAAATAGAAGGGGAATTTAACTTAAATTCCTATGTGTCCCTTCATATGTAGATTATAATTAAACCAATATCCATTCAATAGTCATCACACATTAATTCAAATAAGCAAATCTGAAACAAAACAAGTAAACAAATCTAAAGCAACTAGTTCATAAAAATTAAGCTAGTTTAACAATGAAGTGTACTTAGCTTGGAGTGGGGGCCCTCCACCCTTGCTTTGCACACTTGAAGGTTGATATCAGAAGCTAAAAATTCAGTCACACATTCATATTATTGAACTACAAAATAATAGTAGAACAAGTTCTTCAAATTAGCTTCAAACTCCAAAGTGTCTCAGCATAAAATTATACAAAAGTTACATCCATAAGCCATCAAAGTCTTAGCTTGAAATAGAGGTTTTGTGAAAAAAATTGATCTATAATCTTTCTAACAATCATATATACTCATATCCACCTATCTAAGTCAAACTCATCCAATCCATCCCAAGAAATATGGTCAATCCCATAAAATCTCAAAAACTGCCCTATTTCCTAGGGATTTTATGGGTGATTAGTCATGTTTGACCAGCCTTGACCGAGCCTAATAAAGCTTGTTTTGACTGAACCAAGTGGAATTAGTTCAGTCCTAGTTCCCAAGATTTCCATTCATGCATCCAGATCGAGCCCAAGTGTCCTGCAAATATGTCATCCACATAGCTATTACGGGAATTTCTGATTCTGTCCAAAATTGCACTTGAAACTCAATTTTCATAAAAACTTCTAGAAATTGCAAAATTAAAATTAAACACCTGAATATGCATAAAATACATCAAAATGAGATGGATGTGATGGAAAATTGATGGAAAATATAAGGATTAAGTAATTTTCCTTAAGCAAAATTTGACCAAAACTGAGGGCCAACACAAAGGTCTTGAAGGTAGCGATATAAGAAGGTGAGAAGATTGCAGCAACCTAGAGCAAGGAGTGCTATTATGGTTCCAGAGGAAAGAACTAGAGAAATGCTGAAAGACTGAGCTCACAGGAGAGAATCTGAGTGAGGCATTTGTAGCAAGAAGGAGATTTGTTATTGCGGAGGTATTTTTGCAGCTCACAGAAATATCATAAAGGCAATTCCACAGAGGATGTGGGTAGAATTTCTAAAGGATGAAGAAAGATAGTAAGAATTCTGAGTGAAAGAAGAGGTGGTCAGAACCTAGTATTTCATTATGATTAAAATAAAAAGGATAGTTGTGTTCTTAAAAGGTGCAGATGAATTGAAGCCTAGAAGGAGCAGAGAGAAGTGCTCAAAGAGGTTCCAGTGAATAGAGAACCAAGTACTTGCCAAAATACCAAGTACAAAGGAGAGCTTGGTGAGGTAAGTGGTAGTAGGGAGGACTTACTATTGCAGAGGCTTTAATGCAGCTCATAGTAAGTGAGTGAGGAACTCATGAAGATAGAGAAGAAGATGACTACTTATAGTCATAACAGAGGTAATAGAGGTTCTGAGGAAGAGCACAACAGAAGAAAAGTGAAGGAGGATGCCAAGGTAAATGGCAAGAGAATGATTCAAAAGGAGCATGACAAAGAGATTTCAAAGTTAAAAGAAAAACTCAATGTATTAAGGATGATACTAGAGTAAAACCAAAGACAATGTTGGGTCTTGAGGAAAAAGGTAGTGAAATGGTATAAGTTATAGAGAAGGCTACAACAGAAGGAAGTGAAGTGGCTGGTGGAAAAACTCAAAGAAGCTAAGTTGGAAATGGAAGTTTCCATTTGTGAAGTAGAATAGGGTGAAGTTCTAGCTGAAGATGAAGACTGGAGATCTGTGGAAGATCTTATGAATTATTATGAGAATTCAAGACAACAAGGAGATATGATTATTGAAGCATCAAGTGAGACCACAAGGTCTTATGTTTTTAAAACTAATAGTTTGTGTATGGTTGCACGTATTGCAGGAGAAAAGCAACCTTGTGAAAATGTCTTCAGAATGGATGAATATCTTGAAGTAAAAGGTGACAAACAAAATTTCTCAGAAGAGGAAGAATTTGACCGGTTATAGCAAGAAGAGTCTATGGATGAGTTACTTAATGAGAGAAGACAGTCATTTAAATATGTCATAGAGATGGAAGATCAGAATCTTATTCTGATGAATAACGAAGGAATATTGTCTTAGAGAGGTAATATAATGAATTTGATTAATTTTATTGATGAAGAACAAGTAAATGAGAATATTAATGCAGATGATGGGGCAAGGATAACTCTTGAAGAGGGTTAACAGTGAGACAACAAGGAAACGTGTATTGAAGAAGAAGGACATCTACTGAAAGATGTTAAAAAAGAAGAAGTCTATGCAAAAGATTTAGCAAAGAGAGAAAGGGCATTTGATGATTGGTCAATAACAAGGGAAGGTATGGAAAATTGTGTGAAATTTCCAAATTCTACTCCAATTGAAATTATTGAGTTATATGGAAAATTAGACTTTCAAAGAAGGAAGTTGGAAAAGTGGAGCATGTATACTCAGGATAAATTGTTGAAAAAGGAAGACAAAGAAATTGTCATGAATGAAAATCATAGGGAAAAGGGAATGGTAATAAAAGTTCAGAAAATTGACATTACAGAAGGAGGAGTTCATTATTGTGAACTAGAGCAGAGAGATATCATTGGAACAGATGATATGAAAGAGAGGTTAAATCAACATACTAATGTGTTGACAAAGGAATTGAAGGAAAACTCATAACAACATACTGAGATGTTGCCAGAGAAGGAAAAGGTAATGAGGCCTTATATCCTTAATTCTGATAATTGTTTTATGATTACGAGATCTGATGAAAATAAGGCAAACATGTTTCAAGTTGAAGAGTTAGTTTTAGAACTGAAGAAGACTGGAAGTTGCCAGGACAAACATACTGATGAGGAAGAAGAAAAGCATGAAGATGCCATGCTTGAAGAAGTTAAACTTATTGTCAGATTCAGTCAAGGAAGTGAAGGAAAATTACTGAGGGTTGTCAAAGAAGAAGAAAGAGAATATGATGGAATTGATGAACGACATAGTGATGTATTTGAGGGGAATCAAGTACAAAGGAAATTGGAGGACAATTTACTTTTTGAAAGTAAATTTACAGATATTGAACAGAGGTTGTTTGGAAAGAAACAAGAGGGTAAGGATGAAAGGGTAGTATTAAGAATCCAACAACTTCAAAGAGAAGACAACAAACAGTAGCTTGAAGATGAGTGGACAGAATACAACAACGAATGGAAAAGTAATTGTCAGTCAAGAGATAAATTGGACATAGAGATTGAAAGAATAATAAGATTGATGATGAAGGTGCCTCAGAAGAAAAAAATAGTAAGAAGGCCAAGCAACAGAAAGAAAAAGATAGCAGTAGACTGTGAAAGCATACCTAGTGGGGCAAAGCAACAAAAAGTGTGGAAACTTGGAGAACAGCAACAACCAAAGACAAATTACATAACAAAGTATTGGATCCAGGAAGACAAAGGTTGGAAGCACATGATCAGGAGATCATGATTATTTTAACCTTGGGAGTCTTATGCAGGAGCATACAGCTCAACAATTTCATTATGTTCTAGTTAACTCAGGGGGTCTTGTGTTTTCAAGGAAGTTGGATTCCTATGTATGTAATTATTAATGTTTTGAGTGATTAGAATAGGAATTAGTTAGATATTGTGAGGATATTTGTAAATTCTCTCGAATGTAGGATAACATGAGTGATGATGAGAGATGACGAGATAGTTGGAAATTAATTATAATTCTTAGACTAGAAAGTGGTGTCATGATTCGTGGAACTAGAGAGGATTCTTAGGGATTACTGGAGTTAAAAGTGGACTTAGAGGATATTTAGGATTTAGTTCAGTAGATTAAGGATCTGAACCAAAATTGGTTAACATAACCTTTTTTATAAATGTAAGCCAGAAAGGTAGAGAGCCAGTCAATCAGTCAGGAGTCAGAGAGTTAGGCATTTAAGCCTATGGGCAGGAAAGGAAAGGCCACTGATATTCAAAACCAGGTCGAGGAATAAATTCCTGTGTAATGGTTGTTTATTAATACAGATAACTCGATTATGAATTTTTGTGATGTGTATTTGAATTATAAGTTGTGTGTGAACTTGATTAATTCTACATAACGTAGGTTGCAGGTGTGCAGAATCAGAGAAGAAGTGTAGAGAGGAGTGTTATGGTTTTACACACAAACAGTGTTAGAAAAATTCTTTAACGTTACAGGGAAGGTGAAGGAAACATAAAAGCACGAGTGGAGATTAAGATCAGAACAAGTGAAGATCGTGAGGCGAAGACAAATACATGGGCAAAAAGTCAAATGGGTGATTACACATTAAGAACCAAAAGAACGTAACAGTGTTCAAGAACCGTTGGATCCATTAGATCAACGTACGAGATTGTGTGCGATAGACGGATAAGATTAGGTCACGCGAAGTAAATTCAAGAAGATGAATGGCAGTTTTCGCAAGGGTTAAGCAGTTTCTCATGTGCCCTAAAGCTGGTAAGCAGTCTTTCAAAATTTCACGCGATTACCTTTAGCGGCTGACACGTAGCAAACAATGGAGAGAGAAAACCACTTTTCTCACGTTCTTACAATCTGATATCAGTCATGCAAATATCTGCGCGAGATTGCGTGATAACCATTGGATCGAGTGAGAATGATCAACGGTGGTGATAAGCCAAGTTTGTTGGCAAGAGGATGACGTGATAGCCATTGGATCGGATGAGACAGATCAATGGTGGAGATCAACTAAGCTAGTTAGTGATCAAGTGATGTGATAACCATCAGATTGAGGAATGAGATCGACGGCAGAGATTTAACGTGCTAAGGAGAGCATCGATGTATGTGAAAAGGTTTGTGGAATGGCAGAAAGGTAAAGTTTTAAGCGTGGTTATGAAATATTTCTATTATATGGGAATTATAATAGAAATAAGCGGGATTAATGTATTATGGGTTAAGTTTGGGTTTTAACCAAAGTCTGAAGACCATGGTATGGTTGACATGTGTGGTTAATAAAATCAATCGAAGGGTTGAGTTATAAGGATTAAGAGAGAACCGAATATATTTCCGCTTAAAGACTTAAACTTTGATAAAGTGGGTTTTCACCATTGATATTGGTGTTTATCTTGGGACACACATAGTGTGACATGCAATCTTAATTTGCATACTGTGGGTATATGCAGCTTAGGTTGCATCATTGGGGTATATGCAGCTTAGGATGGCGTCATTCAAGCAAGCATGACAAGATGATTTTGGAGGTGCACTACAGTCATGTCGCTGGACATTTTGGGGTAGAGAAAATAGTGGCAGTGCTACAAAAGTATTTTTAATGGTCGAACCTTTGACAGGATGTTAAGAATTACATTAGATCCTACACTACCTACGCCATTTCCAAACCGTCCATCAAGAAGCAATGCCTATATAATCTTCTACCTACTCCTAGTCAACCTTGGGAATCCATCTCCATGGATTACATGTCGGTCCTTCCTTCTACTAAGCATGGCAACAACTACGTTTTCATGGTCACCAGCATATTCTCTAAGAAGGCCATTCTGGCGGCCTACAAGAAGAGTATCACTGCAGAAGCCATTGCTAAGCTCTTCTTTTAATGAGCATGGGTAGATTTTGGGATTCCATAGTCCATTATCTCAAATCTGGATAGAAGGTTCCTAAGTTCATTTTGGTCAAGTCTCTGGTCAATGTTGGATACCAAGCTCACTAAATCCATGACTTTCCACACCCAAATTGATGACCAAACAGAGGCTGTCAACAGGATGATCGTACACATTTTGCATATGTACAATTCAAAGCATCCACACACATGGGATGAAAGCCTCCCCTATGTCCATCACAAATACAACAAAGCTCTTGATAGCTCAATTGGCCACAACCTCTTTTAGGTGGGGTTGGGATTCTAGCCACTATGTCTCATTAATGTTGCCATACCATTTGCAGTTACTCAGGAATATTTTGCTCATGATTAATCTGACGTTGATAGGGATAACAAATTCATTGAGTGAATTCAGCACATCCACTGGCAAGTCCATGACATATTGGACAAATCCAATGCTAAATACAAGTAACTTCATGATCAACATCAGGTGCCACACAAGTTCTAGGTGGGCGACAAAGTTTGGTTACATTTGAAGAAGGAACGCCTCGCATGGCCCCACCGCAAGCTCCGCCAGCTCTAATATGGGACTTACACCATCACTAAGGTTGTAGGGTACAATTCTTTCGAGCTCATCATTCCACCATTCCTTGGCCTGCACCCAGTTTTCAATGTAGATTGCATTCGACCATACTTTCCAACATTACTAGACACATCAAACATTGAAAAACAACTCACACCAACAGATTTAAACCTAGACTACATGGAACAAGCCAAAAATGATCAGATCATGGACACACAGATCAAGAACACTCGAGATCATAAGATACAACTGTATCGGGTTGTCAAAGTTGTCCCACTCTTGCACCAAGGCAAGTTGCTCACTAGGGACCAAGTTTAGCAGAAGTTTCCCCATCTCATGGAGGCACCCAGCATAATGGGGAACATTACTTCTTAAGGGGGGAGGATTGATCCAGGTGGATATTGGTGGCCACCCACCTATTCCACTTGGATCCCCACTATTGTTTCTTTTCACTTTCCTTAATTGTAGCACAACTTACTAATTTTGGCAATTTTTCGAGTCCTAAACTTCCAGAGCCATTTTGAGGGACTAATAGAAGTTTTTAGGGAAAACAAAGAGACTAGAAAAGTCCCAAACTAGTCTGCTCATTTATTTTCAACCTCCTCTTTGATATCTTTGAAACTGGGTATTATTATAGCCAGACGAAGATCGTATGGAAAAGTTACGACCCTGGGAAGTTGATGCACCAATTTACCTAAACGAGGTCCACAATTCTGGCCCTTCATATCCTAAGGTTAGTTTTTTGGATGCTTGGGGTTTTCCATTGTTTCTCAATAATAAATAGGCCTTTGAGCCTCATTGTAACATAGTTCAAAGGCATGTAAATGCCACATCACTTCTAAGAGATAAGCTACCATCACTCGAGCTACTTTATTTACATTTCTGTATGTAATCATATTTCAGTTCTTTGATATTAATGAAATGAAGTTTTATTTCTATTGCACTTCTGTGTTTATGTGTATATATGTATTTTGTTGTGCTCTTGAATAATTCCATATTAGTGGTGTCAGAGCGGTCATCTCTTTCTCTTTTTTTATTTTCATGTTGCCAACGAGGTCAATGTATAAGTAGTTATGGCTTGAACTAGTTGAACATTTTCAATGTTGGGTTTTGTTGGGTTGTGTTATATTCTTCCATGACTAGCCCACCTAGTTAACCAAGGGGTTAGAGGAGGGGTGGCAGCCCCCCCTATACGGGGGTTTGAGGGGGCTGGTTAGCCCCCCTCTACGAGGTCCGGGGTAGTGCCCCGAGGAAAATTTTTTAGACCCTATATTAGGTTGGGCAGACCTACCTATGGTTTTGTGCATGGTTTTCGCACATGGTTTTTGATGCGATGGTTTTCGGTCCATAAATTGGATGCTTCGACATGTATAAATATGTATTGTAACATTGAAAGGGACATAATGAAAAATAAATCTAGTAGTCCCGGTTTTGGGATCCAAGGGAAAATCTCTATGTATATGTGTGTTTATGTGTTATGCTCTTGCATTGTTTATTTTCTATTGTTAGAATTCATATGTAGGTAATTTCTGTATGGGGTTAAAACGTAAATTTGGTATCGGAGCTGTTTTGGCTTCAAGGGGATGCCTTTGTTGCTGAGGGGTTTCGCTCGGGCCTGTGGTAGACCCTATTCAATGGGAAATCTGCGGGATCGATTCTGGTGGTGAAAGAAGATGGCGAGCAGTAGAAAGCTAGAGATCGAGAAATTTAATGGTCAGAGTTTTGAGTTGTGGAAACTCAAGATGGAGGATCTGTTGGTGGATAAAGATCAGTGGATTGCGGTAGAGCTAGGTACTAAACCAACAGGAGTGTCTGATGAAGAATGGAAAAAGTTGGATCAGAAGGCTAAGAGCACAATACGATTATGTGTCTCACATTCAGTATTGCTGAATGTATCAAGGGAAGCTACGGCGAAGGCTTTGTGGGACAAGTTAGGGACTTTGTACCAATCTAAGTCTCTCGTGAATAAATTGTTCCTACGGAAAACACTGTACAACCTGAGGATGAAAGATGGATACTCGGTGACAGAACATCTAAACACATTAATACCGTGGTAAGTCACTTATTATCTGTCGATATTAAAATTTCAAATGAAGATAAGTGCATCAGTTTGTTGTGTTCTCTACCAGATTCATGGGATAGTTTGGTTATTGCAATAGGTAGCAATGCAACTGCCTTGTAGATTGATGAAATAGTCTCATTCTTGCTTACGGAGGAGATGAGACAGAAAAATATGGAGAGCCGGAATGGTGATGCCTTGTCTGTACGAGGATGGTCCTAGAAAAGAAACAAAGATAAGTCATCGAGTGGGAGATCAAAATCTAGAGGGATATCTAAATCTCTAGGAAAACCTATGAAGGTGGTTTGCTGGAAATGCGGAAAGGAAGGGCACTACAAAAGGGACTGTAAATCTAAAGCTCCTGACAAATGAAAGGGATTTGATTATGCTCCTTCTGCAAAGGCGAAAACCACCTCAGATGAAGGTGGGGATGTGTACTTGGCTTATTCAAGTACATATGCAGATCATGAGGCATGGTTGATTGACTCAGGTGCAACCTTTCACTTCACTCCCCATAGAGAGTGGTTCTGCAAGTATGAGAAATACGATGGTGGTGATGTCTTCTTAGGGGATGATAGGAAGGCTAGAATCATTAGTCGTGAAAAAGTAAAGTTGAAGTTGCAAGGTGGAAGGGTTAGAACACTTCCGGGTGTTCTGCATATTCCTACATTGGCCAGAAATCTGATTTCTGTAAGCAATCTGGATGATGCAGGTGTAAAAACAGTGTTCGAGAAGGATACCTAGAAGATGGTTTAGGGAGCACTGGTATTGATGCGGGGAGTTGGGATTGGAACTCTGTAAAAGCCACAAGGTAGCACTGTTGTTGATGGGTGCAACAGTTCTGTCGTTCTTGAAAGTGGAGCAGAAAATCTAGTGGTCTCTTGAGAGAAGACCATGCTATGGCATCAAAGGCTTGGACATATTAGAGAGAAGGGCCTTCGAATACTTCATGTTAAAGGTATGGTAGAAGGTATGAGTAATAGCTCTCTGGATTTTGATATTTGTAAAAATTGTGTATATGGGAAGAAAAATCGGGTGAGTTTCCCCTCTGATGGTAAGAGGGCGAAACAAATATTAGAGCTTGTGCACAGTGATGTGTTTGGACCTATAAAGGTTCCATCACTGGGTAAGTTTGTGTACTATGTATCATATATAGATGACTTCTCAAGGAATACATGGATATATTTCCTTAAGAAGAAATCTGAAGTCTTTGACAGGATTAAAGATTTTAAGGCTCTGGTGGAAAACCAGACAGAGAAGAAGATAAAGGTGTTGAGGTCAAATAACGGTGGAGAGTTTTTTAGCCAGGAATTTGAAGAATTCTATAAGAAGTGTGGTATAGAACGAAAAAAGACTACTCCATACACACCTGAGAATAATGGAGTTGCAGAAAGAATGAACAAGACGTTGATGGAAAGGGCAAGAAGCATGCTCAATGGTGTCGGGTTAGGACAAGAATTCTGGGAAGAGGTGGTGGAGATAACATGTTACCTGGTCAACAGATCACCTTCATCAGCGTTGGAGGATAGGAATCCACAAGAGGTATGGATTGGTAAGAAACCCTCTCTTTCACATCTGAGGGTATTTGGATGTGATGCATATGTACATGTTCCAAAGGAGAAAAGAACCAAGTTGGATAGTAAATCTGAAAATTGCATCTTTATTAGGTATAAGGATGGTTTAAAGGGTTATAAGCTTTGGAACTTAGTAACAAGGAAGGTTGTGTACAGCCGAGATGTGATGCTCAGAGAGGTGAAAGATGTTATTAAACATGAACTCCAACCAAAGGAACCTGAGAAGATAGAGTTTGTGCTTAAGGAGGAAGAATCAGACTCTACAAACGAGGAGGAACCAAAAGATGAAGAGCCACAAACTCCAGGTGTGAGAAGATCAGTTCGAGAAAGAAGGCGGCCAGAAAGGTATAGTCCATCTACTTTTTGTTCAAATTTTTCTTTATCTGTTACTAATGATGATCCCAGAATTGTGAAGGAAGCAGTAGATTCAGAGGATGGAAAACTCTGGAAAGAGGCCATGGTTGATGAAATGACATCTTTGCACAAAAATAAGGCTTGTGATCTGGTGGAGTTACCGTCTGGAAGGAAACCCATTGGCAGTAAATGGGTGTTCAAGAAGAAGACAAATGCAAAAGGAAAGGTGGAGAAATACAAAGCTCGGTTGGTATCAAAAGGTTATTCCCAGGTGTCGGAAATTGATTTTGGTGATATTTTTTCTCCTGTTGCCAAGGTAACTTTTATTAGATTACTTTTATCTATTGGTGCTGCTTTTTATTTTGAGGTAGAACAAATGGATGTAAAGACAATATTTCTTCATGGGGATCTGGAAGAGGATATCTACATGAAGCAACCTGAAGGTTTTGCGGTGAAGGGTAAGAAAGAACTGGTATGCAAGTTAAAAAAGTCTTTGTATGGGTTAAAATAGTCACCAAGGATGTGGTATCAGAAATTTGATACATTTATACAGGGACTTGGCTTCACTAGAAGAAAAGCAGATCATTGTGTGCATTTTAAATTAATTGGTGACCATGTTATTTATCTGGTCTTATATGTGGATGATATGTTGCTCATTGGAAATGACAAAGAAATTATTTAGGATTTGAAGACCCAATTGTCCTCCAAATTTGACATGAAATTTCTTGGTGTTGCAAACTATATTTTCGGCATGGAAATTAAAAGATATCGGGCAAAGAGGCAGCTCTGGTTAAACTAGAGGAAGTATGTCGAGACAATACTACAGAGGTCTAATATGCAAGATAGTGAACCAGTGAAGGTTTCTATTCCTGTAGGTGTAAATTTATCTGCCGAATAGTGTCCCAAGACATAAGAAGAGGAAGAGGACATGTCCCGTGTTCCATATGCAAGTGCAGTCGGTATCCTGATGTATGCAATGGTCTGTACTAGACCAGACATTGCACATGTAGTGGGAGTATTGATAAGGTTTATGTCAAAAACAGGGAAGGAGCACTAGAGAACAGTGAAGCGAGTTTTCAGGTATTTGCGTGGCACTAGTGATTATGGTTTGTGCTACCAAGAGAGACCAAGATTGGACAAAGTGTTGGATATTCGTGGCTTTGTTGATGTAGATTGGGTTAGAGATCTGGATCAGAGAAGATCTACAAGTGCGTATGTGTTTAACCTATTTGGAGGTGTAGTCATTTGGATAAGTAAGAAACAATCTGTAGTGGCACTATCAACTATAGAGGCAGAATACATGGTAGCCACTCATGCAAGCAAGGAAGCAGTTTGGTTGCAGAGATTGTGTTCAAGTATGGGGTTAGTACATGGAGCTATAAGGATATACTGTGACAACCAAAGTGCAATTTTCTTGGCAAAGAACCCTACTTACCATTCAAAGACAAAGCACATTGATGTTCAATATCACTTTGTGAGGGATATGATAGAATACAAAAAGCTGTTGCTGGTAAAGTTGGACACTTTGAAGAATACTACATATGCATTGACAAAATATGTGAGCTCTGAGAAGTTCTATTGGTGTACAGAAACAATGGGCATTTTAGGGTTGGATAAATGACTAAGCTCTCATGTGGCCCCCTTTGGAAAGAAAAAAACAAGTGGGAGAATGATGGGTTGGGTTATATTCTTTCCACAACTAACCCACCTAGTTAACAGGGGGGTTAGAGGGGGGCGGTTATCCCCCCTCTACGAGGTCCAGGGCAGTGCCCTAGGGAATTTTTTTTTTGATCCTATATTAGGTTGGGCGGACCTACCTATGGTTTTGTGCATAGTTTTCGCACGTGGTTTTGGACGTGATGGTTTTTGGTCCATGGTATTGGATCCTTCGGCATGTATAAATATGTATTATAACATTGAAAGGAACATAATGAAAAATCAATCTGGTAGTCCCGGTTTTGGGATCCAAGAGAAAATCTCTGTGTATATGTGTTTTATGTGTTATTCTCTTGAATTGTTTATTTTCTTTTGCTAGAATTCATATGCAAGTAATTTCTATATGGGGTTAAAACCTACATTCAACACTAGCCTTGCAAACCCCGACAACCTCCCATGGAATAAGATGATAAATATGAGGGGGCTAGAGCTCCTTCCAAAATATTTCTCAATGAATCCCTTGAGTGATGAAGGAGCACAATGATGGATAAATTTTCCCGGATCCTTTGACGACTACCCACAGGCAACACGTCTTTATCCAACAGCCACTCTGAAGGTGCCACTCCTTTTAAGGTACACGTTAACTTCGACATTCCCATATTTGAATGATAGATAGATGTAGATGTCGTAAATAGATGGTTAAATCTATTGGAAGGATGTTTTTCAGTTCAAAACTTTTCCAATTGTGCAAATATTACTTTTTCACTCCTCAAAGCCACCCCACATGTCAAGGACTAGTGGGAAACCTATTGTGAATAAAAGGATGAGAAGGAATCCTCACTATTTTCAGCTGCACCCACTTGGAATTATTTTTGAGATGCCATCAATGAACAATATTACCTTTTCAAGAGATATAAACATAAATACATAAAGTGGATGCCACTGTGGTAGGGAAGGGACTAAGATGTGCTAGAGTTCACAAATGTTTTCCATACCCTTTGCACGAAACCAGGTATCAAGGATTTTCAGCGGCATTTGCTACTGAAGTACCACGAATGTCTACACAAGTACATCTAGGATGAGATGGAGTTCCTAGACATCTCCTCGCTTGGCACCGCCTCTTGATAGGATGTCAAGATCGAGCGGAAATTTAAATAGAAGAAGCAAGACTTTGGATCTACGAATTTGAAGTAAGGGAAAGGCACCCCCAAACTGTAGAACAAAAGACAAAGCCAAGGTGGGGCAACCCAAGACAACTTGCCGAAGATGCAAGCAAATACTAACACCATGAAGAGAAAGAAAATCACAGGGACATGGTGTGAGTTCCATAAGAGCCCCACTCATAACATAAGTGAGTGTTAAGCTAAGCAGTCACTAGTGGCTGAGATGAAGGCTTCTGAATCAAATTCATGTTCTGAATCTGATTTAGAAACTAACAAGGGGAATGGAAAATGGAAGCATATTATTCATGCAATTCCTAGTGCTACCATTGCCACCACAAAGATCTAGAAGGATGATTTTGAGGATCCAGAGGAGGGGGAGAAACTGTTCCACTCACAGATGTGAGTGAAGGGTTCTCTGTTGTAATTCATTATCGATAGTGGCAGCCAAAAGAACCTCATTTTATCATAGGTCATGAAGTGGTTGGGCCTACAAACCACAACACACCTATATTCATATACCATCATGTGGCTTCACAAGGGACGAGATCTTTGCCTCAGCCAACACTGTCGCATTCCCTACAACATTAAGCCTTTGACAAATTAGGTATTGTGTGATGTTGCTCCTATTGAAGTTTGTGATGTTTTATTAGGCCAACCATACTTGTGGAAGTGACATGCTATTATGAGTCTAGGCCTTTCCCTATTATTATTACTTTTGGAAATAAGTTGTACATGATACCGAAGGTAGCATCGCCTACCATCGTTTCTTTAATCATTGAGAAGCAATACAGTAAGATCCTTTCCTAAACAGGGAAATTTGTTTTCCTTATGATTCACCCTTAGGACAAGAAGAAGATTGCTGCCACAACCTCCAGACATGACTCCTCCACACGGCATCAACATATGGACAAGGGTGTAGATGAGTACAGGGACATATTCACCTCACCCAAAGGGGTACATCTACACTATCTGGTCAAACGCTCCATCGATTTGACCCTAGGTGCACCTCTACCTAATGGACTGATCTATCGATGCTCTATTCTGGAGAATAATGAAATCAACAGGCAGATTCACACGCTATTACATAAATTGCACATCAAGCTAAGTTCATAACACTGTGGGAGCCTGATCATGTTTGTACAGAATAAGGATGGGATGTGGAAACTTTGTATTGACTATCAGGTGCTGAACAAGATCATTGTATGGAATAGGTATCCAATCCCACATATTAATGACCTTCTCGACTAGCTCAAGGGATGACACCTTACGACCCTTCACCCACTCATTCATAGTGTTGTATTTGGATGACATTCTGCTCTTCTTCCAAAGTTGGGAAGAACACCTCCACCATATACGACAGGTCCTCTAAACACTGCGACAACATAAGTTGTGTACCAATTTGGAGAAATGCACTTTCGGTATGACCTAGGTACAATATCTGAGGTACATAATTGATGAGAAGGGTGTGCATGTGTACCCAGCCAAGATACAAGTCATTCAGGATTAGACAGCCCCAACCACTCTAAATGAGCTCCGCAACATTTTTGGTCTTTCCAAAGTCTACTCCGGGTTCGTGTTGGGGTTTTCTCATATAACTTGGCCTTTGAATCAAGTCACCAAGGGAGGAACAAAATCAATGTTCTTTTGGCCTGAATCCCAACATAAGGTGTTTTCCAATTTGAAGCATCACCTCTGCTCTACACTAGTGCTCATATTACCAAACCTACATTAACCATTTGAGATCGAGACAGATGTCTCTGACTATGCTATTGGTGCAGTTCTTACTCAGTAGGAGCATACATTGGCATATCACAGTGAGACACTTTCAGATATAGTACGAAAGTATCCCACCTATGACAAAGAGATGTATTCCATTATGCAGCCTTGCTGACAATGGAACCATTACATTATGGGGAAGGAAACAGTCATCCACATAGATCACCGACCCATGCAGTTCATACAGACACAAGGGAGGTTGCAGAATGATTGCCATCAGAAATGGTCCACATACCTGCAATAGTTCCATTTGGACATTAAGTAAAAGAATGGAAACACCAACAATGTTTTTGACTACCTCAACTGACCACTGGTCATTGCACTAACCCCTGTGTTCAACTCTTGTGGGCACAAGACTACAGGGTGGTTGCATATTTATAAGAGCGATCCAGAATTCAGCAACACATACCAGATGCTCCTGGAAGGTAAGAAAGTTCCAAATTTTCACCTCCAGGATGCACTATTATGCCACTTTGGACACCTCTATGTTCCTGCAAGCGAGCGTGCCAAGATTATTTTGGAGGCGTGCTACAGTCAGGTCCTTGGACATTTCAGGGTAGAGAAAATAGTGGCAATGTTGCAGAAGTATTTTTATTGGTCGAACCTTCGATAGGATGTTGGGAAGTACATTAAATCCTGCACTATTTCCAAACTAACCATCAAGAAGCAAGGCGTATATAATCCTTTTCCTACTCCTAGTCAAACTTGGGAATCCATCTCCATGGATTACATGTCGAGCCTTCCTTCTACTAAGCTTGTCAATGAGTGTGTTTTCTTGGCCATCGATAGATTCTCTAAGATGGCCATTTTGGCGGCTTGCAAGAAGAGTATCATAACATAAACCACTGCTAAGCTCTTCTTTGAACGGGTGTGGGTACATTTTGGGATCCCACAGCCCATTATCTTAGATCAGGAAAATAGGTTCCGAAGTACATTTTGGTCAAGTCTATGTTCGATGTTGGATACCAAGCTCACTAAGTGGATGACTTTCTACCCCCAAACTAATGGCCAAATAGAGGTTGCCAACAAGATGATCATCCATATTCTCCATATGTACAACTCGAAGAATCCACACACATGGGATGAAAGCCTCCCCTGTGTCCAAGACAGCTACAACAAAGCTCTCCATAGCTCAACTGGCCATATCCCCTTTCAGGTGGGGTTGGGATTCCAATCATTATGTCCCATTGATGTGGTCATACCATTTGCAGCAAATTAGGAAGATTCAACTAAAGTCTAGCCCGACGTTGACAGGGCTAACATCTTCATTGAGTGTATTCAACACATTCGCTAGCAAGTCCATGACATATTGGGCAGACCCAAATCTGAGTACAAACACTTTCATGATTAAGATTGGGTGCCACACAAGTTCCAGGTGGGTGACAAAGTTTAGTTACATTTGCAGAAGGAGTGCCTCGCTGGGCCCCACTGCAAGCTTCACCTGCTCCAATATGGGCCTTTCACCATCACTAAGGCTATAGGGGACAATGCTTTCAAGCTCAACATTCCGCAATTCCTTGGACTACACCTAGTGTTCAATGTAGACCACCTTTGACCATACTTTCCATCAGTACTAGACACATCATACATTGCAAAACAACTCACACCAATAGAGTTAAACCCAGAATGCATGGAACATGCCACAACTGATAGGATCATGGACACAGATATCAAGAACACTCGCCAGCAAAAGATCCAACTATATCGGGTTGTCAAAGTTGGCCAACTCTTGCACCAAGGCAAGTGGCTTACCGGGGACCAAGTTGAGCAAAAGTTTCCCCATCTCATGGAGGCACTCAACATAATGGGGACCATTTCTTCCTAAGGGGGGAGGACTAATCCAGGTGGATATTTGTGGTCACTTTCTTATTCCACTTGGACCCCCACCATTTTTTCTTTTTAGTTTCCTTAATTATAGCACAAATTACTATTTTTGGCAATTTTTTTGGGTCCTAAGCTTCCGTAGCTGTTTTAAGGGACTAAAAGATGTTTTAGAGAAAACGGAGAGACCAGAAAATTGCTAATCCATTATTTTCTTTTCTTTTTTGGCCTCCTCTTTGAGATCTTTGAAACAAGGTATTATGATAGCAAAATAGAGTGCCAAAGTTATGACCCTGGGAAGTTGATGAACTAATTTACCCAAATGGGGCCCACAATTTTGGCGCTTCAACTCCTAGGGTTAGGTTTTTTGATGATTAGGGTTTTCCATTATTTCTAAATAATAAATAGGCCTTTGAGCCTCATTGTAACACAGTTCAAACAAATGTAGCCCTCACATCTCTTCTTAGAGATAAGCTACCATTGCCCAAGCTAGTTTATTTCCATTTCTATATGTAAGCATATTTCAGTTCTTTGATAGTAATGAAATGTAGTTTTATTTCTGCTACATCCCTGTGTTTAGGTGTATATCTGTATTTTGCTTCATTCTTGCATAAGTCCATATCAGTTGGAAGGTGGTGCCCCTCCAAATAATGATCTGTACCAGGTTTGTGACATGCTAGAAGAAACATTTCCCCCAGGCTAATAGGAATAACTAATGATCCCCCCCACACATTTCTAGAAGTAACCACACCTAACTAAGGAATAAGAATCATTGGTTAAGGAAAGCTAGGTGAAAATACTCCTCACCCTACTGGCTGACTAGGATTAATAATTGTGTTTGGCTACTGACAGTGCTAGACCCACCAACATTAAGGGGATCTCCCCGATATGAAGTCCCAACTATACCTCACACCGTTTGGAGTAGGAGTCAAATAGTGGGTGGTAATGTTATGCCTTGACTGCGAAAATGCGTAGAGAGAAGTATGGTAACTTTGGTGAGAGCAAGTCTATGACACTATGGAAAGTCAAGTGCGATGCATGAAGGTTTCAACACATGAAGGGAAAAGGAGGTGTGCTCCGTGGAATCCTGTAATAGTATGCAGCTTAAAAGGAACACATGAGCAAAATGACCTCATGAGATAACATGTTGAATAGTCCACAAGTTAAGGTGATGAATTAATACAACAACATGCATTCAACAAGATTCATACAAATGAAAAAAAAATAGTTCATAAGCATAAGCATAAGTTAAATAGCATACATTGCAAATACAATAAGAATAGTCCTACTATATTCACAACATATGTGTGAAAGTGTTCCGACTTTGAGTTTTATTACAAGTTAAAGTTCCATTCATACATACCCCATTGATGGACCACTAGCCCCAATAGTGGAACATTAAAGTGAAGAACACCTGCTCCTCCAAAGACGTATACTCGCTCTAAGCTGCGGGGAAGCCAAGGCTCTCACAAAAATCCCAAGCTCTTCCTAAGCCTAAGCCTAGACAAAATATTGGCTCCCAAAAGCCCTGTTGCATGAGTCAAAGATGTCCAACTCCTGCACCAAGGCAAGTGGCTCACGAGGAACCAAGTGCAGCAGATGTTTCCCCATCTCATGGAGGCACCCAACGCAATGGGGATGATTGCTTCCTAAGGGGGGAGGACTAATCTAGGTGGATATTGGTGGCAACCCGCCTATTCCACTTGGACCCTCATCATTTTTTCTTTTAAATTTCATTAATTAGAGCACAACTTACTATTTTTGGCATTTTTTTGGGTCCTAAACTTCTGAAGCCATTTTGAGAGACTAAAATACGTTTTGAAGGAAAACAGAGAGACCAGAAAAGTCTCACACTACATAACTTGTTCCTTTTCTGCCTTCTCTTCGAGATCTTCAAAATGAGGTATTATTATAGCCAAATGGAGATTGTATTCCAAAGTTACCAATTTACCCAAACAATGCCCACAGTTTTTGCGATTAATCTCCTAGGGTTAGGTTTTTGGATGTTTAGGGTTTTCCATTGTTTCTCAATAATAAAGAGGCCTTTGAGCCTGATTTTAACACATTTCAGAGGCATCTAGCCACCACATCTCTTATGAGAGATAAGCTACCATCGCCCGAGCTAGTTTATTTCCATTTATGTATGTAAGCATATTTCAGTTCTTTTATATTAATGAAATGAAGTTTTATTTCTACCGCATCTCTGTGTTTATGTGTATATCTATATTTTGTTGCATTCTTGCATAAGTTCAGACCAGTGGTATTAGAGTAGTATGCACTTTCTCTTTTTTTCTTTGCATGTCCCCAATGAAGTCAAGGTATAAGGAGTTAGGGCTCGAACTGGTTGAACCCTTGGAAGACCAACTCGCAAACCCAGATGACCTCCCATGGCAGAAGAAAATAAAGATGAGGTGGTAGGGGATCCTTTCAAAATATTGCTCGAGGAAGCCCTCAAGTGACAAAGGAACATGATGATGGATAACTTTGCCTAAATCCTCCCACAACTACCCACAGGTGATGCATCTTCATCCAGCAACCACTCTGGAGGCGCCTCTCCTTTTAAGGTACAAGTTAACTTTGAAATTCACATATTTGAAGGACAGATAGATGCAGACATTGTAGATAGATGGTTAAATCTATTGGAAGGATATTTTCCAGTTCATGACTTTTTCAATCATGAAAATATTACTTTTGTACTCCTCAAAGCTGCCCCACATGTCAAGGACTAGTGGGAAACCTACTGTGAAAAAAGGATGAGAGGGAATCCTCAATATTTTCAACAGCACCCACTTGGAATTCTTTCCGAGACGCCATCAAGGAACAATATTACCCTGTCAAGAGATATGAAGATAAATTCATAAAGTGGACCACGCTACGATAGGGAAGGGACCGAGATTTGCCAGAGTTTACAACTTTTTTCCTTACCCTTCACACGAAGCTGGGTATCAAGGGTTCTGATCGGCATTTGGTACTCAAGTACCATGACTTTCTACATAAGTACATCTAGGACGAGATGGAGTTCTTGGACATCTCCTCACTTGGCGTCACCTATCGATACGTTGTCAATATCGAGCAAAAATTTAAATAGAAGAAGAAAGACTTTGGATTTGCAAATCCGAAGTAAGGGAAAGGCACCCCCAAACCACAAAACACAACAAAAAACCAAGGTAGGGCAACCCAAGACAACTTGATGAAGCCGAAATAAAAGAACAACGCCACAAAGACAAAGAAGGACGCAGGGAGATGGTGTGAGTTCCATAAGAGTCCCACTCATAGCACAAGTGAGAGCCGAGACAAGCAGTCACTGGTGGCTGAGATGAAGGCTTCCGAGTTAGATGCATATTCTAACTTTGAGTCAGAAAATGACAAGGGAAATGATGAAGGGAAGAAGATTATTGATGCAGATGCTAGAGCCACCATTTCCACCACCAAGGTCCAGAATGAAGAGCCCAAGGATCCAGAGGAGGGGGAGCGACTCTTCCACTCACATATGTGGGTGAAGGGTTCTCTGCTGCAGTTCATTATCAATAGCAGGAGCCAAAAGTAACGCATTTCAGCAAAGCTCATGAAGAAGTTGGGCCTACCGACCACAGCACACTGGTAACCATACACCATCGAGTGGCTTCACCAAGGTCTAGATCTACGCGTCCGCCAATAGAGTCACCTTCCCTACAACATTAATCCCTTCACAAATGAGGTATTGTGTGATGTTACTCTGCTTGAAGTTTGCGATATTTTATTTGGCCAACCATACTTGTGGAAGTGACATGTTGTGTATGAGTCTAAGCCTCACATTGTTATTATTACTTTGGGTAATAACTTGTACATGATACTGGAGGTAGCACGGCCTACCACTGTTTCTTTGATCACGATAAAGCAATGCAATAAGATCATGTCCCAGATCGGAAAATTTGTTTCCCTTACAATTCACCCTCAGGAAAAGAAGAAGATTGTGGCTACGACCTCCATACAGGGCTCCTCCACATGGCAGCAACAAATGGACAAGGTTGTAGAGGCGTATAGGGACATCTTCACCTCACCCACAGGGGTACTTCTACACTGTTAGGTCAAGCACTCCATCGATCTAACCCTAGGTGCGTCACTACCCAATGGACTGATCTATCGATGCTCTGTTATAGAGAACGATGAAATAAAGAGGTAGATTTAGGAGTTGTAGCAGAAATGTCACATTAGGCCAAGGTCATCACCCTGTGGGAGCCCAATCGTGTTTGTACAGAAGAAGGATGGGACATGGAGACTCTTTATTGACTATTAGGAGCTGAACAAGATCATTGTTTGGAATAAGTATCCAATCCCACAGATTGATGAGGTTTTGAACCTGCTTAAGGGGGCCAAATATTTCAACAAGATTGAATTGAAGTCCAGATATCACCAAGTACCAGTTGAACCCTCTGATGTATGGAAGACTACCTTCAAATCCAAGGAGGGACTTTTCGAATAGCTAGTCATGTCTTTTGGGTTGATGAATGCCCCTGCAACCTTCATGATGTTGATGGACGACATCTTGTGACCCTTCACCAACTCACTCATGGGGGTATATTTGGATGACATTATGATATTCAGCTAGAGTTGGGCATAACACCTCCACCATATTCGACAGGTCCTACAAACCCTGTGGCAACACAAGTTGTGTGCGAATCGGAAAAATGCACATTTAGTATGACCCAAGGTCAATATCTAGGGTACAACATTGATGATCGGGGTGTGCATGTGGACCCATCCAAGATACAATTCGTTTGGGATTGGCTAGCCCCAACCACTCTAATATAGCTTCGTAGCTTTCTAGGTCTTTCCAACTTCTCCTGTAGGTTTGTGTTGGGGTTCTCTCACATAACTTGCCTTTTGAGTCAAGTCACCAAGGGGGAGCGAAAGCAAAGTTATTTCGGTCTGCGTCCCAACAGAATGCATTTTCTGAGTTGAAGCATCATCTCTACTCTACGCCAGTGCTCACATTATCAGACCTGCAACAACCATTTGAGATCAAGACAAATGCCTCTGACTATGCCATTGGTGAAATTATTACTCAATAGGGGAATCAAGAGGCATATCACAGTGAGACACTTTCAGACACAGTCAGAAAGTATCCCACCCATGACAAAGATATGTATTCCATTGTGCAAGCCTGCCTGATCCAAGTGGCTCTAGGGACACACACAGGACAAAGAGGGCTTATGGAAGCTCAAAAATCAAAGTGATCATAATGATTTTGAACTAGGACCAAAGCGTAGATATCGTCATCCAGATCACAACGGTGTGAACGGTTCGTCAATCCGAGCTCGTATGAGGGAGAACGAGCCAGTCAAAGTTTTGGTAAAAGTTTGGTTGTGGGCTAGGTTTAAGTGTCCTACAATTTGACCGACCCTGGGGCATGAAACCTAGCTCCCGAAAAAAGTCAAAATTGTGGCCTCGTTAAATTGTCCAATATCCCTTATTTTCTAAATATTTGAAACTCGCCCTTATTTTAATAAAAAAATAAAAATAAAAATATTTTTAGGGTGGCAGGCCACCAACCCCGTTGGCTAATATTTTTATATGTTGGTTAGGGGGTGTGGCGGGGTTCAAACCCACCGCAACCACATAAAAAATGTGTTAAAAAAAGGACAGAGGAGCCATGACGCTCGTCGGTCCAACCGAACCTCACCACCATAATACATATTAACCAATGTTCATACGGGGTGGGTGGGCCACCTCCGGTGGACCTGGCCCACACCCCAACACCAAAAACCATTATGACATGTGTTAAGCTGTGGGCGGCGAGGTTCAAACCCGCCTGGCCAAAATGGCAACCCACCACTCAAGGGCCCACACTAATACCATTAAATGCGCCCAACGACCTAACACTCCATGCAAATCCAAGGTGTTGCAGAGGATTAAGGGGCGGGCCACCCAATGTGGACCTGACCCCAAAAAACACATTAATACAGTTTTTTAAAAGCTGAAGGGTGTGTAAATGAGGAGGGGTCGGGGTTTGACCACCCGACCTCATCAATATAATTCAGGATTATTACCACAATGCCTAAACGATTTTTTTTTATAATTCCGCCCACCAAAGTTTATATAAACCTTCATTTCATTAGTACGCCCAAGGATGGAGGAACCAGGAGTGGGCACAGAAACCGAGAATGTAAATTTTTTTAATTAATTTATTGTAGGTGGAACCATGATTGGGGGAAATTCTCAGAAGGGTGAAATTTTTGCAGTGTCCAAATTGGAAAAAATTTATGTTGATCTTACACCTCTCAGCGACACGAACTTGATGACGCAGTTAGAATTTCGATCTGAGTAGCAGGTTTTCAGAGGACCCAGAGGAGGGAATCTTTGAGGAATCTAGGGGGAATCTAAAAGATTCCTTGAGCCCCAAATTTTCATTTTCTCAGAACTCAGAAATTTGACAGTCGATTTTGCACTATTCGATGCCAAAAATCTGATGCTGCATTCAGATTTATCATTTGGTCATTTCATTTTTCAACCACTTTTCAAAGTTGAGTGTAGGTGTCAGTGTTCATGTGCGAGCAATCATTTCCATGCGATTCGACGCCGTGAGATCAGTGGTACGAATAGATTCAACAGCTTGACATCCTTTTCTTCAGATGATCCCTGGATGTGAGGTATATGTTATGTGTTCATGTACTTCTTTTGTTATGAGATGCATTGTGCTGCATTGATCCCTGTTTATGTTTGATGTGGGATCTTATTTCTTACTTGTTTTCATGATTCCTACTTGATGTGATGCGGAATCATTTATGGGATTTACTTGTTGTCATGATTCATCATGTTTTGTTTGAGATCCCTTTGTTGTCGTGTTGATGGGATACTCATGTTGTCACCATGTATTTTTGCATTGAGATCCCTTTTATGCCATGTTGGTGGGATGCTCATTATCATCATGCATGATTTTATGTCATACTGATAGGAGTCCTTTTGACTGAGAGTTCCTGTAGCAGAACATCTCTTGGAGCCACTCCTACATGAGGGAATTTTGCTTGTATGATAGCGACATCACCTCTTATGTACATCATCACTATTGACAACACTTAATGTAGTGGCCTACGCCATCTTGACATCGGGTCGTAGAGACGTAGTCCCTCCTGGATGAACTCCGTTATCAATGGCTTATGTTTTCATGTGTTGATGAATGTCATGTTCCTCTTCTTTACAACATGCAGATGTATTCATTTATGTTCTTTTAATAATTCAATCTAATACATCACGAAAGTAAAATGTATTGGAAGGGTCCTTTGTCACACCCGAACCCGGATCAAGTGGTATCAGAGCGGTCTCTGCATGGACGTGAATTGCAAGCACAAACAATGGAATGTGCAGTAATAGAGGATGAAACCATGCTCAAAATTTCCAAAAGGGTGGAAATAATGTATGAAGCTCTACAAAAAGATACAGAGGAAAAGGAGTGATTGTAGCTTCAATTGCAAGTCACGGAAGAGGCCCTGGAAGAACTGAAGCAAAACAACCAGAATATTCAAATAGAGAACGTTGAATTGAAGATGCTTCTACATGAAGAGAAAGAGGAGAAACATAGTTTACTACGACAGCTGCAAAAAAAGGATGAGGCCTTCGAAAAGTTGCAGCATGACCCATGTGAGGTAAAAAGTAGTTCTCCATCTTCATGTATGTTTCTTGATGATGATTTCGCTATTTTTGAAAATCATACCACAGAAATTGGCTCCAAACTGTTGAAGAAAATGGGGTATGAAGGAAAAGGCTAGGGCGTTAATGGCCAAGGCATTGTCAACCCATAAAAGCAGAAGAATTACCCTGTCGAACAGGACTTGGGTATGTGAGAAAAGAAGTTGGGGAATGCACCGAGACAGCTAGCGAACCACCAACAACAGATGATGAGAATCCCACATCAATTCTTTCCAAATCGACAGAGGAGGTAAAAGATGTTGATTTCCTTCCGGTTTCGTCTTCACATATTATGATTTTTGTTGGAGATTTTGAGATCCCAATTACAGGGACAAACATGAAGCTCCTTACAAGGACGAGGCACAAGGAGGAATAAAAACTTGGTGTTAATAACCAAGGCATAACTCAACCATTGGAGGTTGTGTAGAGACCTCAATTTGCAAGTGTGGGATATGCCAAAGGAGAATGCTCAAAGGTGTCATATGCTTCCGAGACCTTGTCGAAATCATTGAGGAAAGAGAATGATGGGAACACATTCCCATCATCCCATAGCAGTGCCCATTGCAAGGAAAGAGCTGAGGCAAGCTCTCATCACCATACTTACACTAGAGACAACAAGGAAAGGTATAACCACTCTCAACATTCGAATGTTCATTTTGATTATAATCATGTTTTTAATGATGAATGTAATTTAAACATGGCATCATAAAAAATGTACCTTTTGTGGATTATATAATCATACATTTTCTAAGTGTTGGAAAAGAATAGTAGCACACAAAAGGAGGAGGCATGAACGACCCTCTCAACAGCAGGTAAAGAAACATGTTAAGCAGATCTAGAGGAAGAAGACCTATTGCAGTCATTGCGACAGAAGTGGCCATCAAAGAGCCACTTGTTGGAGGATCCATTTAGAGAAGCGGCTTAAAGACAAAGTTTTGGTGCATGAACCAGGTGAAGCAGTTATTCGAAAAGCAAAACCACCACAGGGGGCTGACCCATTCACAGTGATAAGTGAAAAATGGTTTCTAGACATGTTTGCTTGTCATGGTCATGCTTTTGTAAATCATTTGTTGCATTTTAAAATGTAAAAGTGATGATATGTTTCCATCACTTCTTAAGCGACAATGATGTCTGGTCTATTTTGTGTTGCATGTTACACTCTGAAAGTGATGTTGTATTTCCATCACTTGTTAAAACAAAATAGTGTTTGGCCTTATTTTTTAAATCATGTGTTGTAGTGATGATGTGTTTCCATCACTTGTTGAAGCAACAATGATATGTTGGCCTTGTTTTCGTAGCTAGGGTATTATGTCCATCTTGATGTAAACTTGACCACCGAGTATGTGTTATAAACTCATGGCAAGTATGGGATGCTTGGGTCATTAGTTGGTCATGAAAGTCAAGCATGTAATTTGCAAAACAATGTACTACAGGTTGCAGAGGTTGCAGGTGTCGGCTCATCGCTTAAGGCTCTGAAGAACAAAGGTGAAGGAGATGGAAGCAAGACCTTTCAGGATGCTTGTGATGCAGACAAGGTACAAAAAAGTTGCAGATTATTTTTCATGCTTTTGGAGGACCAAAAGCTCCTCAGTGGGGAGGATTGACCACCCGACCTCCTCAATATAATTTGGGATTATTACCACAATGCCTAAATGACTTTTTTTTTTTATATTTCCACCCACCAAAGTTTATATAAACCTTCATTTCATCAGTGTGCCCAAGGATGGAAGAACCAGGAGCGGGCATGGAAATCGAGACTATAATTTTTTTAATTAATTTATTATAGGTGGAACCATGATTGTGCGAAATTCTCAAGAGGGTGAAATTTTTGCAGTGTCCAAAGTGGACAAATTTTATGTCGATCATACACCTCTCAACGACACGAACTTGATGGCGTAGTCATAATTTCGATCAGAGCAGCGGATTTTTAGAGGATAGGGAGGAGGGAATCTTTAAGGAATCTAGGGGGAATCTAAAAGATTCCTTGAGCCCCAAATTTTCATTTTCTCAGAACTCAGAAATTTGACAGTCGATTTTGCGCTATTTAATGCCACAATTCTGATGGTGCATTCAGATTTCCCATTTGCTCATTTGATTTTTCGGCCACTTTTCAAAGTGGAGTGTAGGTGTCAGCATTCATGTGCGAGCAGTCATTTCCATGCAATTCGACGTCGTGAGATCAATGGTACGAACAAATTTAGTAGCTTGACATCATTTTCTTCAGATGGACCCTGGATGTGAGGTATATGCTCTGTGTTCATGTACTTCTTTTGCTATGAGATGCATTGTGCTGCACTAATCCCTATTGATGTTTGATGTGGGATCTTGTTTCTTACTTGTTTTCATGATTCCTTCTTGATGTGATGAGGAATCATTTTTTGGATGTACTTGTTGTCATGTTTTGTTTGAGATCCCTTTGTCATCATGTTAATGGGGTACTCATGTTGTCGCCATGTACATTTGCATTGAGATCCATTTTAGGCCATGTTGGTGGGATGCTCATTATCATCATGCACAAGTTTATGTCATACTGATAGGAGTCCTTTTGACTAAGAGTTCCTGTAGTAGAAGATCTCTTGGAGCCACTCCTACGTGAGGGCATTTTCCTTATATGATAGCGACATCACCTCTTATGTACATCATCACTATTGACAGCACTTAATGCAACGGCCTACACCATCTTGACATCGGGGCCCAGAGACGTAGTCCCTCCTAGACGAACTACGTTATCAATGGCTTATGTTTTCATGTGTTGATGAATGTCATGTTCCTCTTCTTTACAACATGCAGATGTATTCATTTATGTTCTTTTAAAAATGCAATCTAATACATCACGGAAGTAAAAGGTCTTGGAAGGGTCCTTTGTTACACCCAGACCCAGATCACTACCGATGATGGAAGTATTACATTATGGGGAAGGAAATAGTCATCCACACAGATCACTGACCCCTGCAGTTCATACAGATACAAGGGAAGTTGCAGAAAGATCACCATCAGAAGTGGTCCACATACCTAGAATACTTCCATTTGAACATTAAGTACAAGAAGGGCAACACCAACAATGTTGCATACTACCTCAGTTGACCACCGATCATGGAAATTACCACTGTGCTTGACTCTTGTGGCCATAAGATTGCAGGGTGACCATATCTTTACAAGAGCGATCCAGAATTCGGGAACACACACCAGATGCTCCTTGAAGGCAAGAAAATTCCAAATTTTCACCTCCAGAATGCACTATTATGCTAGCTGGAACACCTTTGTATTCCTTCAAGCGAGCATTCCAAGATGGTTTGGGAGGTGCACTATAGTCAGGTCGCTGGACATTTCGAGGTAGAGAAAACAATGGCATTGTTGCGGAAGTATTTTTATTAGCCAAATATTCAACAAGATGTTGGGAAGTACATCAGATCTTGCACTACCTACGCCATTTCCAAACTAACCATCAAGAAGCAAGGCCTATATACTCCTCTACCTACTCCTAGTTGACCTTGGGAATCCATCTCCATGGATTACATGTCGGTCCTTCCTTCTACTAAGCATGGAAACGACTGCATTTTCATGGTTGTTGACATACTATCTAATATGGTCATTTTGGCGGCCTGTAAGCAAAGTATCACAACAGAAGCAACTACTAATCTCTTCTTTAAATGAGTGTGAGTAGATTTTGGGATCCCACAGTCTATTATCTCAAATGGGGACAGCAGGTTCCTAACTACACTTTGGTTAAGTTTTTGGTCAATGTTGGATTCCAAGCTCACTAAGTCCATGACCCCCCCGCCCCCCCTCCAAACAAATGGCCAAATAGAGGTCATCAACAGGATGATCGTACACATTTTGTATATGTACAACTTGAAGCATCCATGCACATGGGATGAAAGCCTCCCCTATGTCTAGCACAGCTACTATAGATCTCTCCATAGCTCAATTGGACACAACCCCTTTCAGGTGGGGTTGGGATTCCAATCACTATGTCCCATTGATGTGGCCATACGATTTGCAATTACTCAGGAATATTTGGCTTGTGTCTAGTCCAATGCTAATAGGGCTAAAAACTTCATTGAGAACATTCAACACATCTGCTAGTAGGTCCATGACATATTGGACATAGCTAATGCTAAGTACAAGCAGCGTCATGATAAACCTCGAGTGCCATACACGTTGTAGGCGGGTGACAAAGTTTGGTTACATTTGTAGAAGGAGCGCCTCACTGAGCCCCACCATAAGTTTCGCCCGCTCCGATGCAAGCCTTACACCATCACTAAGGATGTAGGGGACAATGATTTCGAGCTCAACATTCCACCATTCCTTGGCCTGCAGCCAGTGTTCAATGTAGACCGCCTTCAACCATACTTTCCACCATTACTGGACACATCAGACATTGTAGAACAACTCACACCAATAGAGTTAAACCCATACTGCATGAAACATGACACAACTCATCAGATCATAGACACATAGATTAAGAACACTGGACAACAGAAGATCCAACTATATTGTGTTGTCAAAGTTGGCCAACTCTTGTACCAAGGCAAGTGGCTCACCAGGGACCAAGTTCAGTAGGAGTTTCCCCATCTCATGGAGGCACTCAATGCAATTGGGACCATTACTTCCTAAGGGGGGAGGACTAATATAGGTGGATATTGGTGGGCACCCATCTATTCCAATTGGACCCCCACCATTCTTTCTTTTCAATTTCCTTAGTTGTAGCACTACCTACTATTTTTGTCAGCTTTTTCAAGTCCTAAATTTCTGGAGCCATTTTGAGGGACTAAAAGACATTTTTATGGAAAATGGAGATCTTCAAGATCGTGAAACGAGGTGTTATGTACTGATCCGATGAGAATGTGAGAAAGATATTGACCAGTATATGTAGTGTGTAGTTGTATTTACAACACCCATGATGACAATTAAAAAAAGTCCGAGTTGGTTTTGGTAGATATGAAGTTTTGTCCTGTTCCAGATTAGCATTGAGCATTGAATTCCCTGAGTGAACCACACCTCATGTAACATAAAATGACGCGTGTCTTCTTTGACAACAGTCAAATTAGTGTTTCTTTAACAAACGTCGATTTGGTATATTCTTTCTATGACAATGAATATTGCTATAGTATTATGAGGAAGAACCTCATAATATAATGCCTTTCGGCGTAATTATATATAGTTATATGTTAAATACTATGTGTGTGTACATGTTATGTTTTAGATAATTATGCTATGTTAAATGTTATAGTTATAATTACATTATGTTATATTTATGCACAATACATGTTATACTATGTTACGTTATGTTACTATATATATATGTCATGTCAAATAACTTTATGTTATGATAAATAGTTATAGAATTATATTTATATATGACTATAATATATAATTATATGATTTTATAGTTATAATGGTAAAATTATATATGTAGTTATATAATTATGTTATGAACTATCTAGTTATAGTTATAGTTATAGTTATGTTATATATATATATATATATATATATATATGTATATGTTTGTTAACTAATTTTATGTTATGTTAAATAGTTATAGAATTATGTTGTTAACTAATTTTATGTTATGTTAAATAGTTATAGAATTATGTTATGTTATAAACAAAACATATAAATATATATATATATATATATATATATATATATATATATATATATAACTCTAACATATCTAGCTATTTGATATGTTATAATTTTATAATCTAATTAAGTATATATAATTATATCTAAATAATTATATAGTTACATGGTTATGAAACAGTGATAGTTATGTCATAATTATATATAGCTTAATATTATATATAACTAAGTTAAATGTTTTGTTTTATATATATATATAATTTTTTTTTAGATTTTTAACTTTAAAAATTAATATTTTATTTTTAAAATTAGAATGGTAATATATTTATTATTAAAGAAATATTTAAAATATAAATTAATTTAAAATAAAATAAATAGAATAAAATAAATAATAAATAATAATAATAATAATTTTATAAATAGAGGTTTATCTTGAGCAACCATATTCATCATATATATTCATTATGTCAATCTCAAGCTCTTAATAACAAAAAAAAGGTAAAATTTTGAAAGTTTATTTCACAAAATTCCTAAAGAAAAAATTTAACACCTAGAATAATTAGAAAAAAAATTACCATTCAAAATCAGAAAATATGCATTTAATAAACAAAACATTGCGATAAGAAAAAAAAAATTATACCTAAATTATAGTTTTTTTTGGTGGTTTCGAAGTGTTTTCTTGGTTTTTTTTTGTAGTTTTCTAGGCTGATTTTTTGGTTTTCTAAGTTGTTTTGAAGGATTTTTTTATTGTTTTTTTGGTTAGTTTTGTGATTTTCTAAGCTCTTTTGAAAGGTTTTGTTGTGGTCTTCATTGTTTTTGTATGTTTTTTTTTTTCATAGCTTTTGTACATGGTTGTTTTTTTTAATTAATTTGTTTAATTTTGCAAAAAAAAAATAATAACAAAAACAAAAAGATAAAATATCTATCTTCGTTTGAGCCTCGAGGTTGTTGGAAAGATCGATTTGAACGCTCTTAATTTACCCGTGGTCTGTACAAATTGAGCCTCGAGGTTGTTGGAAAGATCGATTTGAACGCTCTTAATTTACCCGTGGTCTGTACAAATGGGTCACACCAATTGTGGGAGCGGTATTTAATAAAAAAAAAAAAGACTTGATCAAGAGTTATAGCTCAATCAAGAGTTTTATTTAACTCTCGATCGAGCTACCATTTTGGCGCCCAAGGAGCTGAATCGAGCCTTTAGTTTTTCCGCCCAAACGTGCATTTTTTCACCAAAAATGTAAGCAGGTTCCATGTTTTCACTAAATAGTATGAAATTATGATGTTTGTTTATGTTTTAAATGAGCTTTTTTCTCGTAAAAGTAATCAATAAGATAAGTGGTGAAATATAATTTCATACAATATAGTTGGTGAAAACTAATCTCATACATGAGAAATGAGAGCATTTCAGCGAGTCAACTTTAAACATGCAATTTGTGAGTTAGTAGATGTATAATAATTTGAGTGTAGAAATAGTTTAGGAAACTATTTTAGTTCGAGATAGAAAGCAAATTGTAAACTAACACTTCTATGGAAATATGATTATTTAATTTTTATTGTTGTATCATTAAAGTTAAAAACCTTTGTAAAATTGTATGATTATTTAATTTTTATTGTTGTATCATTAAAGTTAAAAACCTTTGTAAAATTGTATGTTTATGAGAAATAAATTGTCCTGTAGATAAGAATCCCAAAGATTATAATCAAATAATATACTATGAATTTTTAAGAATATGTTAATATGTTATGAATTTTTAAGAATATGTTTAGATCAAATTGTATATACTATTATGCTTCCATATTGAAAGGTGGGGAGTACAATATATGATACATATGTTTTATAATAACCATATTAATGGTTTTAAAAATATATATTGCCTTTATTTAATATAAATATGTATTTAATCAATATAACGATGAGAGGGGCATTACACTTTTTATATATGCTCAAATATGCTTTGACTTCAACATCAACCAAGTTATAGCAAACAAGATCATACTAGAAATGAAAATTTTAAGATGAATTCAGGGATGATGAGACTATAATTTCGACATTAAATCTACTAATAAATAGGACATCTTCCACAAGTTTATCCCAACCCCTACGGATGGTCGACTCGCGTTCGAGGTGGCTCGAGCAGGGAGTTGGAGGTAGCACTTGGGGATAGGGTTGTTGCAAGATCCATGCGGGGAGGGTGTGTGGTTGGTGGTGCAGAGAGGGCATTGTCTGGTGCTCGAAGTGGCAAAAGAGGTGTGAGTTCTATGCAGGGTGGATGTGCAACTTGTGGTGGTAGGAATGGGAGTGTGGATTGTGGTTGTGCAACGTCGAAGTAGCACAGAGGGGTGTGTAGGTCTTTTAGAGCGTACAACTGCTTGCTGACAGAACCACTCTGTTGCTCAACGCGATTTGCTTCAGTCATTTTTGGATTGTCTGGAAGTATACGACAAGACGAGAAAGGATTGTGGTTGTTTGGCGGGGACAAAAATTGCTAGCAGTGAAGATCAAGAAGTTAGAAACGTGGCTTTCTCACTTTGAGCAACATGTTAAATGTTCATACCGCCCCCTCCCTCTCGAGGGACTCGGCCAGATAATCCAGTGTCAATCACTTATGATAATTAAGTATGGTCACGAAAATCCTTCTGGTTCTATTTGTCATTGCTTTTGGCTTGTCAGGCTTTGGACTTCTAGTTTGCTTTTTATACTGTTTTTTTTAATATAATTATAACATTGGTCAACAAACCAGGGCAAAGTGAGACCACTTACATTTTGATAACTATATACTCTCTTTTTAATTAATAAATAAATCCTCAACTTAAACAAAATATATATATATATATATATATAATAACTATTTTTCAATAATACATCTTTACGCATATAAGAATTCATATTTACCCTTTTTCAACAATTTTTTATTAAATTTAAAATATAAAATTTACCCATTTTTAAAAGTCAATCTGCATTTACCAAAATATGTGGGAAGTGGTTATGGATTGCGAACCTGGTATTGGGAAGCCTTCATTTTATTTTCTCTCTTGAAATAATATCTCCCTCTATTCTGATAACATCGAATAACGAATGGAGTGAACTCATCTCTACGTCTCTGTCTATCTGAGTGCCGTGTCAAAGAAATAAAATAACTTTATAAAAACAACGCAGGAATTTAAGACTTCGCAGGAAAAATTTGAAGTTCATTGCAGTTGAGATAATGCTTATAAGAAATAAGATGCCCGTTGAAAAATCTGAAATTTATGTATATAAGATTAACGCAAAGTCAACTAATATACCTGAAACGTCAACGAAATGGTTTTCATTGTCCAAACATAATACATATCCTATCCTTTTGGTGCCCTTTTCCACTGATATCTCTGAGATCCCGGAGAATAGGCACTTCATCTTTATTTTAATGATGAAAGTGTATATATAAACCTACATTGTGGACTGTGTGGGATATATAAATTGTGAGATTATATATATATTTTGAGTTGAGCCTAGGTTAGGGTCAGTTTCAATATTGAATGGAAAAGCTATCTGTTAACCAATAGAATACAATAGAATACTATTACAAGTAAACTATAAATTTGTCATCATTAAAATGCTATCATCAATATGATGTATATCTATGTATATATGAATAACAGATATGTAAAAAGTATATATTATGTTTATTCTTGGAAAGAAAAAATGTTATAAAATATTTTTTTTATGTTTAATCTTTCATGTAAATGTTAAGATCTGAATATTTATAATAATTGAATGTTATATATATATATATAGAATATTAATTAAGATAAAAATATATATATAAAATATTGTTGTCATTTTGATGAATTGTTATTGTTTTTATTCAGATTTAATTGAGAGGATTCTACAAACTTTTAGGGGACCTTTTCTCTAACAGGGTTTAGAGAATTATCCAAATGCCATGTTTCAAGATGACTATTATGTTACTGCACATGCATGGCTTTGCGGATGCTTCTAAGAAAAATGCCATGCAACGTATACTTAAGTTACATAACCCGATTTTAATTCTTATACAATAAACTGTCTCTGGTGGAGAAGGAAAGAAGATTTTCTCTGAGCATGTGCCTTGGGTGGCATATATGTGCGATAGATGTGTGGGCCATTCCAGGGGTCTTGTAGCTATTTGGGACCCCTTGAGAGTTTGGTTCACTCCATACTACACTTTGGTTGGTATTTTGTTGACTGGTATGTTTCGAGGTGCAAACAGGAGGTTTCACATTCTTAATTGCTATGCACCATATTTAGATACGAGATTTTTCTAGGACAATGTTGTTTCAAAGGATCTTCTAGTTATTGTAGACTGATTTTAGCTAGTGATCTAAACACATGGGGGCTTCACTCAACAAATCTCTGACATATCACATGCATTCGTGGCGTACTAAACAATACCCTTAATTTGACTACATATTGGAAAATAAATCTAAAAATCACAATTTTTAACCCCCTGCCAATACGTACCTAATACATCTTCCCAATTTAAAAAACCCCTACTTTCACTAGATATTATAGGTATCCATTTTTTCATTGACATTTTTTGTACCCCTTTATATTTTTTCACTAATTTTGAGCTCCAGTTTTGACCTGCCAATATAAAAACCCTTTACCCCCTATTATATGCTCAATATATTATGTCTTTTTTTCCTCAACATATATCCTCCAATATGAACCCACGTGGTATGGTATTGTTTCCCCAGTGAATCCCCCTTGCCTAAACCTCACATTTTGATATATGAGGTTTAGGGTGGAAAAGGAAAACTAGATCCAAAAGTTGTATATTTCAAACATATTTTTGAACAACATAATTTGGTGGATGTGGTTCAGGTTCCAATTCTCCCAACATGGAAAAATGGCAAAACATGTGAGTCTAGAAAATCCAAAAGATTGGATAGATTTTTTTATAACAGATAATATGTTATTTCAACTAGGTGGTTGTAGGTCATGGGTGGATGCATTTGGGCTATCAGACCAATTGCCGGTTTTCTTAGAATGGAACAAGTTGCGAATATGTCATAAACTTCCTTTTAAATTCAATTGTACATGGCTGAAGAAGAAGGATTTTCAGGAATTAGTACATTCTTGTTGGACTAGCAACTCTTAAGAGGAGGTGGTGGGTCACATGAATAGGGTTTGTAAAAATTTGAGGCAATTAAGAAAGACAGTCAAACAATGGGAGATGAAGAAGAAGAAAGAGTTGATGGATGAATTGGAATTAATAGATGAGAAGTTGGAGTACTTTCCAGATCCATCTCATCTAGATATCATCTCTTGGCACGTTTTACATGAATGCTGAATTATATAACATAGGAATAGATATATACTGAGCATTCAGAAAGAGGGGTGGCAACTCAAAAGCCAGGAAATTTGGTTATAGGAAGGAGATTAGAACACTAAGTATTTTCACAAATATGCCACACACAGAAGGATAGATAATTCTATATGGGAAGTGAATCAAGAGGATGGAGAGGTGGTATATAGGTTAGAGGACATACATAAGGAAGTTGTTTGAAATTTTAAAGCACAAAATACAACTAGGAGTGATCTAGAGATTCAACATCATATTAGGGCGGCGCAATATATCTCAAAGATTTTATCAAATGAATACAATGAAGAAGTTGGTTGACCTGTGACATTAGAATAGGTAGAAAGGACTCTTAGAACATTTGCAAAAGATAAGAGTCTGGGTCCAGATGGTTGGACAATTGAACTCTTTATCTTCTTTTTCAAGCTGATGGGAAGGGACCTTCTTCAAATAGTGGAGGAGTCCAAAGTTTCTCTAAATATTATAGGTGCCATAATTCCACATTTATGGATTTAATTCCAAATAAATATAAACCATTAGTTTTTAATGATTTTTTGTTTTATTTCTCTCTATAATCTTTTATATAAATTGATTTCCAAAATCATTGCACTATGGATAAGAGATGAACTATCTATACATTTCTCTCAAGAAAAAATTGGTTTCTTGAAGCATCATCAAATACTTGAAGTTATTGCTATAGTGCAAGAATGTTTGCATGTGATTAAAACAAAACATATTAAATCCTTGATGTTGAAACTAGATCTTGTGAAATCCTATGACTATATTGACTCGACATTCTTGAAGTTGGCTTTATATAGATTGGGACTAAAATTTAATGTGGTGGAGTGGATCATGGATTGTATTTCATTGGTAAATTTTGCTATCCTCATCAATGGTATCCCATCTACTTTATTCAAGTCTACTAGAGGATTTAACCATGGTTGTTCTCTTTTTCCATTACTATTCCTTCTTCTTGTTGAAAGTTTCAATAGGATGATATTGGTAGAAAAACAAGCTAAAAATATCTTTGGGATCATGGTCACAAGGCATATATCTATCACTCATCTCTTATTTGTTGATGATGTTCTTCTATTTGGAAAATGTGAATGACAGGAATGGCTCAATTACTCAAGGGTAATTGGGAGTTTTAGCAATGCTTCCACTTTGGAGATTAGCAAGTTGAAATCTCACTTTATTGATTCGAAGGTGGAAGATGATACAAAAAGGACTATCATGGAGTTATTTAATATGAAAATCCAGCAATGATCAAGTGGGGTTTAAAATATATATAACAGTACATTCCACACTTATTATCTTAATAAACTCCATCTGTATGGACTCATTATTTAAAAAAAATTTATCATGTGGATTTACTTACCTCTATCTTTTTCTAAAAGCTATTTCTTATCGAATTGAGGATTGGGTTTTTCTTATTTGGTTTTGATCGAAGTGGCCTTATATTGGAGGTATGTTGTGTTATCACTCAAAAATGTCCTCTTGGATGTAGGAGAGAAATTACTAAGGTAACCATTCAAAACCAATCCTACATATTGAAGGCTAGCCCCTTCAATCCAGAGAGGGCTCTCTCTAACATCCTAATCACTAAATTTAGCAATTGGTTGTACATTCACACAGTGGCTAGATCTTCAGTTGAGTTGTGTTGATGTAGTGTGTGGTTGGGCATGAGGGAGATAGTCCATTGGGAAATGGAGTTAACAAGCTAGGGTTTAAGGCAACTTACCAAGATATTCACTGTCTGATTAGGATTGACAAAGGCAAGATAGATGGCACATCCTAGACATTTGTCATCAGTGTAGCTAAAAGAGCAAAATAGAAGAACAACCCACTACATTAGGGCATATGAGATGAATCCTAAAGTAGCTTTAGAAGATAGGAGTGAAAATATTTGAATCTATGAGACAAAGCATAAAAAATTTGGATGAATTCTGTAACGTTTATTCTCACTCAAATATCAAAAGACAATACATTCAAATGATATTACAAAGGGAGAAACATTGAAACATGTAGAGAATATAGACTAAGAGATACCATCACATGAATCTTTGTGTCAATGATCAAAATATTTTGATCTTGGCAAACTGTAAATTAATAAAGCTTTCAAAACACACAGACAATAATTATCTTTTCATCAAAAACCAACCCTTTGTTCTCCTTTTACACTTAATTTATAGAAATACTACCTAGGTTTTAGATCCACAATTTGTGGAAAGTATTAAATACAATAATCCTCAAGATCCAAAAGAAATAGATCTGAAAAACTCTTGACATGGATTTATTAAAATGTTTGAAATAATCAAGGAGAATGTTAGATATGATCCCTAACTCAAATTGATGAGGTGGCTCATCGATAGTGGTCTATGAGTTTATTATTAGAAAAAAAATCTGGAGATTTCCCGAAAAATAGGGTCCAAACATGCATTTCTATCTTCCAAACCATCACACCTATTGAAAAAATGAAAAAGCTTTTTTTTAAATATTCATGTTCTCAAAAAACACCTCTTTTTGTTTTTTGAAATTAATCACCACCTATTCATAAACTGAGTTTGAAAACAATGGCTAAAATAGGAAAGGATAAAATTACAAAATTTGGAAAAATAGGCCTCAAACATTCCTTTTTATTTTCCAAGCCATGATGTCTGGGTAAAATATGAAAGAGGTTTTTTGAAATTATCTCGTTCCCAACAAATGTTTTTTTTTTAAATGCATCACTACCTGCTTGGAATATATATTTGAACAAGGTGACTAAAACAGTAAAAAACAAAGTGTTGTCATTTCTTCTTAAATCACTTCTCTCCTTTAGTTGGTAAACTTATTCCCTTTACAACTTTTGTCATTTTAAATTGCATGTCCCTAAACATAGTTTTGATTCCATCAAGGGAATTGATGAAATCTTCCACACACTGTAAAAAATGCAACTCCTCTGTCTGCTGCAAACTAGTTTCCTGAGTATGCTGAAAATAAACCTTTTTACAAGAAAATGTGGTTTTTAGGGTTTAACTTTAAAACCTTCTCTATGCTTGTAAAGTTCACCAAATGTCACAACAACCTTTAACATGAGTTAAATTACTTAAAAAATGGTTTGGGCACTTGAAATACTTCAAAGGGTGGTTAGAAACCTTTTAACTTTATATTTCATGTAGGCATTACAAAAATATTTCTTAGCACCATCTGTTTTAAATATACTTCATTCGATTGGCTACAAAACTTACGTAAAACATTAGGCATGAAATAATAAACCTCTTTGACATGTTCCTAACCCTTATTCCATCCTTTCACATAAAATTTTAATATAGTCCAACACTTAAGCCTTCACTCTTTCTAAATGAAGTTATCAATTGATTCTCAAAACATTTGGACCCTTTGTGAAGATACAAACCTAGTGCTAACAAGTTGATGCTTACAAAGGCTTCTATAAAAAATATCCCATTTTAGTGGATGATGGTGGCAAAATTTCATGTTAACATATTTAAAAAGTTAAGAGTCATTATGGCAAACTTTATCTGGCTAGGATTAAAGGATCGACACAAATTCCATTTGGCTATATTTGATGATCTTACTGGGTTGATTGAAGATAGTGGATTGGGTCTAAGAAATATCTTCTGGTTTGGATGGGATCTTATAATTAAATCTCTGTGGAGAGTAATATTTAAGGATGGTTTATGGCATGATATAATTATGGACAAATACTTCAAAGACTTGGGTGTTTATGATTGGATAAGGTCTCAGAACCAGTCGAAGGGGAACTATTCTTACATATGGAGAAGCTTAATTTCCATCAAGAAATGGATATCGGGGAATATCTAGTGGGTTGTAGGTTCAAGACAACTTATATTGGTGGGAGAGGATAACATAGTTGGGACATCAAGGCATATTAACTTATCCCTACAATTAAAGGAGAGACTTAGGTCAAAATGTATATTTTACTTATGTCAAATTTATAAACTAATTGATCTCGTAAGATGTGTTCCAAGATGGTTGTCGACATAAGAAATCAAACTATCAGGTGAACATGATTGAGAGCGGCAGACATATACCTTAGATTTAATACATGTTGGTATTTTTCTAAATTAACTTGCAAATAACATTATTTGGAAAGGATTTGGTGTTGATGGTGTTGTTTCAGTCAAATATGCATATTCACATATAGAAAAAACATATGCACCAAAGGAGACATAGTGGTGTTTTATTAAGATATGGTGATGGAAATCACCATTAAAAATTAAGTTTCTCATTTGGCTGACTCTAAAACATTGTATTGGCATGGAATAATTTAAAAAGAAAGGGTTTTTCTAAACCTAGTATGTGCACATTTTGAACATGAATATGCCATACATTTATTTCTACAAAGCAAATTTTCTGTCTTTGGGTAGAGGTGAATGAGATGTTGGGAATCCATTCAAATTGGAGTCAACTCTCTATTAGTGATTGTTTGTTGGAATGGCCACAAAGGAATCACACGCATAAGGCACTTCCTCTTTTTATATTCTGGTTTCTTTGGAAGAGGAGGAATGCCAAATTATTTGAAGGGAAGAATCTTTAATTCCCTTTCTATTGCACACAGGTGGTTGGATATTACTTGGAAACATATGAGTCAAACAAGATACACAATCACATTTTTAGAAAGTTCTTTAGGCATGCAAAGATTTATCCCATAGCTTCTTTTGATGGGCGTCAGTGAATCTTGATTGTGAGAGCAGAGGGGTTCTCCATCTGTCCAACTCTCATATATACAAACTTTTTTAGAACACTGGAAGAGGCACAAATCAAAGGGATGAGTTATTGGCTTTATGGTGCATCTTATACTTTGCTAGGATGAAAGATATTTCATATCTGAAGGTTTTTGGAGATTCCAAGGTTACCATTGACTGGATAAATGGTGATGCTAGGTTGGATGCACCATCCCTTACAAAAAAAAAAAAAAAAAAACAAAAAACAAAACAAAACAAAAAAACAAGAAAACAAAACAAAACAAAACAAGATTAATGATATCATCCCTTACTCTAGGCATATCGCTTTCCAACATGTATTTAGAGATATGAATACAAAGGCAGACCTATTGAAGAGAGGAGTTGTTGCTACATTAGGTATCTTATACCATGAAGAATATATGGAAGAGATACTACTGGACAGGGGGAATATTTCTCTCTTCCTAGTTGTGTATGCTTGGTAATATGGCTACTTTTAGAGAATATCCAATCCAGATGTACTTGTTATTTGTGCTAGCATTTTTAGTTTATTTGGATTTTGGTGGTTAGATTAGTACAAAATATGTAGATATATGTTTATTGAGTTCATGTATATATTGTGGAAAGATTATGTTATATAGTGAATAGAGATTGAAAGATTGAATATGTCGATCACATGATGAAAAATAGTTTGTATGATATACATATTTTTTTATTATGAAATACGTCACTTTTTTCGTACTCTCGAAAAATAAATAAATAATCTTTTATGACCTTGTTTAGTTCTCGTTATAAACTAATTAAAAATTGTATCACTTACCATTCACAAATAAAATTAAAAATGTCACCATTTTCATTTAGCAATAAAATGAAGACACAAAAATTAAGAAATTTTGTAAAATGTCATCTTAAGTAGAGCTCCCAATTTAGAATATTATTAAAGCTTAGCTTGTAGATGTAGGTTCAACTAAACTACGCGGGAATATGTAATATGATGCATTTATAATGAAATATATTAGGTATTTAGATAAATACAAAATATATTTATAATATTGAAAAACAATTTAAAAGGTAAATATAAATTTTGCATTTAATTTCTAATTTATATCATCAATAAATTCAATTCAATAATAGGAACAATAAAAATAAATAAAAATATAAAGAAAATGGAGGTAAATTTCCATAAATCTTGGACTTGGAAAATTTTGAATTACTTTTTCTTATTTTTTATAAAATGCTTTAATTATTACTTTGTTTCTCAATGTTATTCATGTCATTTATGGACCTTTTAATGGGGTGAAGTGTTTACTCAAAAGGTCTTACTTTTCAAGAAATCGAGACATTTTCTTACAAAATTTCTCTAATATGAAATTGAGATTTTTCAAATAAAAATATAAAATTCTCTCTCTCTCTCTCTCTCTCTCTCTCTCTCTATATATATATATATATATATATATATAGCTTATTAACCCACACCCCCCCCCCCCCCCACCTCTCTCTCTCTATATATATAGTGATTTATCGAATACACCTCCCCCACCTCTCTCTCTCTCTATATAGTGATTTATCGAATATATATATATATATATATATATATATATATGGTTTATTAACCTGTTTTTCTAATATATATTTTCATTTGAAAACTAAGATCGTTTTGGCTTGAATTATGAATAATAGTTATGAATATATCATGTCTTTTGGTTTTTAAGAATATTAAAAATTATTGAAAAATGTTGATATATCAACATTATATTACATTTTGAGTTGTATATTATTGTTTTTTGTAAGGTTAGGTAATTTATATTAATTTTAAATATAGGAGATATACGACTATTTTTCCCATGCTACTGTTGTGCTGCTTGGGAAACTATGCTAGTAATAGAGATTCAAATTTTTTACGTTACATATCATGAAAGTAACCAGTGTGTCCCTTAAATTGAAATGATAACTAATCAAAATAAATTTCCAAAATGTTAACTAAAAATTTGGCTCCCCTAATCATGTCATGTTGTGGGAAATCCACCTATATTAGTGAAGGAGAGTCACTTTTCTCTTCAGAGGGGCTAAAATGAATGCCTATATACTTTTTGGCCAGGAAATAGCTTTTTCGGTCTAGCTTCTTGATTTTGTCCATCATTTCTACAAGGAAAACCAAAGCATCTTGTTGAGTGTCTAATTACTCAATAATAACTCTTCCTATAAGAGTTTTGAAGTGCCTGCATATAAGATATCTGATGCATCTAAGTTCAAGTACCAATTTATGGGATACATTTCCTCATTTCCCTTTCAATATGATGGTCTAGAATAAATCTACAATCCTTACAGAGAAGTTTTACTATAGTGTGTTGAACTGATTCTATAATGGCTTCTACACAGTGAGTCATGGACCGTCTAGATATAACATGCGCATGGGGTTGTGAAGAGGATGGAGGATGGGTATTTGAGCTTGTAGAGTGAGAGCCTCTTCCTCTTCTACCTCTAGAAATTTGATAGAAATTGCGACTACTCAAGAAATCAAACTGAAATTAGGAGACAAATTCTATACTAATATATGGAATGGAAATCACAGTTTAGAACAACATGTATAGACATACAATAATCAAAACCACAAGTACTCAGTGATTTACAAGGGAACCCAACTGGTAAAAACCCCTTCTGATATTTTGCATTAATTAGTTGAATAGAGAAACTATTACAATTGTATGCTCCAACTTTGAGCACCAACTGGCCAACACTTAGCCAGTTTCTGCCTCCTCCATCCTCCTAATTCCTTGAGCAATTATGAGCTAATTCTATTGAGGAATCTAGGGCACTTAGAGTTAATGAGATTATTCTTGGCATGATAACTATTCTCATTATTGATTGAGTGCCTCTGGCCAACACTTAGCCAGTTTCTGCCTCCTCCATCCTCCTAATTCCTTGTGCAATTATGAGCTAATTCTATTGAGGAATCTAGGGAACTTAGAGTTAATGATATTATTCTTGGCATGATAACTATTTGTGAGTTATTTTAACCTTTTATTCTTAGCACAATATTCACTTGTAATTATTAGAGTGTTTGTTCTTAGTTCATCAAATAGCTACGAAAACAAAGAGGCAAAAACACAAGATGTTGGCTTTCTGCCAAGGCCAAAATCTCTCCCTCTTGGAGAGGAAAACAGACACAAAATTATTCTTATAGAGATTCCAGTTGACGAATTCTAAGACCATGACCCTTGATCTATTATGCCACTCCAAGACCAAGACACTAATCCTCTTCTTTGTCACTATTGAGATCATCATCATTGTTTCACCATGATTTCTCCTTCGTCGAGATCTTCATCATTGTTGCACCATGATTGCTCCTTCACTGAGATATTCATTACTGTTGCACCAATGCTACACCTTCAGTGAGAAATTTATCACACCAATGAGATCTCCATTTAGAGGTATTTATATATGATAGTTGTAGCAAGGTCTTCATCATTATCTTGACCTTGTATTCATTAGGATCCTGACTGGTATCATGATTGCAATTATGTCGAGGACATGATTGTGTCTAGGATGTATGTTTCATTGAGATCCTTCTCATTATATTGAGACTATGAGAGTGTGTTACAGTGAGATCACCTAGATCCTTCACATCACACATGAGTTGAGACTATGACTGTGTTAGGTATGTTGAGACACAGATCTTCAAGACTTCAGGGAGGTTGAGACTTTATCTGAGATACTCATCTGAAAACCACAGGGATCCTCCTCCATATGAAACACTGAACTTTTGTCTTCATCCAAGATTCATATATCACTTTACTTTTCTAGGATTTCAGAAGGGTATGTGAAGATGTCACTGTAAAAATGCGAGGGTACAAACTCCTTTATGCAGTTGTTTGTCCCTGTCTTTGAGCCAACATGTCCATTGAAACGATGTGTCTCCATTTGTAAGCCAACTTGATATTTATATATATTTTTAGGCTGACATGACTCTTTTATACATCGTTTCGTTGGTTAATTTCTTCTTGTGCTTGTCTTGGAGTGCTGATCTAGACACTAGGTTGACTCATATGCATTTTATATATGCTCAAGAAGAGCTCTTCAATATTTTTATTTTACTCTTTGACTTTCCTATAGAACTTTAACATGTGCTAGACCTATGTAATGAGTAAGAAACTCATTTTTATCATTTACAAAAATAATATTTCTTTTCTTTTACAAGTACAAAGATCAAAATTACATTTATGAAGACTGAAGCTAATTACATTTTATTCAACTCTCCCTCTTAACTAGGGAGGTATTCATAATGGTACTTAGTCATTCTCATTCTGAAAAATTTCTCATAAGAAGAATTGGATTGGTAACCCATCTATATAAAATCATAGTAACCAGCATTGTTTCCACAACAAGGCCTTGACTAACAGATCTATCTCTCATTAGATCATAACACAATGTTGGCAAGACCAATGACTACAGACACCTTCATTATTGTCTCTCAAGGTACATATCCACCCAGGTGTTCACTGAGTATGACCTTCTAGGACTATTCTTATCTTGGGTTCCCAACCTTCAAAGAATATTAGTCCTCTTGCCTACTATTGTCTTGGATGCCCTACACATGCTCAAAGAACATCGGATACCAGATGATTACCCAATACTCCATTATTTCTTCCAAAGTGAAGACAAAAATGTTGTGTCTATCTCTCCCTCTCAACTGGGGAAGATATGTACATTCCTTGAAGGAATGTACCCAAGTTCCCTCTTGTCATGAAATTTCCAAAGCTCCCTTTTAATCGGAAACTTGTTAGAGCTTCCTCATAGCTAGGGACTCTCCTACACATCATCAACTTCTTCTTCATGAGTCCTTCAGCTGCTCGATCAACTTTTCTCCTTGATGTCATGAAATTTAGTTGAGCTTCTTCCTTGTAGGGCAATAGCCATCGATCACTTTCCTCCTTAGTTCATCATGTCATTCCTTTCTTCATGGAAAGTGGCCTTCTTCATATCTGGAACCTTCATCATATGACTACTTCTTTCTCATCATGCTTCTTCCATCCACCACATGAATGCTAGTTGTACTTGTAAGTAGCCCTGCATGAACTTATCTAGATATTATTCAAGAAATCAAAACATAATATTAAATCAAATCATACCTTACAAGATGGCTCTTCATCATGACATATTTTTGTAGGTATCAGCATCCTGCATACATGTTGACACATCTCCCAAAGATATCCATTGTCAAGGGTCTTCATCTTTTTCCATCAGAGTCTTCATATCTTTTTGGGAGATTTCCTAGTTAAGTCTTCTTGGTCTTTTGGATGTTGATCGCCTTTATCGGGGTTATGATCTCTTCCTTCCTCACACATTCCATTCTCAGGAGTTTTCAATCAAAGTTTCTTAATTGTAGTCAACCACCTCATACTTCATATGAGGACATATTATGTTGATTTCATATAGTGTGACTTATGCCTTCATGCATCCTTTCAGAGGAGGAGATCTTGTTTCTCTTAATCATGCTTCTTAAGATAGAAGTAATTATCCTTGTTACCTGCAACCATACGAAATGACATTATAATATTAAACACAAGCATACATACCTTATTTTACCTTTAGGTCATCTAGGCTTCTTTAAACAACTTCCTTGATTGAAGTGTCTTCAATCTCTTGATCTGCTTCTTTTCTTATGTCATCATCATCCATGAATTCCACAAGTTGGAGTTTTTGATGAAACACTTGATTCCTTTCTAGATTAGTGAACCCTCCGATGAGGATTCCATTAGAGAATCTTGAGGATCTTGTATATCCCCATCTGTCAAATGTTTCCTTTTTGACTTGATGTATGATGAGCCTTGTCGTGGATGACTCCTTCCTTTCCTTCAATGTCCATTGAGGTTCCCAAGAGATATATCCTTCATGTTTGTTTTCCATGAATTTTGTCCCTCATGATTCTTGTGGTGATGTCACAAGTTCTTGTTTCTAATGCTTTCATGATGCCATGATGCATCTTATTATCTTGGTCATATCTATAACACAAGATTTAGGAGCTTATGATAGGATCCTTTTATGAGGGATATCATATAAATCATAGTACAGATTTGTTACTCCCTCTATTCTTAGCCCTTTTTCTTCAGCATCCTCCATCTTTCTAGTGATATGAGCTTCTTTCCATAATGTTTCCATAGGATTGAATCTTAGCTATACTAATTTGTATTGCTTGAGGACCAAACTAGCCTTTCCTTTCTGCACATGTTTGAGTTATTTTATCCTTTAATACTTTTTCCATCAACTTGTCTTTCTCTATTTATCATAGGGACCATAAGTTTTTGAATCAAGTAACTTTCTTATCCCATGGATATTTGCTACCTTTATTTTTAGTGCATTATGAATCAATGATTGTTATATTCCTTCCTAGATCCTGTAGATGGGACCTGATGAAGATATCCTACATCCTTTGATACCCTTTACTTTCATGTAGATCATCTTTCATGTGACCTTCTTCATTGCATCTTCGGAGAATGATTTTATCAGATACATCTCTTTGATGTCTCCAATATTTCTATATGAGGGGATATTTCATAAGTATCCCTTTCCATGAATTTAGAGGAGACCTTGTGATATGTTCATTGACTTCATCTACTTAGAGGACTATGTCTATCTTGCTTCTTTATGAAAGGAATCTTAATGACCCAATCGATTTATAGATCTCCTTGCAAACGTGAAGTCATTTAACCAAATTTGATTATATAATGAAAAGATACTTACTCGACATGTGAAGATGAAATCTTCACCTTGATTTCTTTGATGATGGTTGAAGAAGATGTATTAGTACTTCTTCTTGGATGACCTTCTTTTGAATGAGAGAATATTTCCTCAATATAAAAGGTTTCTCCTTTTGATGATGATTTGCTGCTTCTTCAGATGACCTTCTTTTAGGGCAAGGAGATGATCCTTTCTTGAAGATGACCACGCCTTATTGCCTTCAATATGATTTGCCTTCTTTTGTAGTGTAGATGAGGATTGTTGCTCGGGTTTCAAATTGTTCCAAGATGAGGTGATATTTGACTTTGAGGTCCTTTGAGTTACCTTGCTTTGTAGACATCTTGATTAGGGTCTTGGTGGCCTTTTTTATTATTGTGGAGATACAAGATCTTGTTGTTGTAGACTGTCTCCTTCATTATGTAGACAAAAACCCTTGTTGTTGTAGATTGCTTGTTGTAGACTAATATTTCAATCTTGATAAATCCCTTCAACTTTCTTTGATTCCCTTCTTGAAAACTGATCCTTGTATGTCTCTTTTTGTCGCCCTTCCTTTTATTTCAACACCTTAGCTCTGATCCCATGTTGAAGAATCTAGGGAACTTAGAGTTAATGAGATTCTTCTTGGCATGATAACTATTTTTGAGTTATTTTAACCTTTTCTTCTTAGAACAATATTCACTTGTTATTATTAAAGTGTGTGTTCTCAGTTCATAAAATTTCTACAGAGACAAAGAGACAAAAACAAAATATATTGGATTTCTTCCAGGGCCAAAACCTCTCCCTTTTGGAGAGGAAAACCCGCACAAAATTCTTCTTAGAGATTCCAATTGATGAATACCAAGACCATGACCCTTGACCTATTATGCCACTCCAAGACCAATACACCAATCCTCTTCTTTGTCACTGTTGATATCATCATCATTGATGCACCATGACTGCTCCTTCACCGAGATCTTCATCACTGTTGCACCATGACTGCTCCTTCACCAAGATCTTCATTACTGTTGCACCAATGCTACACCTTTAACGAGAAATTTATCACACCAATGAGATCTCCATTCATAGGTATATATATATATATATATATATATATATATATATATAGATATGTATGTATGTATGTATGTATGTATGTATATATATGTATGTATGTATCTATATATGTATGTATGTATATATATATATGTATGTATGTATATATATATATGTATGTATGTATATATATATATGTATGTATGTATATATATATATGTATGTATGTATATATATATATGTATGTATGTATATATATATATGTATGTATATATATATATGTATGTATATATATATATATGTATGTATATATATGTATGTATATATATATATATATATATATATATATATATATATGTATGTATATATATATATGTATGTATATATATATATATGTATGTATATATATATATATATATATATATATATATATATATATATATGTATGTATATATATGATATTTGTACCAAGGCCTTCATCATTATCTGGACCTTTTCTTCTTTAGGATCATGATTGATATCATGATTGCAATTATGTCGAGGATATGATTATGTCTAGGATGTATGCTGCACCGAGATCCTTCTCATTATACCGAGACTATGAGAGGGTGTTACTCTAAGATCACCTAGATCCTTCACATCATACATGAGACGAGACTATGAATGTGCTAGGTATGTTGAGACACAGATATTCGAGACTTCAGAGAGGCCAAGACACTATCTAATATAATCATCCAAAAACCATAGGGATCCTCCTCCATACGAAACAATGAATTGCTTTCTTTATCCGAGATTCCTGTACCACTTTACTTGTTTGAGATTTCAGAGAGGTATGTGAATATGTCACTTTAAAACTGCGAGGGTAGAGGCTCCTTTATATAGGTGTTTTTCCCTGTATTTCAGCTGACATATCCATTGAAAGGATCTGTCTCCATCTGTGAGCCAACTTGATTATATATTTTGAGGCAGACGTGACTGCTTTCTACATTTTTTGCTCGTTGACTTCTTCTTGTGCTTGTCTTGGAGGGTTGGTCTAGACACTAGGTTGACTCATATACATTTCATATATGCTCAAGAAGAACTCTTCAATATTTTTTCTTTGACTCTTTGACTTTCATGTTAGTGTCAGTGTTTGCATACTACCATCAGTTATAAAAAAAATCCTCTTTTCATATCATATTAGGGTCCCATTCTCAAAGTTTTATCATTCCACCTAGGTCATCATGTAAAAATTTACTCACTTATGGTAGCCCAAAATAAAAAATCACGATCCCCTCTCAAAAATCAAAATTTGTTGGCCCACCTTCATGTGTCTTGCTGAGCATACATTGACTATAAAACCTCATTTCATCATGTTTTATGTCAGTCAAGTCCACCTGGAGTTCAGTCATTCAAAGTCCCATTAGGTCACTTAGGTTTCATTTTCCAAGGTCCAATAAAACATCATATCACTACATAAGGCTAGAAAAGTATGAGAGAAAAGAAAATAATATCCCTTTTTTCAGTCAAATAAGGGTTTACAAGCATGTAACCATGGTTGTTGAAGTTCCAAATTTGATTTTAAGCAAGAATTTCATTCCAGTTTGTAATTTTATTTCAAAAGAGAGATGTAATAATTTTTATTTTATTTATGTAATTTTATGTTTATAATATGTAATAAGTCACTATTTTAGTGTTTACTCAACATCCATTGCCAATATCATCCAAACAAAAATAAAAGTGAAGATTGCCAAAGTTTCAGCATCATCCAACTGCAGAAGAAAAAGACAAAAAAAAAATTAGCAAAGAGGTCAAAAATGGGTCAAATGAAACATTAGAAAGTGGGTTTGAAAAAGAAAAATATCAAACTCACTCACCTATAAAAGACTTCTTGCTTTCAAACTTACCTCCATTTTCCTCCTAGCACTCATTGAGAAAACCCCAAGAGAGTTTTTTTGCACTTAGCAAAATTAGCAGAAATAGAGCAGGCACTGCATGTTTCCTTCTAGTGTTGTGCATTTCCTTCTGGCATTGTGTGTTTCCTTAAGGTGTTGCACTTTCCCTCAAGGAACTGCACGTTTGGCTGAGGCATTGCGCACTCTACACTGGCACTGCATGTTTGTCCAACAACACTCTAGCTACCTCCTCAGCTCCTCCAAAGCATTCTCAACCTTAAAACAAGTAAGTAGCAGTTGAAGCATGTGCTTTTCCTCCTCCTCAAGTTAATTCCTAAGTGCTTGATAGGTTTATTAAATATTTGGTGTTTAATCCTATATCTAAACCCTATATTTCCCCCCAACACTACCCTTGCACTCTCATTCCCCTTTATACATTTCCCTTCACCCTCCTTCCCTTTCCCTAAATCTTTATATCCCAGATACTCCCTAAACCTTTATCCTCAAAACCCTAAGTCCTAGGTGATACCACACTACCTAGGCTCCCAAACCCCTCTATTGCAAATGATTTCCCCCATCCCCAAACTATCATACCACTACCCTATATCCCTCTTCAAATACATATACCCCTACACCATAATCTTCCTATCTACCCTTCCCCATTTACTATTCCCTAAAAAATACATTCCCCCTACCTTACACCTCCCTAGGGTTTGATACTAAACAACATGGCAGAGGAGGAATATAGACCACATAGTGAGGAAGAGGAAACAGATAGAGAAGAAGACAGGGAATATAGGAGGCCACACAAAGGAGGAGGACCTCCATGAGATAGAGCAGGATTTTCACTTAGTTGACCTAAGTGAAAATGATGACAGTGAAAACATAGCCATTTTCATCAAAGAGAAGAATGCACTCACATGAGAGCTCCAGGTCAACTTGCAAAGTGTCAAATACATTATTTCATACTATGAGCAAGAAAACAAATAGTTTGAGGTCAAACATGAGCTTATGGAGATTCAGCTCATCAAGGCAAAGAGAGAGGCTAGAAAGGATAAGGCCTTACTTGATGAGGCATATGGAGAATATAGTGACCAGATGGAAGAACAAGTGCCAAGAAGAAGGCCAAGGACTAGAGGCCTAAAGAGATCTTTGGAGCTAGAAAAGAAAAAGGAGTTTGAACAAGCTAATGAGCTCACCCTAAATGAGCAATTTGCAAAAATGGTAAATGAGAACAGGGAGCATTGGCTGGAGAAGGTGAACACTCATCTTGAAAGCCTCTTAGACAAAGACAAAAGAGACACTGACTTTCAAAGAAGGATGGCAAAGTATTATTGCTGAAGAAACCAAATAGCAAGGGCACAGCTCAAAACTGCTAGGGCAAGAATTGAAGCCCTAACTCTCCATGAGGAGAAGAAGAAGCTTGATATACTTGTTTAGGCCTCAATCCATGCCTAGCCACCTCAGATATCAGCTTCTCAAACAATTTTGAATACCCTTGGCTCAATTTTCGTCATCTAGTATTTTTTGTCTTCTTAAGGCAATTTCTATATCAGCACTTTGGTCAAACGCACAGCACCTTAGGTGCTGTGCACTTTTTGGAGGAATGGCCACCACCATTGGATTCAGAAGGACCAAGAAAGTCAAGAAAACCATTTTTCTAGTCTTGGAAGGAAAAACTGGTGGGTGAAAAGGGCAAAAAACCACCTAAAATTCATGTTTCTACCTCTTTTCTAGACCAGAAGCTGCACGTTTGAGTAGTCTTGGGATATTGTAATTTTGGAGGGGAAAATCAAGCCCATTTTGAAAGACAAGGGAATTTTTGGAAACTAGACAGGATAAAATTTCCAATGAGTTATCCTTGACTATATTTGGACATCAGGAAGGCAGTCAAAATTCAGCTTGAAGATGGCGATGCGCGTTTGACAGTCAGCCCAGATTTCACTGTTTCTCTCCAATTTGATTTTTACCTATGGGAAATTAGTGTTTTTCTCATGTAATTAATAAGGATGATGTAATTATTATTTTTTTACTATTACCTAGGGTAAATACATTAGGTAAATGGCCTCTATGACTTGTAATGAATCAATTTGCTTAAGTTAGGGATGAGTCACTTTGACCACCTTACACTCTAGCTATTAGTTCAGTTTTTGTTGGAACTTCTTCTCCTCTCATGGATTTGACCCTTGAGGCTAGGACGAGTTGGTTTGAGGCCTATATCATGTAATTTTTCAGTCATTCTATGAGTTGGACTCTATTGGATGTTGTACTAGTGTTTTAGACTTTGGCATAAAATATATTGGATGAGTATTTTGGTGGGATTCTTGTGGCATGGTATTTTGATATTGTTTCTTCTTCAGTTTCATATGTATGAATGTTTTGTACCTCTCATGATCCATTTCACTGTAAGTATGTTTTATTTTCAAGGTGTGATAATCAGAATTCATCTTGTATGCTCTCTTTTGGGAAAATCATCATAGATTGTTTCATTTCTTTAGTTTAAAACGAATTCATGATCTTCATGCTCTTTTTAGCACCTCACTAGTCTAAACCATCTCATCACTATACTAAAAAGTGTTAAATTAAATTTCCTACCTTACCCCATCAGATGTTTGCAATTCTTATTCTCTTTTGCCCTGGCCTAGTTCATTCTCTGACCTAATTCACTCATCCAGTGACTACCCAAATCAAATCAAATCAAACAAACCTTAAGCTATTATATCTAGCTTAAAACCCTAATCCATCCAGCCCTCTTGGATGTGATTCTTTGGAGAGAGCCCTCCCTAGCTTGGTAGGGCTAGCTACCAAGTCAAAAGATTGGTCTTGGAGATCCGGAGGAGTGATAACATTTCCTATAGAACTTTAACATGTGATAATGAGAAAGAAACTCATTTTCATAATTTACAAAAATAATATTTATTTTCTTTTACAAGTACAAAGATCAAAATTGCATTTATGAAGACCAAACCTAGTTACATTTTCTTCAGCAAATTCAAGCTCCTACACAATAGGGAAGTCCATATTTCTTTTTGAAATTCCAAAGGAATTGATCTCTTGACTGCATGCAAAAATTGTATAGTCAACTAGTATACAATTAATTATGTTACACTAGCCTTGTCTCCTCCACTCTAGTTGGGAAATTAGAATTTCATGTGTGTATGGGCTATTTTGGGTTGATTGATCAGCTAACTAACATATCTATGAGTTAGACTGTTGTCTCACTGCACAACTGACCTTCAATTGGCTCTATTAATAGTTAGAGGTCAGTTAACTAAGTACAACTAAAAATAATTGAACTAGATTGCTAAAATTTAGTAGTCAAACATGCATGACTGAACTCCAAGCCCAATAACTCAAATTTGTTGATTTAACTGAGTGAAAAGAGTCGTGTTACACTAGTTGACTACCTCCAAGTTGTCATGTTGATGTGGAAATTTGATTTTCTCAATTTGAGTAAGGCTAAAGTCAAATTAAGTCTTTCTTGCTACACTTTCTAACACTCCCTCTTAGCAAGAAAGGGATTTTTCAACACCCCTATCTTGCACCTGTGGAATTTGAATTTGCCTCTTGACAATTCCTTTGTCAAGATGTCAACATTTTTCTCCTCGGTTGGAATGTAGTGTAGCAACATAGTTCTCCTCTGCACATAGTCCCGCAAATGATGATACCAAATATCAATGTGTTTGGACCTATCATGAAATGTCAAATTCTCAAAGAGCTTAATGCAACTCTGATTACCACAATATATAACTGTCTGATCCATCTCCTGACTGAAAAGACCCAGAAGTAGTTTCATCATTGATATGGTCTCACATGTTGCTTGACTTACATCCATGTATCCATCCTCTATCAAGATGAGCATCACATACCTCTTCTTTCTGTTGTACTAGGAAATAGCTGTAGACCCAACACTGAAGATAAAAATTGAATCACTTTTCCTGTTTGATAAACTCCCTGGCCAATCTACATCGATGAAGCCTTTCAAATTCACTCCCTTTGTCCTCATGTACCATAATCCATACTCGGTAGTTCCTTTGAGGTGTTGTGACACATGTTTTTCTACCTTCTAATATTGTCTGGTAGGCCTCACCATAGTTTAACTAAGTTGATTTACTACATAGCACATGTTGGGTCTTGTGTTCACAATATACATCAAAGACCTCACAAGATACCTGTAAATGGTAGCATCAACCTCTTCACCTGAAGTGGTATTATCCTTCCTCTAGTTTGTAGCTATAGGTGCATCCATAGGCTTACGATTCTCCATGTGAAATCTTTGAAGTATTTCAGAGGCATACTTTCCCTAAAACACAAACAATTCACCACCACCTTGCCATACTAACAGCCAGAGGAAGTAATGCATTAATCCCATGTATTTCATCTCAAATTCTCTTGAAATATCCTATTTGCAAGAGTGGATCAACTTCTCATCACCTGTCAATATTAAATCATCAACATACCAAAAAAGAATAAGTAACTTACCATCTACCACTTTTGGTGAAGCCCAATGCACTGAGATAAATATCAATCTGAGGGTACCATGCTTGGGGCACTTGTTTAAGACCATACAATTCTCTCCTAAGTCTGCACACATGTGACTTCCGATCATATGTCTCAAATCCTTTTGGTTTCTCTATGCAAATTTCCTTCTCAATAACACCATTGAGAAAGACAATCTTCACATACATCTGGTGGATCTTCCACCCCATCTCTATAACAATCAAATCGCTCTACCTGAGAAACTCCTTTGACCACAAATTGGGCCTTTTACTTCTCGATATTCCCATCAACTGCATGCTTCACTTTGTAGATCCATTTGGAAGCAACCATTGATTTCCCTTCTAGTCTCGACACCACTTCCCATACACTGTTCTTCATGATGGATTAATATTCTTCTACCATGGAATCAACCCAATCAGTTTGAGAAACTTCTTCCTCAAATGAAGAAGGCTCTAACTCAATGAGCTCTATCATGAGAGCCATGTAACCAATGTACCTCTCTGGTGACCTCCTTTGTCTACGTACTAATGTAGGGGCTCCCACATTCTCCGTAGCATCCAGATCTAATATATTAGCTTCTTTGGTTCTCTTTCTCCTTTTTCTCGATGTTTCTGATTGAGTGGGTGTCTCCACTTAGCCTCTTATCTTCTCCTCCATTTGTGGTTGCTCCACAACTTCTTGAAGCTCATCCTAAGGCTCCTCTTTGGAACTAGAATCTTTTGCTCTGGCGGGATACTTAACTCTCATTCCAGAGAGCATCTCATAGCCTTCTCCTCATCAAAATTGACATCTCTCCTCACAACTATCATCCTAAGTGAAGGTAAATACACCCGGTAATTGTGTGGAGTTTCGGTGTATTGTAAAAAAACTTCCAACTCTATTTCAGACCCATTTTTTTTCTTTCAAATAAGACACATCATGCTTTCTCCTAAATAAATCTTCATCCAATGTGATCATACCAAGTATTCTATGAGGACTCTGATTCTGCAATGAAATTGTTATGTTATATACTTCTTCCCGTAGATGCAATGATAACCCCTGATCATGTAGCATATCTCTTGTAGCTCCAACTATGCTCTTATTCTTCCTCTCGGCTACCCCATTCTCTTGTGGGTTATGCAGTGCTATGATTTCTCTTCAAATACCTTCTTTGGAACAAAAATCCTTAAAATAATTCGAAACAAATCCACCTCCATTGTTGCTTCTGAGGGCCTTGACCTTCTTCCCAGTCTCCTTCTTAACTAATGCCTTAAATTTTACAAATTTGGAAAACACTTCATGATTTTTCCGCATGAAGAAAATATAGCATTTTCTAGAGAAATCATCAATAAAAATTGCATAGTACTTATGTTTTTCTATGGAGGATGTAGAGAAGGGTCCAAAAACATCAGAGTTGACTCACTCCAAGATTTCATTTGCTCTGATATATCGTCCATCGAAGGTGGATTTGACATATTTCCCTAATATGCAACCCTTGAAAATATCATTTTGGTCAAGGGGGGCTTTAAGGAGACTAGTGGTAATTTGCTGCATGATTTTTAAGGCACCATGGTGTAGATGACCCAAACTACTATGCCAGAGTTCTCCAACATCTTGACTTAGCACTTTTTTTGCTTTGCTACTTAGTGTAGTGAAATCTCCCACCTCAAGTTTATATAGGTTCTTCACTCGAACTCCAATTTTCTATACTTTCCCAGTAGCTATGTGTCTCAGAAAGGATTTCCCTTTACTGAAAATAACATCATAGCTTTATCCTCCAATATTGCTACAAAGATCAGGTTCTTCTTCAGCCTAAGTACAAACTAAAAATCTTTGTAGAAAAGGGGGGAGACTTTCTCCCCCTCAAAGGTGACAGTACCAATTCATATAGCATTCTACCTCCTTTAATCCCCTAATTAAATATACATCTTTAGATCCTTCACTTATAAGCTACTGAAAAATTCCTTGCACCCTGTCATATGGAACATGGGACTGAAATGAAGTACCACACACTCCCCATAATAGTGTTGGTCATGCATGCTATTAGGGTGAAGTATAATTTGAATTTTGAATCTAGTGCTTCAGCTCCTGCTCCTCCTCGAGGTTTCTTGTTAGACTTCTTGTGCATAAATTTTTTACATAGTGCCCATATTCATGGTAGCAGAAACATTTTATCCTACTCAAGTCTTTCTTCCTGCCATTATTTTGGTTGGATTTAGGTTTTCTTTGGGTCTTATTGCCCTTTCCCTTCTTCCCCTTCCCAACCAAACAAAAACTCTCTTCATCCTTTTCTCTGGATGATACTTCGTCTTTGGTATTTCTATTGATCTCTTCGTGTACTAGATCAGACCACAACCTTTCCCAATTTGGTAAATTTTCCCTTCCATTCACATAGTCCTAGTAGTTGTGCTAGGTTTTTGGAATGCCTAGAAGAGCTAGGCTCACCAGATCATCTTCTGCAACATTTTCCCTACCTCTCCAAGCTCATCTCGAACTTGAGTAAATATTGTTAGGTATTGGACCATAGATTCATTCTTCTACATCCTAATGTTTCAAAGTTTGTCTTTTAGTACCATTTTTCTACGATCACTCCTATTTTTGAATAGCTTAGCCAGTGTCTTCCACATAGAAAATTATGTTTCTTTTCCATGGATATTTGAGACCACATGGTATCTCACACCTTCCAGATGAATTCTCCTGGCCTTTGCAACATCCTTCTTCCATTGGGCTAATTGTTGTGTATCAAACTGTTGGGATTTCACAGTGTTATTTTTAACATATTCTAACACACCATTATCATCAAGTCCATTTGGTCCTTCCAAGATATTAAATTCGAGCTACCCTCTAAAGCATATTGCAATCTCAGTTCGTTGAAAGGCATTCTCCCGAAACTGAAGAAAAGATACTACATTGACGCTATAAATTCGAAATTCCTGAGGGATAAATTCAAAATATTGGTTCTAATTTGATTTTAGGGCTCTGATACAATATAGGAATTTGATAGAAATTGCAACTTCTCATGAAATCAGACTGAAATCAGGAGACACAAATTCTACTCTACTAATCTGCAGAATGGAAATCAAAGTTTAGAGCAACATGCATAGACATGCAACAATCAAAACCACAAGTACTCAATGATTTACAGGGGAACCCAATTGGGGAAAACCCATTATGATATTTTTCATTAATCAATTGAACAAAGAAACAATTACAATTGCATGCTCCAGCTCTGAGCACCACCTAAAAAAGAAAAATTGTTCTCAATAGTAAATGAGTACCCTTGGCCAACACTTACCCACTTTCTTCCTCCTCTAACCTCCTATTTATTTGTGCAATTCTGAGCTAATTCAACCTCCTAAGAAATAGATAATTCACTATTTCCTTGCACAATTTCCAAGGAATTGATCTCTTTACTGCATGCAAAAATTGTACATTCAAATAGTATACAATTAATGTTACTCTAGCCTTGTCTCCTCCACTCCATTTGGGGTGGTAAGGTATGGCACCATTCATTAACATGACCTTCAAGGGTGAGGAAGAAAATCTCACAAGCAAACTCTTCATCATTGATTTTGTAAGATTCACAAAATTTCAGAAAATCATAAATGTACGTAGTTATGGATATTCCATCCTCACCATCAAACTTTAACCGAGACAAGTGATAGAGAGGTTCATCAATCATTGAAAATTAATAAATGGATAAATTAGAGAAACACCTCGGGAGTAAGATTTGAGGATGAACCATTTGAGATAATAGGTTCGAAACAAACTCAACGACCATATCTTATCATATGGCCTTCCTTCTAGCACCAATTGTTGACGGTGTTGGAAATCTGTCAACCAAGGGATCTCCTTGATGTGAAGTCCCAATTAGACCTCACATTGTTTGGAGTAGGATACGCATCTGGAATATCAACCTGATTTCCATGTATTCTTATATATTTTCCTTGGCTCTAACTGTCAGCGAGAGAGGAACGTGTGATGCCTTTGGAAAGCAAGAAGGTGTGCCTAGTGAGTGTTCACAATCCAAGTGGATATTGGCAGCCACTCACCAATTCCACTTGGACCCACACCATTGCTTCTTTCAGTTTTTCAGATTCCTTAATTGAGCACAGTTTACTATTTTTAGCATTTTTTCGGGTCTTGAACTTCCAGAGCCGTTTTGAGGCCCTAAATGACGCTTTTTAGGAAAACTAGGAGCAACATGGGTCCATGGACTGATGTTGCTCTTCCCAAAATTGTATTCCTCAGATAGATATTTTTAACGAGGTATTTTGTGCCTCAAACAAAGATTGTATGCAAAAGTTACGACCCGGGGAAGTTGATGTACCAATTTACCCAAAATGGGGCCCATAGTTTGGCACTTAATCTCCTAGGGTTAGGTTTTTGGATGTTTAGGGTTTTCTATTATTTCTCAACAATAAATAGGCCTTCAAGCCTCATTATAAGACAGTTCAGAGGCATGTAGCTGCCACATCTCTCCTCAAAGATAAGCTACCATTGCCCGAGCTAGTTTATTTCCATTTCTGTTTGTAAGCATATTTTAGTGTTTTACATTAATGAAATGAAGTATTATTTCTGCTGCATCTTTGTATTTATGCTTATCTCTGTAATTTGTTGCATTCCTATTTAAATCTGGATCAGTGGTATCAGAGCGGTCTACTCTTTGTATGTTTTTCATTGCATGTCCCCATTGAGGCCGGGATATAAGGAGTTAGGGCTTGAACTAGTCAAAAATTTGCAAGACCAGCCTCGCAAATCCCGACGGTCTCCCATTGCGGATGAAAAGAAAGAACAGGGGGCAGGAGATCCTATCAAAATCTTGCTAGAAGAAGCCCTTGAGTGACAAAGGAACGCAATGATGGACAACTTTGCCCAGATCCTTTAGCAGCTACCCAAGGGAGACACATCAACTTCGTACAGCTACTCTGGAAGCACCACACCCTTTAAGGTACAATTTAACTTTGACATTCCCATATTTGAGGGGCAGATATATGTAGACGCTATAGATAAATGGTTAAATCTTCTAGAAGGGTATTTTTCTGTTCATGATTTTTCCTATAGGGAAAGGATTGCTTTTTCTCTTCTTAAAGCTTCCCCCCACATCAAGGACTGGTGGGAAACCTACTACGAGAAAAAGGATGAAAGTATAGCCTCACTTTTTTCAGCCACACCCACTTGGAATTCATTCCAAATTGCCATCAAGGAGCAGTACTACCCTATCAAAAGCTATGAGGATAAATACATAAATTGGACCACACAGTGGCAAGGAAGGGACCAAGACATGCCGGAGTTTACTAATATTTTTCATACCCTTCGCACAAAGTTGGGTATCAAGGATTTTGAGCTACATTTGGTACTCAAATACAGCGGATGCTTACACAGGTACATCCAAGACGAGATGGAGTTCCTGGACATCTCCTCGCTCGGTACGGTGTACTGATACGCTATTAAGATCAAGCAGAATTTAAACAGAAGAAGTGAGACTTTGGATCTGCAAATTCGAAGCAAGGGAAAGGAACCCCCAAACCACTGAACAAAGGAAAAATCCAAGGTGGGGTGGCCTGGGACAACCTGCCAGAGCTGCAAGCAAAGGACAACACCGTGAAGCTGAAGAAGGACACAAGAAAGTGGTTTGAGTTCCATAAGAGCTCCACTCACAATACAAGTGAGTGTCGGGCCAAGCAGTCACTGGTGGCCAAGCTAAAGTTTTCGGAATCAGATGCATTTTCAAACTCTGATTCAAAACTTGATAAGGGGAATGAAAAAGGGAAGCAGATTATTGATGGAGATCCCAACGCCACCATTGCCACCACGAAGATCCAGAAGGAGGAACTCGAAGATCCGGAGGAGGAGGAGTGCCTCTTCCACTCCCAAATGTGGGTAAAGGGCTCCCCGCTACAGTTCATTATTGACAACGGGAGCCAAAAGAACCTCATTTTGGAAAAGGTAGTGAAGTGGTTAGGCTTACCAACCACCACACATCTACAACCGTACACCATCGGGTGGCTTCACCAAGGACGGGATCTTCGCATGAGCCAGTAGTGTCGCCTTCCATACAACATCAAGCCCTTCACAGATGAGGTATTGTGTGATGTTGCTCCCCTTGATGTTTGTGATGTATTATTAGGCCAACTATACTTGTGGAAGCAACATGTTGTGTATGAGTCAAGGCCTTGTGTTGTTATTGTTACTTTGGGAAATAAGTTGTATAGGATACTGGAGGTAGCACCGCCTACCACCATCTCTTTTGCTACTGCAAAACAATGCAGTAAGCTCATTTCCAAAACCGGGAAATTTTTTGTCCTAATGATATGCCCTCAAGGAAAGAAGAAGACGATGGACACGACCTCCAAACAAGGCCCCTCTACACGACAACTACAGATGGACAAGGTCATGGAGGAGTACGAGGACATCTTCACCTCCCTCGCAGGGGTTCCTCTGCAATGTCAGGTCAAGAACTCCATCGATCTGATCCCAGGTGCATCGCTGCCCAATGGACCAATCTATCGGTGCTCCATTCTGGAGAACGATGAAATCAAGAGGCAAATTTAGGAGCTGCTGCAGAAAGGTCACATCCTACCGAGTTCATCACCCTGTGGGAGCCCGATCGTGTTGGTACAGAAGAGGGATGGGACTTGGAGACTCTGTGTTGGGTCCCTATAATACTAGTGATTACCCCATTACTATTGTAGTTATACCCCTTATTTATATTGTTGTGCCCCTATTACCCCCATATTGTTATTTATGTGCCCCATAGAATCCCTCTATTGTTATTTTTGTGGCTTTATATTATTATTGTTAGGTCGGCTGGATTATATTGTGACTCCTTAGACTCCTATATATAGAAAGGAGGTTTTGTCATTTGTATCATCCAAGAATTGTTCATTTATGTAATGTAAAGGAGGTTTCCCCCTCGAAGAGGCTGAATTCTAAGGCGTTGATCTATCTTTTCTATCTTTTCTTGAGCTGGTTTCATAACATTTGGTATCAGAGCTTTGGATTCTAGGGTTTCGCTGCTCCAAACAGGTCATCGTGGAATTTTCGCTATAAATTTTTTTCTGTGACGTTTCAGAAGTCGCAAAAAAAACCCATTTGAGAAGAAATCGCGCTGAACCTTGGGTCCAAATTTCAGAGCTTTTGCGCGATATTTGCGGAGATATGATCTGAGGAAGTTGGTCTTTTTGCAGACTCCTGAATTACATTCAAAACAGGTGACCTGGGGAAAATCGTCATAACTTTCTCTCTGGGGATCGGATTGAAATTTCGTAAGAAGGTACAAAAGAGGACGGACTGTAGTTTCTTGTATATGTTTTCAGAACCAAAGGTCGAAACAGTGACACGTGGCACTTCATACAAGTTCGCTCTACTGAAAGTCTATAATCAGGTCACTGTGGGAGATTTGCATAACTCTTTCTTGGAGAATCCAATTTGGATCAGACTTGTGGCATTGGAAAGAGGACACAGAGAGCTACTACAGGTCACAATTTCAGAACTAGATGATTGGAAAGTACAGAGATACATCAGAGGCAATATCAGGCTCCTACAAAGTGAAAAAAGGTGTGTAGATTTTTTTAAATTTTTGCTTAAGCTTGGTTTGAAAATTTATTTTGAAGGAATTCAAAGGGCATAGTAGAGCATTATTATCGGTAACTGATGCCCCGAGGAAAGAAAATGCAAACACCTAGTAAGGAACCTGAAAGCTCTAGCATGACTCATGAAGAAGAGGAAGAAATGCTACATGATATATCAAAATTACAAGAACAAGTGCAACAAATGTCCTTGCACAAAAAGGAACAGAATCTAAGATGGATGGTTTAAAGAAAGATGTAGAAGCTAAGATGGATGGTTTAAAGAAAGGTGTAGAAGCTAAGATGGATGTTTAAAGAAAGGTGTAGAAGCTAAGATGGATGGCATGGAAGCTAAGGTGAATGGCATGGACGCTAAAATTGATGGCATGGATAATAAGATGGAAGAATTGAAGATAAATATGAATAAGTTGCTACAAGAAATGGTCACTAAGGTGAAAGAGTAGTAAAGGAAACTCATGATGAGAACAAAAGAAATGTTAATCATGATTCCATAGACTCTAATGTTGGATCGAAGACTCACCATATTCCAAAAATCGATATGAGGAAGTTTGATGGCAAGGATCCCGCCACATGGATATTACAGATGGAGCAATTCTTCGATCTCAATAATGTGCAAAACACACAAAAGGTACGTATGGCAACTTTATATTTGGAACCAAATCAGTTTGTATGGTATCAATGGCTTTGTTCTCGTAAACAATTTATCACTTGGGCAATTTTTACGGAAGAATTGATAGCACATTATGAGGATACAAAAAGCAACACTTTTTTTAGCCAATTGATAAGTCTCAAACAAAAGGGTTCAATAATGGAGCACATTGAGGAGTTCCAAAAATTGAACATAAGGGTAAAAGATATTCCAGAGGAGCATAGGATTGATGTGTTCATAGGGTCTTTAAAGGATAATATCCAACATGATGTGCGCCTTTGGGAACCTGATTCATTAGAGAAGGCATTCAGGTTAGCAAGAAAAATGGAAAGCAAAATTATGGCAACTAGGAAGCATACCATTCACAACTATAAAGACGGAAGTGTTGTTGCCCATAGTCTTCCACAACCTACAAGGTTGACACCACAACAATTGGAAGAAAAAAGAGCAAAAGGGCTTTGTTACAATTGTGATAGCAAATACACAAAAGGTCATAAGTGTGCTGAGAAGAAATTATTCTACATAGATTGTGAAGAGGAAGAAGAAAAGGAGCAAGAAAGGTCAAAAGAAGAGGATATATTCCAGGAACAAAGCCTAGATGAAGAACAAATAAATCCGACCATATCTTGTAATGCATTGGCGGGAATTACCACTCCTCAAACCATCAAGATAGAAGGACAAATCAAGAAGAAAAAGGTAATAGTGTTGATTGATTCAGGAAGCACCCACAATTTTATTCATTGTAGGGTAGCAAAAGAATTGAATTGCTTCCTATATCCAGCACCAGAGTGTCAAGTGATGATTGCAAATGGAGGAACAATAAATTGTTCTGGAAAGTGCCATAATATCAAGCTATCCATGGGAGAATATGTATTGACTAGCCCAATGCTTTCCATTCCAATGGGAGGTGCTGATGTTGTACTAGGAGTCCAATGGCTACAATCCTTGGGTACAATAGCTTTTAATTTTCAAGAACTTTTCATGAAATTTTCTGTGGAAGGAAAGGAAGTTGAATTAAGGGGTATTGCAGGGAAACCAGGAAAGATAATCAGCTCTAATGGCATGACAAAGCTTCTAAAAAAGGAGCAAAGAGGTGTAATTGCACAATTATGTTCGCTAGATGTTTCCACATTGGAATCATCTATTTCTCCAGATCTCCAAAAAGTCCTGGACAATCATTCCAAGGTATTTGAGACTCCCAAAGGTCTCCCACCTATGCGTGATCATGATCATGCTATTCATCTGATTCCAGGAAGTGTTCCTCCAAACATCAGGCCGTACAGATATCCCTATGTCCAAAAAAGTGAAATTGAACGTATGGTTGCAGAAATGCTAGAGGCTGGTATAATTCAACCGAGTCAAAGTTCTTTCTCAGCTCCAGTAGTATTGGTGCACAAGAAGGATGGATCATGGCGCATGTGTCCAGATTATAGGGAGCTCAACAAGCTCACTATTAAAGATAAGTTCCCCATTCCTGTCATTGATGAATTACTGGATGAATTGCATGGATCAATTTACTTCACCAAGTTGGATCTTCGTTCGGGATATCATCAAATCAGAATGAAGATTGAAGACATTCCGAAAACGGCATTTAGAACTCATGAGGGTCATTATGAATTTTTGGTCATGCCTTTTGGCCTTACCAATGCACCTTCAACATTTCAAGGTTTGATGAATTCAATTTTCAAACCATTCCTTAGAAAATTTGTGTTAGTATTTTTTGATGATATACTAATCTACAGCAAGTCTTGGAAGGATCATGTTGAACATGTTGACAGGGTGCTACAACTATTGGAGGAGAAACAATTATATGCAAAAAGATCCAAATGTTTCTTTGGAGTCCAGGAGGTGGAATATTTGGGTCATATTGTATCTCATGAAGGAGTTAAGGTAGACCCTAGCAAAATTAAAGCCATTAAGGAATGGAAAATCCCCACATCCATAAAGCATCTGCGAGGATTTCTTGGGTTGACAGGGTATTATCGCAAGTTTGTTAAGAATTATGGGAGAATAGCAGCACCTCTAACAACATTATTGAAGAAAGATTCATTTTCATGGACTCCGGAAGCAACAAAGGCCTTTGAACATCTTAAAGAGGCAATGTGCCAAGCACCGGTCTTAGCTACACCGGACTTCACAAAAACCTTTATTGTGGAATGTGATGCTTCAGGAAATGGAATTGGTGTTGTTCTAATGCAAGATGAAAGACCCATTGCTTTTGAAAGTCGTCCAATCAAGGGAAAGTTTTTAAGCAAAGCTATTTATGAGAAGGAAATGTTGGCAATACTCCATGCACTTAAGAAATGGCGACCCTACCTAATGGGAAGACACTTCAAGGTAAAAACGGATCATGATAGCCTTAAATACTTTTTAGAACAAAGATTATCCTCTGAAGAGCAACAAAAGTGGGTCACAAAGATGTTGGGTTATGACTTTGAAATCATCTACAAAAAAGGGAAGCAAAATGTGGTGGCAGATGCACTCTCAAGAAAGGATGAGGATGTGGAAGCATTGTTGTGTGCCATTTCTATTATCCAACCAGATTGGATAAACGAAGCAAGGGAGGAATGGAAGAATGACGAAGAAGTGTGGGCACTTATTCGAAAGCTACAACAAGATTCCAGTACTTCTGATACATTTAGCTGGCAAAATGATTCGTTATGGTACAAAGATCGCTTATACCTCTGTAAGAATTCCCAGCTAAAACAAAAGATTCTTATGGAATTGCACACTTCTCCCTTAGGAGGGCACTCAGGATTTTTAAAAACTTACCACAGGGTTAAGAAGGAATTTTTTTGGGATGGCCTTAAATCAGATATTCAAAAGTTTGTGGCGGAATGTTTGGTTTGCCAACAAAATAAAGTTGAAACAATTAAGACACCGGGTCTATTACAACCTTTATCCATTCCAAGCCAACGTTGGGAGGAGGTTTCAATGGATTTTATCACAGGTTTACCCAAGTCTGAGGGAAAGAGTGTCATCATGGTGGTAGTTGACAGACTTACCAAGTATGCACACTTTTGTGCATTATCACATCCATTTAAAGCCAGTACAGTTTCTACTGCATTTATGGAAACAGTTCAAAAGCTACATGGAAACCCAAAGATTATTGTAAGTGACAGAGATCCCATTTTCACTGGAAATTTTTGGACAGAATTATTTTCTTGTCTTGGTACTCAGTTAGCTCATAGCTCATCTTATCATCCTCAATCTGATGGGCAAACTGAGATAGTAAACAAATGTTTGGAAGGATATCTTCGTTGCTTTGTATCTGATAAACAGACACAATGGGTCAAATGGTTGCCTCTGGCTGAATGGTGGTATAACACTTCCTTCCATACAGCAACAAAAATGACCCCATTTATGGCACTTTATGGGTATCAACCACCATCCATCACATCATATTTAAGAGAAAATTCTAAGGTTCAGGCAGTGGAACATCACATCGAACATCAACAACAAGTCCTCCAACTCTTAAAGGATAACCTCGTGTTGGCACAAAATAGAATGAAACAACAGGCAGATCAACATCGCAGTGAAAGAAGTTTTGATGTAGGTGATTGGGTATTCCTACGGCTACAACCATATAAGCAAATGTCCCTAAAGCAAGCTAAGAAGGATAATAAATTATCACCAAAGTATTATGGTCCGTACAAGGTGTTGCAAAAGATTGGTACTATGGCATACAAATTGGAGCTTCCTGCAGCTTCTCGATTGCACCCAGTTTTCCATGTTTCATGTTTAAAGAAGGTTATAGGTGACAAGCTCCCAGTTCAAACAATATTGCCAGAACTTGACGAGGAAGGAAAAATTATATTGGAACCGGAAGCAGTCACAGAAACAAGAACTCGACAGCTACGAAATCGATCAATTTCAGAGTATCTTATCAAGTGGAAGAACTTATCCGCTGAAGATTCCACATGGGAGGATGAGAATTTTATGCAGAAGTATCCAGAACTACTCAAGCGTTGAGGACAACACTTTTTTGAAGGAGAGGGGCATGTTGGGTCCCTATAATACTAGTGATTACCCCATTACTATTGTAGTTATACCCCTTATTTATATTGTTGTGCCCCTATTACCCCCATATTGTTATTTCTGTGCCCCATAGAATCCCTCTATTGTTATTTTTGTGGCTTTATATTATTATTGTTAGGTCGGCTGGATTATATTGTGACTCCTTAGACTCCTATATATAGAAAGGAGGTTTTGTCATTTGTATCATCCAAGAATTGTTCATTTATGTAATGTAAAGGAGGTTGCCCCCTCGAAGAGGCTGAATTCTAAGGCGTTGATCTTTCTTTTCTATCTTTTCTTGAGCTGGTTTCATAACACTCTGTATTGACTATTGGGCGCTAAACAAGATCATTGTCCAAAATAGGTACCTGATCCCATGGATTGGTGACCTTCTGGACCAACTGAAGGGGGAAAATATTTTAGCAAGATCGATTTGAAGTCAGGATATCACCAAGTACCAATCAAACCCTCCGATTTGTGGAAGACGGCCTTCAAAGCTAAGGAGGGCCTTTTCGAATGGTTGGTTATGCCTTTTGGGTTGAAGAATTCTCCTGCAACCTTCATGAGGCTAATGGATGACATCTTGTAGCCATTCACCAACTCATTTGTAGTGGTATACGTGGATGACATCCTAATCTTTAGCTAGAGTTGGGAAGAGCACCTCCACCACATCCAGCAGGTTCTCCAAACACTGCGGCAACACAAGTTATGTGCCAATTTTGAGAAATGCACTTTTGGCATGACCCAAGTTCAGTATCTAGGATACATTATTGATGAACAGGGGGTGCATGCAGATCCAACCAAGATCCAAGTCATTCAGGATTGGCCATCTCCAACCACTCTGACAGAGCTCTGTAGCTTTCTGGGTCTTGCCAACTTCTACCGCAGGTTTGTGTTGGTATTTTCTCGTATCACTTAGTCCTTGAGCCAAGTCACCAAGGGAGGAGAGAAAGAAAAATTCTTTTAGTTTGAATCTCAGTAGAAGGCATTCACAGAGTTGAAACATCGCCTCTGCTCGGCACCAGTGCTCGCATTACTAGACTTGAAACAACCATCTAAGATCGAGACAGATGCCTCTAACTATGCTATTGGGGCAATCCTTACTCAACACGAGCATCCAGTGGCATATCACAGTGAGACACTTTCAAACATAGTCTGGAAGTATCCCACTTATGACAAAGAAATGTATTCCATTATACAGGTCTGTCGACAATGGAAACATTACATTTTGGGGAAGGAAACGGCCATCCACATAGACCACCGACCCCTGTAGTTCATACAAATGCAATGGAAGTTGCAGAATGATCACCATTAGAATTCGTCCACATACCTACAACAGTTCCATTTGAATATCAAGTATAAGAAGGGCAACACCAATAATGTTGCAGATTGCCTCAGTTGACCACCGATCATGGCGTTAACCACCGTGCTCAAATCTTGTGGACACAAGACTTATAATTGGCAACTTCTCTACGAAATTGACCTAGAATTCGGCCACACATACCAGACACTCTTGGAGGGTCAGCATGTTCCAAATATTCACCTCTAGGATGCTTTGTTATGCCACTTGGGTCACCTTTGTGTTCCTTCAAGTGAACGTGCCAAGATGATTTGGGAAGCACACTACAGTCAAGCTGCTGGGCATTTTGGGGTCGAGAAAATGGTGTCAGTACTGCAGAATTATTTCTATTGGCCAAATCTTCGACAAGATGTCAGGAAGTACATCAAATCCTGCACTGCTTGCGCCATTGCAAAGTCAACCATCAAGAAGAAAGGCCTTTATACTCCATTTCCTAACCCTAGTTGACCTTGGGAATCCATATCCATGGATTACATGTTGGGTCCTCCTTCTAATAAGCATGGAAATGACTATGTTTTTGTGGTCTTTGACAGGTTCTCAAAGATGGCCATTATGGCGACCTGCAAGAAGAATATCACAGCAGAAGCCACTGCTAAACTCTTCCTTGAACAAGTGTAGGTACACTTTGGGATCCCACAGTCTATCATCCTAGATCGGGATAGTAGGTTCCTCAATACATTTTGGTCTAGTCTCTGGTCAATGTTGGACAACAAACTCACTAAGCCCAGAGCCTTCCATCCCTAACTTGATGGCTAGACAGAGGTTGTCAACAGGATGATCATACACATTCTGTGCATGTACAACTCAAATCATCCATGCACATGGGATGACAACCTCCCCTATGTTCAGCATAACTATAACCGGGCTCTCCACAGCTTGGTTGGTCATAACCCTTTTCAGGTGGGCTTGGGATTCCAGGCACTGTGTCCCATTGATGTGACCATGCCATTTGCAGCTACTCAGGTAGATTTGACTCATGTCCAGTCTAAAACAAATAAGGCAAAAAACTTCATTGAGCACATCCAACATATCTTCCAGCAAGTCCATGACATTTTGGAGAAATCAAATGCCAAGTACAAGCAGCGACATGATCAACATCGAGTGCCACACAAGTTTCAGTTAGGCGACAAATTCTAGTTGCATTTGCAAAAGGAACACCTTACTGGAGCCTATCAGAAACTCAGGCCACTCCGATACGGTTCTTATACTATTACCAAGGTTGTGGGAGACAATGCATTTGAGCTCATAATTCCCCCATTCCTTGACCTACACCCAGTGTTTAATGTGGACCACCTTCGGCCATACTTTCCACCATTACTAGACACATCCGACATTGTAGAATAGCTCACACCAATAGAGTTAAATCCAGATTGCATGGAACAAGCTACAAATGATTGGATCATGGAAACACTGATCAAGCACACTCACAAACAAAAGATCCAACTATATCAAGCTGTCAAAGCAGTCCAACTCCTTCACCAGGGACCAAGTTCAACAGAAGTTTCCTCATCTCATGGAGGAACTCAATGCAATGGGGACTATTGCTTCCTAAGGGGGAAGGAATGATCCAGGTGCATATTGGCAGCCACTCGCCAATTCCACTTGGACCCACACCATTGTTTCTTTCACTTTTTCAGTTTCCTTAATTGTAGCACAATTTACTATTTTTAGCATTTTTTTCGGGTCCTGAACTTCCAGAGCCGTTTTGAGGCCCTAAACAACGTTTTTGATAAAATTGGGAGCAAAATAGGTCCATGGATCTATGATTCTCTTCCCAAAGTTGTAGTACTCGGATAGATCTTTCTAACGAGGTATTGTGCACGTCAAACGAAGATCATATGCCAAAGTTACGACCCCAGGAAGTTGATATACCAATTTACACAAAACGGAGCCCATAGTTTGGCGCTTCATCTCCTAGGGTTAGGTTTCTGGATGTTTATGGTTTTACATTGTTTCTCAATAATAAATAGGCCTTCGAGCCTCATTGTAAGACAGTTCAGAGGCATGTAGCTGCCACATCTCTCCTCAGAGATAAGTTACCATCGCCCAAGCTAGTTTATTTCCATTTTTGTTTGTAAGCATATTTCAGTGTTTTACATTAATGAAATGAAGTATTATTTTTGCTGCATTTCTATATTTATAGTTATCTCTGTAATTTTTTGCGTTCCTGTTTAAATCTGGATTAGTTCAGCTGTATGTGTGTCAAAGTTATTCTATTGCATAGGGAAAGAGTAAAGTGAGACTCTAACAGAGAGGTAATAGTACTACCCAAGAAGAGACACACGCAAACAAGAGGGATCCATCTAACATCTAGCAGAATAGTCCACAAAATATGCGATGGTAATTACTACCAATCAATGAGAAAGATCTCTTTAGCATCCTATGGAATAGTCCACAAGGATGGGACAACAATAACAACCATTACAACACATTATCATTAAGATAAGTACTAAAATAACTAAAATAGTTCAACTACTTTAGCACAGATGTAAGAAAAAATGAAATACAAACATCCACAGAATAGCCTTACAAATATTCATAGTTCATGCATGAATAATGTATCGACCATAAAGGATTTTATTAAGTAAATGTTCCAATATACATGTATACAATTAAAATCACTATCTCCAATAGTGGAGCGTTGGAGCCACTCTCTCCTCAAAAGAACTAGTTTGTCTCTCTAATGCCTTGCGGGATGAGCCAAGGTGAAAATTCCTTTTCTCATATAATGATGGTGTATATATAACCAAGATCTGATGCTTCACCTTCCTTATGACTCTTTGACTACCCTCATGACTATTTGACTTCCAATGACCTTTCAACTTTACATGACTCTTCATATTCTCAATGTGTCCTTTGGACTTCCACTTTACAACACATTTTGAATAGTTAATTACATAATCCATAATAATGATGTGGAATATGATGGCTTGTGAAAGACATGACATGAAACTGATGACATGGACTGCATGATGATGTGACAATGCCAAGTTGTCCTTCTTGTTGATGCTTTCTTTGCGTCTTCTTGAAAAGATGATACATGTTCTTCTTCTTCCTCCTCCTTATGACTTGAATATGAGGAGTTTTCCTTTTGATCTTGATCTTTTGTTATAGTTCGATGTTCCTTCATCTTCTCACATGATTATCATCTTATATATTCAGCTCCATATGTGTCTTCTAACATGTCCTCCTCCATCTCCTTGTTCATCATATTTCCATGGCATGATAAAGTAGATGTTTTTGCAATTCACTCATGACGAAACGACATCAATCCAAAAGCCCCCTTATCTAATATTATGCATATTGATCCATTGAATGATTTGGAATCAGATGGAAGGCTAGGAAAAGGGCTCAGTGACTACAAAGTTCAAGCAGTCAAGGGGAGCCTTGATCTATATCCAGATATAAAAAGATTCAGAAAAGGAGAGAATAACACATATGTTCTGGAAAACAATACCATCATCTTATTATGACGGAGAGATTAGAATTTTATAAACAATGCAAACATTCTCCTTATGCATTTTTAATTACAAAATATATGAGATAAAAATCAGTTACATTATTAGATAAAACAACTATAGAGATGTTTCCATATTTATTAGTTTTTATGTTTCCTTCCTTTTGAGTTTTAGATGTTTCCAAGAAAGTAGCGTGTTTTTTCCTTGTTTTCCAAATTTTTCTGATTCCTCCCTATTTAGAGTGGGAAGCATCTCGACTTCCTCCACCAAAGGAGGGAAATTATGCTTCAATGGTTCTATTGTCAGCCATTGGGTATGCATTGGTGTGTGTCCCTTCCGACCAACAAGATATGATAAGTCGGGACCACATTGGCACCCCTAACCAGTGTCATTCTGCTAAGTGAGAGTTTCCCCTGTGAAACATCAAAACTCGTTGCATGCTTACCCAACAGAGTGGTGAGCTGTTGAGATTATTCCTACATAGAAAGTAACATGAATTTGAGAACAAGCAAAAGGTCGCTTGTCTAACAAAAAATCTTCCACAACATGGCCCTTCAAATTTTTGAGAATAGGACCCTTCATTGACTGCCATTCTTTAGTTGTTTTCCCATTGTTGAATACAATATCCACACTCTGCCCAAAATTTGTTGACAATGGCTTTGCCCCAACTTGTGTGGCACTATTGCAACTAGAATTTGAACTTGAGCTTTCATCCATTTGTACCATTGATGGCTTTCTTTGAACCCCATTATTACCACCATTGGATGTTTCATATCTCTTTACAACCTACATATTTTTGTGTCTAGTTTGACCTTTGACAACAACATGTTTCTTTGATGAATCATTTCCAATAGATGGTTTTCTAGCAAGGAAAAAGGATGGGGTGGTGGATAAGGAAGTACTTGGAATAAGATTGATTTGGTGTTCAATAGAGCATTAGGGATGCAACACCGTGGGTTTGGTTAAGATATTTGCAAATTCTGGATGTAGTGGAGCCATGGCAAGGGGCATTGGGTTAGTGTTGTTTTCTAGCTTGACAGAGCAAACCAAATACAAAGGAATGTATTGGTTTATATTGACTTTCTTAATTGCAGCTTTGCTAGTAAGAGGTTGGATTGATGTGAGGGCCGAGGATGTGAGAACATAGGTGCATCCCTCATGTTTCAAGTGGTATTTTTGATATTTAGCATGATAAACAACATATTGGGCTTATTGGTATGGAATTCCTAGTAACAAATCGGCACAATTGAGAGGAGAAACATCACATACCACAATATCTCAAAAAGGACCAATAGCAAAGGTGGCGGCACAATGTTGGGATATAGTAAAACGAGGGTCTTCCTTTTGAACCCAAACTAGCGGATATGGGTTGGGGTGTGGAGTGGTGGGAAGGAGAAGGCGGTGAACTAAGTCTTCTGCCACAAGATTCTTTTGACTCCCATTGTCGAGGATAAGAGTCACCAACTCATGTTTGATTTGACAATTATGGGTAAATAGAGGTGCAGTAGAGGTTTCAGCTTCATTAGCATTCATGAGAATGAGAGAGGGGTCTGCTTCAGTAGGATTGTCAAGAGAAACAACTAAAAGTGAGGTATAGGAATTTGGTTTCTCTGCCTCTGTAAAAAGAGTCTTGTTGGGGTGCATATTTTGAAGTACACGACAGTTTGATGAAGCATGTGAGTTGGTCTTATGAATTGTACACTAGTGGGATGATTCAGGGGCCACATTAGATGGACTAGTAGGAGATGGACCACTTTTGGTTTGAGGAGCCAATTTACATTCTACAACCAAGGCCCGAATAAAGGCCTATTCCAAGGAAGTACTATCAAACAACTCAAGTTCTCGACGAAAAAACATTAGTATGCTAGAATTAAATTTAATAATTAATATCTCTTCTGGATCAGAGACATGGAGTTGAATGCGCAATTTGTAGAAGACATCAATGTGTGCTTGCACTGATTGATTCGGTAGTTGTAATAGTTGCAACCATTTTGCAAGGATATTCTGGAGATATCCCGGGGTTAAAAATGTGCTCTTAAGGCTTTGTTGAAGTCATCCCAAGATGTGATATTTGTGGATCTTGTCTCGGCTTGGCCTTCGAGCTCAACAACCAAGGATATATTCTTGAGTTGAGTATCCCACCATGTTTGCGGCAGGCCCTCCAACTGTAAACTGGCGATTTGAAGCTTCATGTCTGTTAGGATATTCCGACACATAGGAAATAGTTAAGTACAACTTGGTCTAGTATAGAGTTAGGTATAGAGTTAGGTAAAGTGTGTTTCTTTACCTTGTACATTTTGTAACTTACAATCCGACGGTCATGATATGTAGTAATCCGACAATTCATTCTCTCCTCGGTATTACCGACACTTGATCCGTGGCTTGACACCTGATTGGTCCATGATTTCTATTTAAAGCGCATGGAGGGTCATTTGTAGGGTAATCCGTGCATGAGAGAAGAATATGTAAATTTTCATTCTTTTATTAATAAATTTCCTGAAGTGGCCACGTTGGCTCAGGCCATGGACTGTTTCCCTCTTTTAGGGTTTTAACCACGTAAAAAATATTGGTGTATTGATCTGCGATCTGGTTGTGAGTGGTGTCCTTTGGTGTTCTGCCTGAGGAACTTACCCTCTAAATTCCTACATGGTATCAGAGCTATTTGAGTGCCGCGTCCGTTGGTGATCCAAATCTGAAGCCGGTAGAAATGCATCCGACTGCCGTTTCCTAGATCTACTGTTTCTGACTGCTTTCGAGCCGAGAGGACTGCTCTGTTGTGTTGGGAGCATCTGTTCCAGTGAGGAACCCCTTTTGTTTCACGCGAAAAGGTTTTCAGTAGCCCTAGCTGCGTCATTTTTAAGATCTGGAGGTATACAGTGTTTATTTGCAGTTTACAGTTATTTTCTCTCTGTTTATTTCGGTCTCGGTTTATTTAGCCTTTTTTATTACTGGATCTATACCTTTCATTTCTGCGTATGCTCTTTGCCCTGCGACTCTGTGCGATCTGGGCAAATCAGAAACAGAAAGGAAGGGTTTTTCTCATGCGTATGCTCTTTTCCCTGCGCCTTAGTGTGATCTTGGAAAATCAGAAACATTGAGAAAAATATTTAGTTTCCGGCTAAAGCTAACTTTGAGCCGCAATGTTCATTTTTGAAAATATTTAGTTTTTCGGCTAAAGCTAACTTCGAGCTGTAAGGTTCGTTTTCTTTGCATGTCCGTGTTGGGTTTTGTGTTTTTTGTTTTGTAGGGAAAAAGAGCTTTCTCAAAGAAAGCACGCAACCCAAAGCACCCCCCTCTCTCTCTCTCTCTCTCTCAAATTTTTTTGTATAGCTCAATTGGTTCAAAGCTATTTTAAGAGAGTAGAGGTCTTGGGTTCAAGTCTCCATTTTGTGGGGGCGGACTTTTTCATTTCCGCACATTCCTGCACTTCGTCGGCAACTTCATCAACTTTTAAAAAAAAAGCCATAACTTCTTCATCCAGAAACCGTTTTTTTAAACCAACCTAATTTTTTGAGATCTATCCATTGGAACACTTAGTTTCAACATCTTTAGCTTCAGTTTCCATTCAAATGGAAAGTCAATACCAAGTTACCCTTGACAGCACCAACTACTTCCAATGGTTGTCCTACATTGAGGATTTACTTAGAAGTAAAGGTCTCTACAGAATAGCCTCAGACCAAGAAAAGAAACCGAAGGATGAAGATAAGGCTGCTAAATGGGAAAATAGGCAAGATCAAGCACGTGGATTGATAGGGATGTCTATTTCTCCAGATCTTAGATTCCATATTGCAGAACTTGATACTCCTGATGAAGTAATGAAACAAATCAATAAAGTTTTTGGGATTAAAAATGAACTTAGAACCCATCAACTTGAAAATGAGTTGCTTACATTGGACCCTAATAATTTTTCTTGCATTGAAGATTTCTTGTCCAAGTTCAAGACCCTTAGATATCTCTTGGAAGGTGTTAAAGTTAAGAAAGAAGATAGTAACCTTATCTATTCCATTCTTACGAAGTTGGGACCAGCCTACTCTGTGTTTGTTTCCACCTTCCATTCTACAAGAGAAGCCTTGATTTCTCAAGGAACAGACTACAAGTCCCTTTCCTTCTCTTTTTGTGATTCTTTAATAAGAGAACAAGAAAAACTCTTACACCTTGGTCTTCTTAATCTTGGAAACTCTTCCAAGAAAGCGTTAGCCGCCCAGCAGCAACCAAATTCAAATAATCCTAAGAAGTCATATCCTAAAAAGAATGGTCCTAAACCAAACAAGGGTCCTAAGCAATCTCAGCCTCAAAATGAAAAATCATTTCAACAAAATGATAAGACAAATAAAAACAAATGGAAGAAGACTGATAGACATTGCAACTTTTGTAATCGAGATGGCCACTTAGAATCCAAATGCTTTAAGAAGATGGAAGCCTTGGAAACAATGTTGAAGAAACATAACATCCATTTGGAGCATTCTTCAACTTCAACTTCATCTTCAGGAATGGCGCTTTCTGCATGTGGTTGTCAATCATCTCGGTCTGGTTATGCATTTTAGGTATCTTCTTCTTCTCATTCTCATGAGTGGCTCATTGATTCTGGAGCTTCTTATCACATGGCCAAAAACAAAGCCATGTTTTCTTCTTTAAATGATTGTAACACCAAAAATATATATGTTGGTGATCATAGATCTCTTAGTGTTGTAGGGACTGGAACTGTTCATCTAGACAATGGTCAGTTTAATGATGTATTATGTGTTCCAACCTTATCCTGCAACCTTCTATCTGTATATTAGATAACTCATTCAGGTGAAGGTAAAATCGTTGAATTTTCACCTCATGATGTTGTAATCAAGGACCTAAGAGATCCTAAACAGATTTTGGCTACTGGCATTGCTGATGATTCTACAAGGTTGTATAAGTTTCACAACTTTGGGTCATCAAATCTTCCCTCAGTATTTGTTGCTCATAACAATGAAGTGAGAAAACTTTGGCATGAGCGATTTGGTCACTTAAACTATCGCTCCCTTCAGCATCTATGTAAAGAAAATATGGTGACAGGTCTTCATATGGTATCTTGCAAAGATGGTGTTTGTTTCGGATGTGTACTCGGAAAACATCATCGGGACAGTTTTGAAAAATGTGCCTCTTGGCACACCTCAGCCCCTTTACAGCTTGTGCATAGTGATTTATGTGGTCTACTTCCTGTTGTTTCATTCTCTAGCTACAAGTATTTCTTAACTTTCATTGATGATTTCTCCAGACGCACTTGGGTATACTTCTTAAAACTCAAGAGTGAAGTATTTAACACATTTTTGGCCTTCAAGGCCTTTGTTGAAAAACAATCTGGACATCAAATTCTTAAGCTAAGATCTGATAATGGCGGAGAATATGTTAAAAAAACATTCATCAACTTTTTCACTGAGAATGGAATTCAAATGCAACATACTGTTCCATATACTCCACAACAAAATGGTGTAGCTGAAAAGAAGAATCACACCTTAAAGGAAATGGCTAATTGTATGCTACAATCTAAAGGACTTGGTCTTAGTTTTTGGGCAGAAGCAATTAACTGTGCAAATTACATAATAAATTTCACTCCTACTAAGGCTTTAAAGAATATCACTCCAGAAGAAGCATGGAGCTCAATCAAACCAGATGTAAGTCACTTTCGTGTTTTTGGAAGTGAAGCGTGGGCCCATATTCCAGATGAAAAGCATAAAGATTTAGAACCTAAGAGTGAAAAATGTACTTTTTTTGGATATTCTGAAGATGTCAAAGGCTATAGACTTATTCCATTTAAGTCCAAAAATGTTATCATTAGAAGAGATGTAAAATTTGGTGAAAATATATCGGCCTGTGAGCCTAGTCCGGCGGATGTGCCACCTCTCCCTATCTCTTCTACTTTTGAAAACATTTCTTCTTCAGATGATGAAAGTGAGGATGACAATCCTCCCCCACCATCTCAGGATCCTCCTTTAGCTCCTCAGCTTCCAAAATGGGTTCGTGCTACTCGAGATGCAGCAGGTGATCTTGCCGGTGATCCTACAGATCAGCGACATACACGTTCTCAGTTCGAGAGAGCCTCTTTTTTACTAGCTCAAGCTCCAGTAAATTATGATCCTAACACCTTTGCAGAAGCTTCAGGCCATCCAGATTGGGAAGCAGCTATGAATGAAGAATATCATTCATTATTGGCAAATGATACATGGGATCTTGTTCCTCTACCAAAGGGACGAAAACTTGTTAGATGCAAATGGGTTTACAGAACCAAGTATGGACCAGATGGGAAAGTTGATAAACATAAAGCTCGTCTTGTTGCTAAAGGTTTTTCACAGGTTGAAGGCATTGACTACACTGAAACCTTCTCCCCTGTTGCCAAAATGAACTCTATCCGCCTTGTTCTTTCCCTTGCTGCCTCGTTCAAATGGGAAGTCCATCAGATGGATGTTAAATCTGCCTTCTTGCATGGGGACTTGCATGAAGAAATCTACATGGAACAACCTATTGGCTTTATACAAACAGACTCCAGCCTTGTATGTCGGCTTAAGAAATCCCTTTATGGTCTCAAACAAGCTCCTCGAGCTTGGTATGCCAAAATGGATAACTTTGTTTTAGAATCTGGCTTTTCTAAGTGTCATTCTGACAATACTGTCTACACCAAGAAAGTGGGTAAGTCTCTTATCATTCTTGTTCTTTATGTTGATGATCTTATCCTGACTGGTAGTGATCCCAACCTTATCAACCATGTGAAATCTAGCCTTACAAGGAAGTTTGAAATGACAGACTTAGGACACTTACATTATTTTCTCGGTCCTCAAGTCTTGCAATCCAAGGAAGGTATTTCCCTTTCTCAGTCCAAGTATGCCTGTGATATTCTACGCCACTTTCACATGGAAGACTGTAAGCCAGCCCCTTCTCCCTTTCAGTCTGGAGTCAAACTTTCAGTCACTTGTACTTCTCCTGAAGTTGATGCTACCTTATACCATCAACTTGTAGGAAAACTTTTGTATCTAACCCATACTCGTCCTGACCTTTCCTTTGTTGTTGGCCTTGTTGCTCGGTTCATGCAAAACCCCCATGAAAGTCATTGGAAAGTAGCTAAAAGAATACTTTGTTATGTTCGAGGTACAGTTCAGTTTGGGATTCATTACAGTGCCGAAGCATCTCCTCTATTGGTTGGTTTCACTGATTCCGATTGGGCTGGTGACCCTGATGATCAGAAGTCTACTGCCGGTTATGTGTTCACTCTTGGTTCAGGACCTATTACATGGGCTTGCAAGAAACAAGGTGTCATTTCTCTTTCATCAGGAGAAGCAGAGTATCGTGGTGCCGTAGAAGCTAGTAAGGAAGCCTTGTGGCTTCGTCAGATCCTGTCAGAGTTTGGTTTTTAGCAGCAGCATCCAACTACACTTTGGTGTGATAATCAAAGTGCCATTCAACTATGCAAAGATCCAGTCCAACATCAGCGCAGCAAACAAATTGAACTGCACATGCACTTCATCAGAAAGCTCATTCACGACCATGTTCTTGAAGTGCAATATTGTTCAACAGATGATCAAGTTGCAGACATCTTCACAAAGGCTCTCACAGAGGCGAAGTTCACTAAACTTCGATTTATGGTTGGAGTTCAGGGAGTTGTCACTAAGGGGGGATAGGCTCTAGTGCCTCCTTCCTTCTCCTATTGTGTCATATTTGTAAATCCTTCAATCCTATCCCAAGTTGTTCTTAAGGGGGGATGTTAGGATATTCCGACACATAGGAAATAGTTAAGTACAACTTGGTCTAGTATAGAGTTAGGTATAGAGTTAGGTAAAGTGTGTTTCTTTACCTTGTACATTTTGTAACTTACAATCCGACGGTCACGATATGTAGTGATCCGACGGTTCATTCTCTCCTTGATATTACCGACACTTGATCCGTGGCTTGACACCTGATTGGTCCATGATTTCTATTTAAAGCGCATGGAGGGTCATTTGTAGGGTAATCCGTGCATGAGAGAAGAATATGTAAATTTTCATTCTTTTATTAATAAATTGCCTGAAGTGGCCGTGTTGGCTCAGGCAGTGGACTGTTTCCCTCTTTGAGGGTTTTAACCACGTCAAAAATACTGGTGTATTGATCTGCTATCTGGTTGTGAGCGGTGTCCTTTGGTGTTCTGTCTGAGGAACTTACCCTGTAAATTCCTACAATGTCCTCTTCCATCATGGGACATGTTTTGAAATAGGTAGAGAGACTGCGGAGCCAAGAATTTATGACCTGTCCATTCATTTGGCTCGAAAATTTGGGCAATTGAAAGCATGTATCCAACTGAATTTTTCCAGGAGGGTGTCTATGTTGTTGCATCATAATTAACTCTTGAATAACCATTGTTAAATCATGGACTGGCGAGTCCTCGATTGAGGGTTCTTAACGGGGCAGCATGATTTTCATCCACTAAAGGAATTGAAAGGTATGACCTCAAGCGACAATCTGTGATGGGAATTTGAAGCAAGGAGGTTTAACTAAGAAGGGTGCTGAATTTTTAAGTCACAAATCCCAAAAAAAAAATCTTTGAACAAGTGGATGGATTCCAAAATATTATGCTCTAATACAAATTGATCTACATGCAGATCTAAAAAGATTAAAAAATGAGAGAATAACACAGATGTTCTGGAAAAAAATGCCATCATCTTATTATGTGGGAGAGATGAGCATTTTATAAATAGTGCAAACATTCTCCTTATGCATTTTTAATTACAAAATATATTATATAAAAATCAATTACATTATTAGATAAAACAACTATAGAGATGTTTCCATCTTTACTAGTTTTTTATGTTTCCTTCTTTTTGAGTTTTAGATGTTGCCAAGAAAGTAGTGTGCTTTTTCCTTGTTGTCTATATGTTTCTGATTGGTGAGCCTTTCTTGGTTGCCCAAGCCTGAGCCTTGAGACTGTGCAATGTGTAGTTCAGGCTAGGCTGAGGGAGAAAACTGTGAAATTATAGAGATGAGTGTGGAAAGTTGAGGGTATGAGAACTGGGTGAGCACATTGTCTAGTTTTGGGAGACAAGGGAGGTTGGGCCATTGCACAGTTGCACAGTTCAAGAGCTCAAGGATGATTTTGAGGCTAGATATTGCGTAATGCAGAGTTAAGGCCAATCTAGGAGGAGGAATTGCATAATTCTGGGAGCCAAGGTCGAGGTTTAAGCATTGAAGTTGTGAAATGTGCAGTTTTGGGAGGAAGATATTACACATTGTGAAGTGCTAAGAGACAAGGTCACTGCTTGAGTGCTGAGACTGTGTAGTGTGCAGTTCAGGAGGGCTGCATGAGGCTAGGTTGTTGGGAATTTTCTGAAATTTGGTTATGTGTGGGACCAAAGAGACTGTTGTGAACAATGCTATGACTTGACTATGATCGCACACTCGAAAAATTTTGATGAAACAACAACATATATCATTTGGAACATGTTAACAACATATTTCCCTCAATGTGACAACTTTGCAATGACTTTACACTAAAGGTACACTTTACGACGACCATGATGACACTTGTACGATAGTACTTAAAACTTTTGGAATGAGTGTGACTTATGTTTACATGGTTATACCAACTCATTCATACAAAGATAACCCCTTGAAACCACAAAAACACGCATACATACATTGTGTGACAGCTAACATGCAAAAAATAGGACAATTGCTAAAGTGTGAATAACTCTTGCGATGTGTGAATGACAGTGAATGTTGGGTCCCTATAATACTAGTGATTACCCCATTACTATTGTAGTTATACCCCTTATTTATATTGATGTACCCATGTAGTGTCCATATTGTTACTATTGTGCCACATAGAAGCCCACTATTGTTATTGTTGTGCCCTACAATATTATTGTTATGTAGGCTTTGATTGTATTGGGACCACTTAGACTCCTATATATAGAAAGGAGGTATTTTCATTTGTATCATCCAAGAATTGTTCATTTATGTAATGTAAAGGAGGTTTCCCCCTCGAAGAGGCTGAATTCTAAGGCGTGGATCTCTCTTTTCTATCTTTTTGTGAGCTGGTTTCATAACATTTGGTATCAGAGCTTTGGATTCTAGGGTTTCGCTGCTCCAAAAAGGTCATCGTGGAATTTTCGCTATAACTTTTTTTCGGTGACGTTTCAGAAGTCGCAAAAAAAACCCATTTTAGAAAAATTGGCTTTAAACCTTGGGTCCTAATTTCAGAGCGTTTCGCGTGATATTTTCGGAGATATGATCTGAGGAAGTTGGCCTTTTTGCAGACTCCTGAATTACATTCAAACCAGGTGACCTGGGGAAAATCGTCATAACTCTCTCTCTGAGGATCGGATTGAAATTTCGTAAAAAGGTACAGAAAGAGGACGGACTGTAGTTTCTTCTATGTGTATTTCAGATTCAAAAGTTGAAACAGTGACTCGTGGCACGTCGTACAAGTTCTCTATACTGAACCAGTCTAAAAGCAAGTCACTGTGGGAGATTTCACATAACTCTTCCTTGGAGAATCCAATTTGGCTCAGACTTGTGGCATTGGAAAGAGGACACAGAAGGCTACTGCAGGTAGCAATTTCAAATTGGATGATCCGAAATTACAGAGATACATCAGATTCAATATCAGGCTTCTATAAAGTGAAAAAAGGTGTGTAGTTTTTTTTTTAATTTTTGTGTAAGCTTGGTTTAAGGAATTCAAAGGGCATAGTAAAGCATTATTATCGGTAACTGATGCCCCGAGGAAAGAAAATGCAAACACCTAGTAAGGAACCTGAAAGCTCTAGCATGACTCATGAAGAAGAGGAAGAAATGCTACATGATATATCAAAATTACAAGAACAAGTGCAACAAATGTCACGCTCACAAAAGCTAACAGAAGCTAAGATAAGTGGCGTGGAATCTAAGGTAAATGGCGTGGAATCTAAGATAAAGGGAATGGAAGCTAAGATGGATGGCATGGAAGCTAATATTGACGCTAAAATTGATGGCATGGACGCTAAAATTGATGGCATGGATGATAAGATGGATGAATTGAAGAAGTTGCTACAAGAAAGGGTCACTAATGGTGAAAAGGTAGTAAAGGAAACTCATGATGAGAACAAAAGAAATGTTAATCATGATTCCATAGACTCTAATGTTGGATCGAAGACTCACCATGTTCCAAAAATCGATATGAGGAAGTTTGATGGCAAGGATCCCGCCACATGGATATTACAGATGGAGCAATTCTTCGATCTCAATAATGTGCAAAACACACAAAAGGTACGTATGGCAACTTTATATTTGGAACCAAATCAGTTTGTATGGTATCAATGGCTTTGTTCTCGTAAACAATTTATCACTTGGGCAATTTTTACGGAAGAATTGATAGCACATTATGAGGATACAAAAAGCAACACTTTTTTTAGCCAATTGATAAGTCTCAAACAAAAGGGTTCAATAATGGAGCACATTGAGGAGTTCCAAAAATTGAACATAAGGGTAAAAGATATTCCAGAGGAGCATAGGATTGATGTGTTCATAGGGTCTTTAAAGGATAATATCCAACATGATGTGCGCCTTTGGGAACCTGATTCATTAGAGAAGGCATTCAGGTTAGCAAGAAAAATGGAAAGCAAAATTATGGCAACTAGGAAGCATACCATTCACAACTATAAAGACGGAAGTGTTGTTGCCCATAGTCTTCCACAACCTACAAGGTTGACACCACAACAATTGGAAGAAAAAAGAGCAAAAGGGCTTTGTTACAATTGTGATAGCAAATACACAAAAGGTCATAAGTGTGCTGAGAAGAAATTATTCTACATAGATTGTGAAGAGGAAGAAGAAAAGGAGCAAGAAAGGTCAAAAGAAGAGGATATATTCCAGGAACAAAGCCTAGATGAAGAACAAATAAATCCGACCATATCTTGTAATGCATTGGCGGGAATTACCACTCCTCAAACCATCAAGATAGAAGGACAAATCAAGAAGAAAAAGGTAATAGTGTTGATTGATTCAGGAAGCACCCACAATTTTATTCATTGTAGGGTAGCAAAAGAATTGAATTGCTTCCTATATCCAGCACCAGAGTGTCAAGTGATGATTGCAAATGGAGGAACAATAAATTGTTCTGGAAAGTGCCATAATATCAAGCTATCCATGGGAGAATATGTATTGACTAGCCCAATGCTTTCCATTCCAATGGGAGGTGCTGATGTTGTACTAGGAGTCCAATGGCTACAATCCTTGGGTACAATAGCTTTTAATTTTCAAGAACTTTTCATGAAATTTTCTGTGGAAGGAAAGGAAGTTGAATTAAGGGGTATTGCAGGGAAACCAGGAAAGATAATCAGCTCTAATGGTATGACAAAGCTTCTAAAAAAGGAGCAAAGAGGTGTAATTGCACAATTATGTTCGCTAGATGTTTCCACATTGGAATCATCTATTTCTCCAGATCTCCAAAAAGTCCTGGACAATCATTCCAAGGTATTTGAGACTCCCAAAGGTCTCCCACCTATGCGTGATCATGATCATGCTATTCATCTGATTCCAGGAAGTGTTCCTCCAAACATCAGGCCGTACAGATATCCCTATGTCCAAAAAAGTGAAATTGAACGTATGGTTGCAGAAATGCTAGAGGCTGGTATAATTCAACCGAGTCAAAGTTCTTTCTCTGCTCCAGTAGTATTGGTGCACAAGAAGGATGGATCATGGCGCATGTGTCCGGATTATAGGGAGCTCAACAAGCTCACTATTAAAGATAAGTTCCCCATTCCTGTCATTGATGAATTACTGGATGAATTGCATGGATCAATTTACTTCACCAAGTTGGATCTTCGTTCAGGATATCATCAAATCAGAATGAAGATTGAAGACATTCCGAAAACGGCATTTAGAACTCATGAGGGTCATTATGAATTTTTGGTCATGCCTTTTGGCCTTACCAATGCACCTTCAACATTTCAAGGTTTGATGAATTCAATTTTCAAACCATTCCTTAGAAAATTTGTGTTAGTATTTTTTGATGATATACTAATCTACAGCAAGTCTTGGAAGGATCATGTTGAACATGTTGACAGGGTGCTACAACTATTGGAGGAGAAACAATTATATGCAAAAAGATCCAAATGTTTCTTTGGAGTCCAGGAGGTGGAATATTTGGGTCATATTGTATCTCATGAAGGAGTTAAGGTAGACCCTAGCAAAATTAAAGCCATTAAGGAATGGAAAATCCCCACATCCATAAAGCATCTGCGAGGATTTCTTGGGTTGACAGGGTATTATCGCAAGTTTGTTAAGAATTATGGGAGAATAGCAGCACCTCTAACAACATTATTGAAGAAAGATGCATTTTCATGGACTCCGGAAGCAACAAAGGCCTTTGAACATCTTAAAGAGGCAATGTGCCAAGCACCGGTCTTAGCTACACCGGACTTCACAAAAACCTTTATTGTGGAATGTGATGCTTCAGGAAATGGAATTGGTGCTGTTCTAATGCAAGATGAAAGACCCATTGCTTTTGAAAGTCGTCCAATCAAGGGAAAGTTTTTAAGCAAAGCTATTTATGAGAAGGAAATGTTGGCAATACTCCATGCACTTAAGAAATGGCGACCCTACCTAATGGGAAGACACTTCAAGGTAAAAACGGATCATGATAGCCTTAAATACTTTTTAGAACAAAGATTATCCTCTGAAGAGCAACAAAAGTGGGTCACAAAGATGTTGGGTTATGACTTTGAAATCATCTACAAAAAAGGGAAGCAAAATGTGGTGGCAGATGCACTCTCAAGAAAGGATGAGGATGTGGAAGCATTGTTGTGCGCCATTTCTATTATCCAACCAGATTGGATAAACGAAGCAAGGGAGGAATGGAAGAATGACGAAGAAGTGTGGGCACTTATTCGAAAGCTACAACAAGATTCCAGTACGTCTGATACATTTAGCTGGAAAAATGATTCGTTATGGTACAAAGATCGCTTATACCTCTGTAAGAATTCCCAGCTAAAACAAAAGATTCTTATGGAATTGCACACTTCTCCCTTAGGAGGGCACTCAGGATTTTTAAAAACTTACCACAGGGTTAAGAAGGAATTTTTTTGGGATGGCCTTAAATCAGATATTCAAAAGTTTGTGGCGGAATGTTTGGTTTGCCAACAAAATAAAGTTGAAACAATTAAGACACCGGGTCTATTACAACCTTTATCCATTCCAAGCCAACGTTGGGAGGAGGTTTCAATGGATTTTATCACAGGTTTACCCAAGTCTGAGGGAAAGAGTGTCATCATGGTGGTAGTTGACAGACTTACCAAGTATGCACACTTTTGTGCATTATCACATCCATTTAAAGCCAGTACAGTTTCTACTGCATTTATGGAAACAATTCAAAAGCTACATGGAAACCCAAAGATTATTGTAAGTGACAGAGATCCCATTTTCACTGGAAATTTTTGGACAGAATTATTTTCTTGTCTTGGTACTCAGTTAGCTCATAGCTCATCTTATCATCCTCAATCTGATGGGCAAACTGAGATAGTAAACAAATGTTTGGAAGGATATCTTCGTTGCTTTGTATCTGATAAACAGACACAATGGGTCAAATGGTTGCCTCTGGCTGAATGGTGGTATAACACTTCCTTCCATACAGCAACAAAAATGACCCCATTTATGGCACTTTATGGGTATCAACCACCATCCATCACATCATATTTAAGAGAAAATTCTAAGGTTCAGGCAGTGGAACATCACATCGAACATCAACAACAAGTCCTCCAACTCTTAAAGGATAACCTCGTGTTGGCACAAAATAGAATGAAACAACAGGCAGATCAACATCGCAGTGAAAGAAGTTTTGATGTAGGTGATTGGGTATTCCTACGGCTACAACCATATAAGCAAATGTCCCTCAAGCAAGCTAAGAAGGATAATAAATTATCACCAAAGTATTATGGTCCGTACAAGGTGTTGCAAAAGATTGGTACTATGGCATACAAATTGGAGCTTCCTGCAGCTTCTCGATTGCACCCAGTTTTCCATGTTTCATGTTTAAAGAAGGTTATAGGCGACAAGCTCCCAATTCAAACAATATTGCCAGAACTTGACGAGGAAGGAAAAATTATATTGGAACCGGAAGCAGTCACAGAAACAAGAACTCGACAGCTACGAAATCGATCAATTTCAGAGTATCTTATCAAGTGGAAGAACTTATCCGCTGAAGATTCCACATGGGAGGATGAGAATTTTATGCAGAAGTATCCAGAACTACTCAAGCGTTGAGGACAACACTTTTTTGAAGGAGAGGGGCATGTTGGGTCCCTATAATACTAGTGATTACCCCATTACTATTGTAGTTATACCCCTTATTTATATTGTTGTGCCCATTACCCCCATATTGTTATATTGTGCCCCATAGAATCCCTCTATTGTTATTGTTGTGCCCTATATTATTATTGTTAGGTAGGCTTGATTATATTGTGACCCTTAGACTCCTATATATAGAAAGGAGGTTTTTCATTTGTATCATCCAAGAATTGTTCATTTATGTAATGTAAAGGAGGTTGCCCCCTCGAAGAGGCTGAATTCTAAGGCGTTGATCTCCCTTTTCTATCTTTTTGTGAGCTGGTTTCATAACAGTGAAAGTAACACATGCTAGAGAAAAGAATCATGAAAACGACACTAATTGAACTAAAAGAAAGCGAAACAGACAACCGAAAACATGAAAACGAAACCTGTGAAAACAAATATGTGTGGGAGTGACGATTTGTAAAACTCACAAAAATGGAAGTACAAACGCAACTAGAATGTGAGAAACGGTCATTGTTAATGTGCACCAACTGTTAACATGGATTGAACATTGCATAGGAATAGCCTTGATGGAAAGTGCTATGATTTTCCAAGCTTGGGTAAGAGAATGTACATATGCACTTGTTACGAATTAAGCATGTGTGAGAAAGTGACTTCAACGCTTCCAATCCAAGAAGGTAGCTCAAAATTATCAGTTGACCAAGAAGTGACTATGGAATGATCGATCACAAGATCCACAGTAGGCTCCAAACTTCGAGAGTACGCAAAATTTTGGAGGGTGTTTGTCGCAGCGACAACACCAAGGTAAACATGAGCTAAGAGTCACTATGACAAGACTCAACCTCCTATACAACCTTAAGGAAATGGATCAACATCTTAAGACCTTACTAACTTCCCTTAGGTGTTGCATGACCTCTAGGAGCTACCCAACGCATCCAGGTGTCCTACCCTTGAGCTAACTCTCTTTCTCACTATTATAAAGCCTCAGTCAGTCCCTTGAAAAGACCTCCAAGTGACTGTAAGCCTCTAGTTGCTCCCATAAGCCTGCTTCCCAGCCACTGTGGAGTTTTTTAGTTAATTTTGTGCTTGCGACCCCGAATTTTGGTCCACTTTTCAGGTCTAGGATTCAGCCCTCTGCACAGAACTCATTGAAACTTCCAAAAATGATAAATAACATAGAAAAAAATATTCTAAACTAAAAAATTGAACAAGGACTTGACCTAACCCCTCCCAACCAAGATAGACATTCTATTAAACACATGGTAAAGATGCAACCTACAGGTCATGAATGCATATTTGAACATAGAGATCTGAAACTTATATGAGGTTTAACAAGAAGGATCAATGCCTTCTCACAATAGTTGTCATAACACCAATTAGGTCACGAATTCATTAACCAGGCATTCATTAACTGGAATTTGATCAGAACCATACTTAGACCTATCATAAAACCATGCTTATAACCAGCATATAACCAGATAGATAACAATGATGGAAAAACCATTAAAGCCACATAATAACAAGTATAATTACTCATCAAAGACAAGAGAAACTTACCTCTTATTAACCATATTCAAAATCCAACCAAGTCAGGGACTTTCATGTACCATCTGACCATAGATTGGGCTGAACCAAATCTTTCTTTCAGGTAATCACCCTCATGCCATATTCCAAGCATGAATGTGAGATATCATGGGATAAACCAATCCATGAACTACCAAGTTAATCCAGAGTTTATACCACCTCCACCCTCACCATACCATGATCTCACCTAAACCAGTCTTTAAATCACAAAACCAAACCAAGCTTGGATGCCTCAGAATTCCTTCACCATCCCTTGAGGAATTTATATCTCTCCACCCACCTATTGAGGTCTTCCCGGAGAAAAGCATCTCCACCCCCAACCCTTGGGATTTTCCTGAAACCGCCTCACCCGGATCCAAAACCTTCCAGGAATCCAAAGCTCAACCAAGAAACAATCCCATGACATCACGGTTATTCAAAAATGACAAGGAAGGGTTGAAACCACTGTCAGAACCAGGCAAAACCCATGCCAATGACAACAAAGAAACTAAATACACACATGCATATACCATGCATGCCAAAACCAACTAGGAAATCATACATGCAACCTGTTACCTGCAAGTATTCCTGCTAAAATTGCTTGATCCAACGTTTCCTTGTTTGATCATTGATTTCCTTTACTTTCCTTGTCCTTCCTTTGCTTGTTTTCTTTCCTTCTCTTGGTGCTCCTCTCCTCTCTGAGACTAATTCCAAAAAAAAACTAACAAAAGGTTGAAAAAAGCTGTGAACTGATCCTCATAAGTATTTTTATTATTGATGCCTCTAATTTTTACATTTTCCTTAATTTTCCTTCAATTTCCTCCTCACATATAACTTGTGACCTTTCACCTCGCATTTCTTATATTTTCCTTTATTTTCATAAAATAAAATGTTAATTAATGTCTCTTTTGCCCTTTCAAATCCTTTGTTATCACCTTTGTCAATTTCCCTTTGCCACAATAAACAACAAGTGATGCTCACTAGGATACTTCACCCAACATTCAACTTGGAATAAGTATCCCATAGCCTTGGTCTTATTTTTCCTTTATTAACTTTATTACATAAACTATTAACCTAGGATTGTTACAAAGATCATACTACAAATGAAAAAATTTAAATAAACTCAGGTTCTATATTATGAAAATACATCTTTTTGGCAAGCTCACCCAGAAACAAAAATGAACACAAACCAATATCAAAAAATTAACCATCATATGAACAATTATCTCTAATAAAAAAATGCTTAGAATACAAAGACGCAGTAAACAACATTTATAAAGAACGATAACAATGAATGTATAGGTGTACACATGGAGGAATCAAATGACCTTTCAAAAAATTGAAAAAGACATTAATATTGAAATCTCCCCTTGAAGGTGATATTTGTAAATGTTATGAAACCAGCTCACAAAAAGATAGAAAAGATAGATCAACGCCTTAGAAATAAGCCTCTTTGAGGGGGCAACCTCCTTTACATTACACAAATGAACAATTCTTAGATGATACAAATGGCAAGACCTCCTTTCTATATATAGGAGTCTAAGGGGTCATAATAAATTAGAGCCGACATAGCAATAACAATGTAAGGGCACAATAATAACAATATGGGGACTACATGGGCACAACAATATAATGAGGGGGTTGTACTAATAACAATAAGTGGTTACACTAGTAGCCTAGGGACCTAACAGTAAATAAAATCTCACTAATAGGATTAAAGATTAAAAAGACTTGACAACTTTAATTTAAAAAATAATGATACTTAGACATTTTAAAAATTCAAATTTTAATTTATAATTAATGGCTAGGATACTTTTCTAAGAAAATAGAAAAATATCTTAATTTAAAACAAGAAGAAAAAGGAAAGTATTTTCCTCATTACTAAATATATAACATCTTTCATATTTGTAAATAAAAAATTACAGTTTCATTCGAGAAAAATTATAAAACATTCTAAAGTATATCTCAAACATAAAAATAGAGATGCAATTGGAACATTGAAAAAACCCTTCATTTGACCCAATGATGCTACTATGTAGGTTGTGTTGGGAATTGACATCTCATCTCATCTCATCTTTTATATGTATGTATTAACATGAAAGCGAAGACAAATATGCAAAACGGAATATCAACAAAACTTTCATTTAACTCAAAGAAGCTGCATTGTTATTGAGAATTGATATTTTAAAACAAATACAAATTTAATTAAAAAAATATAAATATATTTAATGGTGAAATGGGAATTGACATCACATCTTATCTCATCTTTTATATGCATGCATCAACATGAAGGCAAAGACAAATATGCAAAATGGAATATCAACAAAACTTTCATTTGACTCAAAGATGCTGCATTGTTATTGAGAATTGATATTTTAAAACAAATACAAATTTAATTAAAAATATAAATATAAATATATTTAATGGTGAAATGGGAATTGACATCACATCTCATCTCATCTTTTATATGTATGTATCAACATGAAGGCAAAGGCAAATATGCAAAATGGGATATCATCAAAACTTTTATTTGACTCAAAGATAAATATAAATATATTTAATGGTGAAATGGGAATTGACATCACATCTCATCTCATCTTTTATATGTATGTATCAACATGAAGGCAAAGGCAAATATGCAAAATGGAATATCATCAAAACTTTTATTTGACTCAAAGATAAATATAAATATATTTAATAGTGAAATGGGAATTGACATCACATCTCATCTCATCTTTTATATGTATGTATCAACATGAAGGCAAAGACAAATATGCAAAATGGAATATCATCAAAACTTTCATTTGACTCAAAGATGCTACATTGTTATTGAGAATTGATATTTTAAAATAAATACAAATATAATTAAAAATATAAATATAAATATATTTAATGGTTAAATTTAATTATTTAAATGGTGTTATATAATTAAAATGTATTGATATAATTTTTGGTGATATAAATATATTTAATGGTGAAATTAAATTATTTAAATAGTGTTATATTATTAAAATGTATTGATATATTTTTTGGTGAAATTATTAATTTTATTATTTAAAATAATTTTTAAATGTGTTGTTAAAATTTTCATTAAATTGTGTTGATATATTTTTGGTGAAATCATTATTTTTATTATTAAAAATAATAATAATATTAATTAGTTCGAATTCCATTAATTTTTTCCAATATAATTTGTACTAAAAATGTTTTAAATATTTAAGTTATAGATCATAAAAATTAAATATATAATTAAATTTAAAATCTTAAAAAAAAATTAAATATTTAATCTTTACCCATTTAATAATTCAAACTTATTATTTCAATAATTTTTAATTAAATTTCATATAAAAAATTATAAAATTAAATTAAATTTAAACTAGGTAACATCGAAAGCTATTACCAATTTTTAAAGTCAATTTGCATTTTCCGTAAATATGGAAAATATTTACGGCCTGCGAACATGGTTTCGGGAAGCCTTAATTTTATTTTCTTTCTCAAAGTATTTCTTTATCGACTTTGATGACCATAGAATGACGGGAGGAATGAGGTCATCTTTATGCGTGTGTCTTTGTCAGACTGACTGAGTAACGTGTCAGAGAAATAAAATAACTTTACAAAAAAACCAACGCAGGAATATAGGTATAGAAGTTTCCTAACAGAAGTTTGAAGTTCATTGCAACGGCTCCACAGTTAATGTTTATATAGGGTAAGAAGTCTCTCAGTCATAAGATGACCGTTGAAATTTTTAAATTTTATGTATATGATATAACCAAAAGTCAACTTAATAACCTGGAAAGTCACCGAAATGATTTTCATTGTGATTGTCCAAACATAATGCATATCTCTTTTGGTGCCCTTTTCCACTGGTTTCTCTCACGGCCCGGATACTAGGCACTTCATCTTTATTTTAATGATGGGAGGATATACCTAAATATATCCTCAAATATACCTAAATATGTATATAACAAATAAGTTGAATGGAGGATGCATCAATTTTAATGTGGAATGAAAAATAGATTTTTCATCAATAGAATGTTATCACCGTTGAAATATAGAATGTATATTTATGTATATACTATTATTGAGATATGTAAAAAAAATTATTATATTTATTTTTTAAGCAAAATAATAATTATATTATTTATTATAATTAAATATTTTGGTTTAGTTATTTAAAGGGGTATTATATGTTTGAGAGAGCGGGCATAGGTTATCGGCATGTTACTTAGTCATACGATTGGGGGTGTGGCAACACATCTCAAAGTTGGTTTTCAAGGTTAACATGAGGTGATTGCTATATTGGAACTGTAAACCATGATCATTAACCACCCTTGAAGCTCTCACTGCAATCACATCCTCCTCGAATGCATTGTGATCTTTTTGTCTATACATTGGAGTCTCTCATGTGTGAACAATTACTCTTTGTAAATGCCAAGCCTGGCACTTACAACCTCGGTCCACGCACTCCATAGTTTTAGCGTTATCAATCATCAGGGAATACATATCCATGGGAATTACATGATATTCACAATTGTGAATTATACCCTGGGTGCTCCACAAAGTTGTTATCATTCCTCCTAAAGCTTGTTGGGCACTTTGTTCTCCCTAAGAACGGGACTCTCCACCTAGAAGTTTACCATAACTTCTGACTTTAGTCGAAGCATCTAACCACTACGAAGCAACTTTGTACTTGTTGGGTGATTTCTCTTTTGAGTATGGTCATCCCTCTCCCTTCCTGGCTCCTTATTTGGGTTTTTACTCATCATGCTATTTTTTGGTATGCAAACCTTAGCAGTCATCTGGCGTTGTCGCTTCTGCTGACTTTATGCTCACAACCTCACTGGGATCCTCATTCCCCCCTTTGGCTCTCATTCTTCTACAGAGCATCTCTCAATTGGATTCTTCGTTTGTTGTCCCTCCTCCCGTCTCTCCACCTTGTCACTAACCTCACTCTTCTATATGGGTTGCATTCATGCCTCTGTATTGCTTGCTTGACTCTCCTAACCATGTGCCTTTTCCCGCTCCTTAGTACTGATCCCCCCTTGTTATTTTTTATTGTCTCCTTCCTTGTGCATCCAACATGCATTTTCAATGTGTCCGAGTCGCAGTGGAGCTACGTATTACCAAGAATGAGCCAATCGAGGCAGCGCATATACTCATCATTGATTGAAGGAAACATTTGCTCGATTTAGAGAGATTAACCCATGCCTCATCTAGGACGAGCTCACTTGTGCCAAGAGAGAGAGGATCTCCCAATGGCGCAACCTCTCATATACTAATGTTTTAGTTGAACTGGTTGATTAGGTGTCGAACATTGGGTATACATGGGGGCTCTTAAATGAGTACATGCAGATGGTGGACCTATATTGGAATATGAAATTCCTCTTGGGTAGGGTTCTCTTAGATCAACATGAGCATAGAGTAGATCTCCTCCACTCCATGGAGCACTTGCACCAACACATGAAGGACCTACATCAACTGTTAAATCGCACTGGGAAACACCTTGGCATCCCTCCCCCAACTAGAGGCACACTAGGTGATAACAAGGATCTTATCCAGGTTGCAGCTATCAATAAGGACCCTTCTACTTAGTCTCTTATCATGTGTGGATTTTAAATTTTATGTTTCCTCAGTTTTCTTTCATGGTCGCGAAGGGTTGTATTTTAATTTCTATATGGTAAATTTTGAACTTCTAGGCACCTTGATGTCTTTTGCCTCTCTAAGGAGAGTGAAATTTTTGATATGGTCAAGTTTTCCTACTAGCCAACTGTTTTAAAAATATCAATATTTTCATGCAATATTTTGTTTTAAAGGAAATACAAGCATTTACTCCAATATGTGTGTGTGTGTGTTTAATTTTAAATATATTATGAATTATAATAATTGTGTTAAAATTATTTCTTTATGTTTAATTTTTTTTTTATGTAAATATGTGAAATATTAATATAATAATGAATATCTATATATATATATACAGAGAGAGAGAGAGAGAGAGAGAGAGAGAGAGAGAGAACACTAATTAAGATAAAAAGATATATGCCAATTTCTCCTTTATGACATTGTTTAGTTCTCAATGTAAACTAATTAAAAATTTTATTGTTTATGATTCACAAATCAAATGAGAAATATGATCATTTTCATTTAGCAATCAAAATTGAATACCTGTCCAAAGCATATGATAAGGTCAATTGGCTATATTTATGCCTAATTCTAACTCACTTGGATTTCGAGGTCCCATTCATTAATTGGGTTATGAGTTGTATACTTTTAGTCTCCTTTGTGGTTCTCATCAACAGGTCATCCTCTCCTTTTTTCCATGCATATCATGAGCTTTTCCAAGGATGCCCCCTTTCCCCTCTATTTTTGCTTTTGGTGGTTAAATGTCTAAGCATGCTTATATTAGAAGCCAAAAGAAGGGGGGATGTAAATGGTATTGCAATGGTTGAAGATTTGGAAATCATATATCTTTTTTTGTGGACGACATCATGTTATTCAATGCTAGTTCCTAGCAAGACATGGCATCCATTAATGTTGTTCTACACCTCTTCCAAAAATCTATGGCTATGCAAGTTAATATTTCCAAATCGACCCTCTCCCCTCTCACTCTATCTATTGCTAAAATAAGGAATGTTCAAGCACTCTTTCCTTATCATATCAATCCCTTTGATGATGCTCTAAAATATTTTGGGTTTCATCTCAAACTAAATGACTATCGGAAGGCATATTGGCTATCGTTAATAGAAAAATTGGAGAAGAGGTTAAATGTGTGGATCCTTAAATGAATTTCAAGGGTTGGGCGATTGGTAAGCATCAAATTAGTACTTGAAGCCATCCGAGCCTATTGGATGTCCCTATCATGGATTTCAAAAGGTATCCTCAATAAAATTTGCAAACTATGTTCATGTTTTCTCTAGGCGATAACTAAGCAAGATTTTGTGCTCCCATGGGTGAGATGCTGCAAAATTGTTGTCCCTAAAGCATGGAGAGGATGGAGTTTAAAAAGCATCCCCTTATTTGCAAAAGATTTTTCTTCTAAGGTTGGATGGAGGCTTTTTTCCAAAAGCAATTTGTGGACTTATGTGGTTCATAGGAAGTACATATATCCAAGTATAGTGGACGAATGGGTTCGATCTACTAACAAGAAAAAATTAAATGTTTCAGTCATATGGAAAGAGGTATTATCATCCTTCTCAATGATTGAATAAGGCCTTTATTGGAAGGTGGGAAATTGGGAAAAATTGAGCATTGTTGTGGACCAATGGGTGAGTTGTGGAGAAAACTTCTGTCTCCCAATGAATTTGGTGAAATTTTTCAAAAAAAGTGAAAGGGTTACCTTAAACTAGGTGGAAGACCACACATGCTCAACCATTTGGGCTCAAGGATGGGAAGACACAACTCAGCTGAATATTCCAACTAAATTAGACGGAGACTGGGAAAACTACATAGTAGTCCTTAACCTTTCTCATGTTTAGCTCAGAGATGGAGAAGACTCCCTATGTTGTGTTTTCTCTCCTTTTATGGATTATACTCCCAAAATAGGTTACATCCACTTAATCAGTGCTAGCAGACAAGAGGAACATGTGTGGTGGTGGAAGAAACTATGGAAAATAAAGTGTCTAACAAAATCTTGAGTATTTATGTGGTTCATCATCGAAAACAATGTCCCCACATGGCACAATATCTACAAGCGCCATATGGAATGTCTCAACTAATTCCCTCTTTGAAAAAATGTGGAGGAGACAGTTGACTATATATTCTTGTCATGCCCCTTTTCTTTGGGAATTTGGGTGGATTGCTAAAGGATTTTGGGTCTGGTCATGGAATGGTAGGGGAAAACCTTATTGGGAGGATGGAGAAGTTGGTGACAGAAGATAGGTGCAAAACATTTCAGAAATATCCCCCCTTTAATCTGTTAGGGTGTCTGGATAGCCAAGAACAAGTACATATTTCATGACAAATTATCCTCTTTTGATAGGGTGGCTACTTATATTCTTGTTATTTTCTCACTTCTACCTATTTTAGATTTTGCACTTTCTCCATGATTATCACATCTGAAGAGATTGATCCTTTTCTTCGATGGGCATTCTTTGGCGGGGCTTCCCTCGCTAGTGATGATTGTGGGGGCGAGGGGCACAATTTATTTCTCCATGAACAAAACTCCTACAAACTTCAAATAGGATTGGTGAAAAAAACAAACAATTATGTGAAACTGTTAGCACTTAAGCTTCTTCTATTGTTTTCTCTTGAGAAATATTGTCAGTCCCTACAAATCTTCGATGACCTAAAGATGTCATTGCCTTCTCTGTTACCTATTTTAGAAGAATTTCTTCATATAAATAGGTATTTTGCTTATATATATTGTTGCCACATCTATATGGAACACAACACAAATGAAAACACATTATCTAAGGAGCGTGTTACATAGCCTCTAGGGATTTGGAACATCTATGAACAACTAGGTGACGAAACATAGGAATGTTACCATAGGCCCTTCATTAAAAGTATCCTGGTGGCACAATAACAATATTGATATAATGTTTTTATTTTGTTTTGTTTTTTTAATTATGTTTATGGGACATATATATGTAGGTATATGAACAAAATCGGAAACACTAGTATTATAGAAGACAATTTATGTGCACAATAGTGCAAACAAATTTGGATGCAACAAGTAACATATCACACTTTTTTTTCTTGTAAAAAGAGCAATACTCATGTAATAGCTAAGAGAAATTATATCAAAATGCATATTATGCATTAGGAAAATTATTAGATTTATCATGTTAATTAAAAAGTTACAATTTTTTCAAAAAAGAATTCAAAAACAAATGATTATATACAAATTATTGAATTTTGTGAAAAGTCATATTAAATAAAGTTCCAAATTTGGACAATTATTTGAAATGAGCTACCAAGTAAATAGAGGGTTCACTAAACTACCCAACAATATATAATATAATATGATGCATCTGTAATGAAACATGTGAGTATTTCACTACATATAACATAAATATGAAAAATAATGATAATATTAAATACATAATTTAATAGATAAATGTAAATGTATTTTCTTTCGAAAGTTAAGATGTGAAAATTGGAATATATATATATATATATATATATATATATATATATGTTACTAACCAATTTAATAATTACAATAAATTGAAAAAAATGGAAAATGAAAGGAGGTAAATTTTCATAAATCTCTTACTTGCAAAATTTTGAACCAACCTTCCTATCTTTCTATAAAATGCTTTGATTACTCGTTTGTTTCTCAATGTCATTCATGGGCCCTTTAATGAAATTACATTTTTTTTAAAATGAAAGTATAAAATTGTTTAATTCACTACAAATGTATATATTAACATTTATTCGTTATTTCTAAAATGAAAGTATACAATTGTTTAATTCATTATAAATGTATATATTAAAATTTATGTGTTATAATATTATTATTAATATTCATCAAATATATATAAATTTCTATGAAAATTCCTTAAAATATGATTTTTAAACCTATTTATAGTTCCGGGCAAAAGGGTTGTAGGGACTATAGTAATTGATTTGGCTTTTTTCTATTAAGTTAGCACAAAAACTAATGATACTTTCATCGTTTTAGCCAAAGTTTGAAGGAAGACATATTTTACTATTACCTTTTTCCCATTATTTTTTCATTATCATTTCATCTTTAACCAACTTTTACATTCACCATCTTATTTGGCCTCTTCCTGAGGTCAAAGGCCCGAATATCTTAGGATAAAGCATGCATTTGATTTAAATTTTTCCCAAGTGAAGTAATGCTCGCATTACTTCGCTCAAACTTAATCTTTAATTTATTTGTAATGCTTCTGTTATAAAGTTAGTTTCCAGATAGAAAAGTGGACAAGTGGTTGTATATTCACTTTCAATGTCACAATTTGCATGCATGAAGCATCTAGTTGTAAATGAAAAGTTGTGTAATATCATCCTCTTCACAATCCCATTCCACAAAGCTTTAATTAGTGTTGTAAATCTTAAAGCTTCGAAGGTGACCTAAAACACAAATAGAGGATATAGTATTAGCAAACATTCTCTTGTCTTTGGTACTTGTGAGATAAAGATTAACATACCTCTTGTGTCCAGTAACTGCAAAATTTCCCTACAACACTTACAGACTTCTTGTTTCTAGTACAAGTGGATTATACCTGCAAGATAAAGATTAACAAACCTCTTATTTCCAATACTCACGGATTGGAAACAAAGAGGGAAATTAATAGCAATTTCATCAACATCTTAATATCAAGATATTATACAACCCAAGGAAAGAGGAGGAGTTGGTTGAAAGAGTGGCCTACCCATCGAATACTTGTAACATCCTCCTAATTATGATATTCAACTCTTTTAAGTACCTTAATTATAATAAGATTAGTTGTAACTAGACTAGTTAGACTCTTAATTAGATTTGAGGTTATGTTAGTTATAATTGCATGGTAATAGGCATAGGGGAGAGGGAGGTTCACTCTTAGGAATATTATTGGACGTTACCAATAGCTTATGACCACCTTGTAATATCCCTAACCCAAATTGAGAAAATGTGAGATGACTTGTGCATTTGTCCTCGTTTCAGGAGTATGAAAATGGACAAATTATTTATAAACTTGGTAGGCATGAGAATGAGGTCTCTGTAACACATCATTCTGTGAACCTACCTTTTTTACAAGTACCTTACCTAACTTCTATCTTAGGCTTTTAGGAAATAAGCTTCCCTTCAGTGTATGAAGGGGTAGAGAAATACTACATGAGAATAGGATTTTCTTCCCCTTCCTTCATCATTGTGAATTTTTTTGTAGGAGACAAAGAATTAGATAACTTGATAGTTGTCATTGTCTTTGTTTGTTTTGGTTTGTAGTATGATGGTACTTAATCATGAATTGGTCATTCATATTCCTTATGACTTCATTGAGAAAATGGGAACCATTATTGTTGAATAGATCAAGAAGACAACCAAAGAAATATATTATTTTAGTCTATAGGAAGTAGGTGACTGAGGATGAAGAGCTTTTGTGAGGATATAATCAAAAGAAAACAAAGAAAGTGAAAATCACATCATTCAAAGGGTGTCTGCAGACACTGGATTGTTATGGGTTATAGAGGAAGGATGGCTTTCTTAACGGTAGGAGGGAAAGATGTGAACTTGGTATAGTTCCCTTGTTTATGAAAAAGCCACATGACATGCAGTGGGGAATTGACAAATGACATGCACTACACTTATTTTTGTCCACAACTTTGAATCCAATATGACGATTTCCCATTTAAAGAAACAATCTTGAAAATAGTTTTCTTACCTGATGTCCCATGGAAGCAATTATTTGTCTTATCTAAATAGTGGTTGTTTAAGTAAAATTAGGGGTGTAAGATTTGCTTGAATCCCATGAGAACCCTGAGAGCTCTAAATATTAATTCATAACTAACAAAATACAGATACCCAAACATTATTCAAAACATCAATGTGCATATTTATTTTATATAGTAATGTTATTCAACAAAACCCTTATATATCTACAAAGAATTTATCCATTTTAAATAGTTTCCATATGTAAAAATTGAGTTATAATAAAAAACTGTAACTAATTACCTAAAATTGTATTAACCATCACAAACAAACAATGTTTGTAATTACATAAACAAGAAAAGTAATAAAGACAATAAATATATTGCACTCAATGGATTTTTCTACCACTTATTTTCAAAAAGGCAACCAAGCAAACAAAAACAAAGTTTGCAAAGCCCTCCTCACACCACAACTACAGGGAAACCATACAGGATAATTGCATGCACATAAACAAACCTAAGAAGAATGCATACTCATGCCTGACAAAATGAAACTCTAAAGAAACCACAAGGGACATGAATGGTTAGGTACATTACATGAAGAGTGTAGAAAATAAATCACAAACCTGAGAACAATCCCTTTGGATTCCTGATAGACTGAAACTATGGTGAGAAACCAACTGTGGTGCACGTAGACCTAAGAAAAAAATTCATAAAACGAAGAACAATGATTTTTCATTATTTAATATTTTATGCATTGTATTTGTTTTACCGCGTGTATGAGATAATATACTGGTAAATAGATATGAACAAGGCAAGTCTTACTATAACCATCTGAATACAATCCTTCTTTAGCTTATGCATCTACAAGCAATCATCTTGGATGATAAGAAGCTCTCCATAAGCAAAAAAATGTAGCTGCTCACTGGGATTGATAACCTAACCATGTAGAAAAGCATAGACAGACATTCATAGACAACCTCTTATGGTGAGAAAGAATTATGCTCCACAATAGAAACCAAAAAAAAAAAGACCACTTGTTCTGTTAGGTTCCTATACGAATAGGAGTCATAATTTTGAATGACTAAGGTGAAGCCTTGTAATATTGTACATACCTTCGCTTACTCCAAATGTTTTCCATATTAAAAAGTAAAAAAATGTAAGTAGGGTATGTCCTAAAAAAATAATCAAAGGACAAAAAAGAATGAAAAAGGTCAAAAGATGAAAATATATGAACCCCAAAAGACAAAAAGAGACCATGAAAGTGTGCAAGTCAAAATGCCACTGCTATTTACTTTTATGCATAATAATGATTGTGTGTAGCTTGTTACTCATGCCACAATCCATGATAGTCAAAATGATTAAACTTGGCCATTTCATGTTTTGAATTTTATGTTTATAGTTAGAGAATAAAATCTGACTAAACAGTGTAATCTTGGCGGATCATTAGATAGGTACAGTGAGTAAAAGGAACTCATCAGCTTAATATGAGCCCTTGGATGATATAAGGTTAGAATTAGATAGTTTACTTTGTAAAAGAAAAGAAAGAGATTGATAAGGGTTTGCTAGCCTCAAATTCACCCTAATAAAGTGAAGAAAAAATGGTAGGATGAGTAAGTGGGTAAGTAGTAGAAAGGTTGCAGAAATATCATGTGATTATACAAAAGCACTTATGTCATTATCTTAAATGCAATTTTCAAAAATGCATAAGTAGTAGACAAAGCAAAAACAATAATTCACAATATGGTTTATTTAACATCCCCTCATTTGTCTCACTCCTTCACTTCACTAATTTCCCTTTCATAATAAAAATATTAATACCTATAGTTCTTTAAGTCAAAGAGGCTCAAAGCATTTCTCTGACTTCTGGTGGGACCGGACCCTCAGCTTGATGACTTAAGAAGGAAAGGTGTTAAATTCCCTTGCAATTCATTCATCCTCCTCACAAAACCCCTTTTCCTAAGGTTAAATTCTTTTTTCCTAAAAAAACCCCATGATAAACATATTCTATGCAAAAACCCATCAAACACATTTATCCTAACTATTAAGTGTATGGAAAGCGCATAATATCTTGTATACCTAAGTACAATACCCTTTCTGCTCATTTCACCTCATATTAAATTTTTGATTAAATATATAAAACTCACGAAAAAACCCATTGGCCCGTATATATTTAACTCCTTTATAAAGATAATCCCACCCCTTAGTTTATTTATAAACTATATGACTACCCCATATCCCACAAAATATATTAAAACCCCGCCCATAGTCCTTAATCCCATATTAAAGCACCCCCGATGAGATCAAGCTTTAAACTAATCCTATACTGCCGGTGATTAGACCTATGGGCCCCACAAAAGTTTTTTGTGTAAATCACCGTGCAACTTCACCCCCCGACCTCCGTTGGTCGTCCCTCCCCCACATCTAACGGCCCATAGCCATATCGGCCACGCATGATGTCCGTCCTTTACCCACCCGATAAGGCGGTTTTCGCCCTGACCCCCGATGCTACGTGTCAAACAATGAATGGAATCGGGCGACCCCTCCTGAATACTGCCCGCACCACAAAAGCGGTGTGATAGCCCTCCTAAACTGCTTCCCCCATTTTAACAAAAAAACCGCCACTATTCATCAATCAATGAACCATCCAAAATTAACGTTTTTCTATATAAGCCCAATTACCCCTCTTTTCACTCTTTTCACGCATTTGCTATTAAGAACTCAGAAAGCTGTTGTGACCCCTGCAAATAGAAAATTTGCTCACAGACCTCCGCCATTGCTCCATAGATGCTGCAGATAGCCCAGCTCATTCATCAGTCTGTACCAGAACCGTACGAACCTCTGCAGCCACCATCAACCACCATTTACAGTCAATTTCGCCCAATTCTAGGTATTTAACCGTGGAATACCAACTCCATTGTCAAATTCCAAGTAAATTCACCCTCATAACATTGTTAATTAAGTAAAAAATATCAAATTTTACTTTAATTTTAACACTTTGAGCCATAACCATCTGCAAGACCTCCGTTTACCTAAAAACCCTCTGAAAAATCCCAAAAAACCTTTGTTGAAACTCCCAGAGCATAATTCAAATCCACAAGAACTGAATTATGGTTGCCCCTATTGCCATGGACATGAGACCCATTACAACTCCACATTTGGACCTAGACCACCTTCCCCTGGCTGATAGGGACTTCCAAATAAAAGATACCACTGCCCTAGAACCTCTGCTCAAAGTGCATTGTCAAAGTAGGGACAGATACCTTAACCAAGTTGATGAAATTGGCCTGTGGGAGTCGAATTTTCCCAAATACCAGTTCCCCCAAGTTCACATATTTTCAGAGATTGTACATATGTGCTATGCATGCTACATCCCCAGCCATAGAACCATAATGTCTCATGACTAGAAGGTCCTATTCACCATCATAGCTGAGTCCATTAATGAAATGTTGCAGCTCCAACCATGGCCAAACCTAACCCCACTCTTAGTTGGAGACCTATTGGACCAGTATCCCAAGCTTAGCCCTGCAAAATTGGCCCAGTTGTTCGAAACCTTCATTAGGGAGGAAAAACACATCCCTAAGGACTCCCCTCCATATGTAGCAGCTATTTTCTCTCCATGGGGCCAGAACATTGTAGCCATGATATCATGTGTTTTAGGTTATACCACAAGTGAGTACATTGATGAAATCATTCTTTCTTTCATGTCCATCTATACTCCAGGACAACCTCTTGCAACCATATATGACTTTGCCACATTCATAGCTGATAGAATGCATGAGCAGTTCACAAGGATGGGAAATGAGAGGGTGTTCAAATACTCTTCTGTATTGTACCATCTATTTTTATATTATCAATCAGAGAAGTTTCCCTTCACTCTCCAAAAGCTTGACACCAAGGGCCAACCCAGGTCTGTAATCTTTTCGACCCCACTTTTCCATGAGTTTAGATCACCATATACTTACACAGACTTTATAGATTCTTTTGTGCATCCAGTCATGACCATGCTCACTGAGAATCCTCCACCTAGGATAAGCCCAAAAATAAAGAGGGTCCTCCAGCTTTCCAAGCAGACCAAAGTGGGTCACTAGTACCTTTATTAGAACCACATAGAAATCATAATATATGGTTGCATGCTTGCACCATACAAGTTACCAAGATACCTTCCTATGAGGTTGTTTGCCTTAGAGTATTACAGACAAATCATCAATGCAGACGAAGTCAAATTCGTCAATGCCAAGAAGAAGGACTATTTTAAAATCAAAGATCAACTAGGTCCCTTCATATGCAATTCCAGAGAGGCAAGGAAAGAGGCAGACCTAATCCTACAAATAATGAAGTTCCAAAGGAGTTTTGTATGGAGATATGACCCTTTGGAATTCATTACCAAGAAAAAGAAAAAGGTCAAGCTAGGAACTTTCATCCACCACCCCATACCAAAAATAGAGGCTTATGCCAATCAAACAGAATGGGTGAAAGGTTCCCTAGTAGACCAAGACAACACCACAGTAGATGTAGAAAATTCCCTGATTGATTTGGAAAAGCAACTTGATGACAGCTCTTTCCTGTAAGTACCAAAAGAAAGAGCCATGAACACCCCTCCAATCATGTAGACTCCTTAGAATGAGGAGAATATTCCAAAAAGAAACAGAGAGGGAGCCTCCACATCAAGGATGGACACCTCAAATTTGCAATAGGAAACAAGCAAGAGGCAAAGGCCCAATCCAACCTCTGAACAAGAATACATAGAGGAATCGGCATAGGTTACCAACATAGAAGCAGAAAGAAGTAGGCCTACCACTCCATCTAAAGGCATGCAAGAGCCTTCCACATCACAGAATCAGATGTTGGAAAGGCAGCTTAGTGTGGAAGTGTCTTCATTCAATAGGCCTACTAACAGAGACCAGGATCTAAAGGAAAGATACAAGGAAATCAAAGCAAGAAATGAGAGGCTTAAGGCCTAAACATATGCTCAATACCTGAAACTAACTCGTACAAATCAATGACGCAGGCAGAGCCTGCTATACCCAGAATCTTTAATCTCTGTTATCATAAACATGCATCTCCGTTTTTCGATCATCCAATCGATGAGTACTAGCCTTCAACCACGCTGCATCTGACAATTCGTGCCACTGTTTTAACACTGTCATTACCCTTCTGAATACCATTCAACGCTGATACAGGCTTTCATCAGAAACGCAACTTCAGTCCTTCATTAACAAATGTATGAACCAATCTCAGCGTAGAGTTTGCTCTGCGTTCACTCCAGATCCAAGGTAACTTAGGAAACGATGGTTGTCATCGTATTCTTCAGCATCAACAAACCATTCCACTACTTCAACGCAATCTGAATTGTTGAATGTTCACACTGCAGATCGACACGCTGTCTCAACTCATCCCTACGCCTTCCAGCATGCTGACTCTGCGACTATCACCTGCGACTGCAAGTCTGACCATAGATATCTGTGTATATTTGCACGCCCAGATTTGGTTGATCGGATCGATTCACAATTAGCTGAATTTTAATAACCACAGGAATTTGGTGTTTCCCACGATTCGATTAGATATCAATCGCTATTTTTAAGGTACTCCAACCTTGACAAACACTGATATATATCAATTGCGATCCCAATTATTGTGATTGACATTACCACCAACTATCGACAGTTTTCAGAACTTCAATGCGAAATTATTGGAACATAGGAATCGGAGGTCACCGATCCAAATGCGATCCACTTACCATAGTCCCGATCCGATTGATTGGAAATCGCCAAGCGCCCACTTCAACACAGTCTTCACTTTTACACTATCTAAAATTCTGATCCGATTATACAACGCTAAATCAGCTCTCGGACCCGATCTAATTTCCATTCAATTTATAATAATTCACCTCCAGTTCAGTGAAATATGTCATGATATGTAATGTTACAAGAACTAATAACGCAGCCAGTAAACCAAAATATCATTCCAGATCCACTTCAAAGGTTCAATCAAAGACGGGTCGAGAACGGGAAGGATTAAAAGAAGGCAACAACATTTCATCCCATTACAACTGAATACCAGTATTAACAACATCAAATTTATGTGCAGAGTTCTGTTACAAAACTTATTCAACATTTCCCTGCCAAACTCAGACATGGTAATGCCATATATATAATTGAAAATTCACGTTCATTCACTCATACTCATAAAATCAATCTATACATATAACTTTGGAAAACGCTTTCACATAACCACACCAAAATCATTTACAGACTTTTGTCTTGGCCAGATATTCCAGATCGATGGCCTTTTTACAATCGCCCGAAGGCTCCCAAGAGGAAACCCTCACACTATTTTTTTTTTTTTCACTCTCAATCTCACTAATCTATACCAATTGAATTGAACCAATTTTGGTTCATATCCCTTTAGTCACTCCACAAAATCCCCAAGTATCTCAACACCCCTATAATCTAGATTTTATCCCTAAAATTTTGAAACTAAATCTAACTTAGGCTCATAATTAATTCTAAAATCTCCCAAGTCTAATTTCTCTCATGTTTTCCAATTATTTGGAAACATTAAAAATCCTCTCAAAATCTCATAAATATTTACATAATATTAATAATTTCTCAAAAACTTGAAACCCCTAGATTTAAATAAAATACAAAGTATTTTCCCGAGTCTATGCTCCTGCATCAAACTCCCAAGGTAGAAAATGATCATGATCTCCAGATCATGCATTTTAAATCTTTGTCTGCCTGGATCCCACGTTTTGTTTTGCAAGTTATCATCAATTTTTGCTGTCGTATGCTGCTTTTCTCCAGGTCTCCATATCTTATGCTGTCTTGCTCCACTAGCTGCACTTTCACAACCTGTCTCCGTCTTCATTTTGCTGCTGCTGCTGCTTCTCCTCGTTCCTACTGATGTCTTCCTCTGAGACACTTTCGACATGATTCTTCTGATTAATTCAATTTCCTTGTCCAATAAATCTTCAGGCTGCTGATTTTTTGCTGCCTGCTGAGCTAAGACGGCTTGCTCAGTTTTTACTCTCTCTATCTGTACTGTCACTTGCTGACTTCTTGCTTCTATGCTTGTTTCTGTTCTGACTGCCACCCGATCATCCATGCCCTCTTGTCTTCTGGAACAGAAAACTTCTTCTTCCTTCATTTGACTGCTCAACTGAGTCAAATGTTCTGCAACAATACCTGCATTCACAAAACACTTATTAGAATAAAAATCAGAAGGCATCAGTGCCTTGTCCTCCTTTGCCAGCACTTCAGTATGCTGTTCTGAATTCTCCTCCACTATCAGCACATCAGTATGCTGATTCTCTTTGCCCAAAGAATCCTCTGAAGAATTCTCAAGACTATCAACCAATCTTTCTCTCACATCATCTGCTTCCATGATATCTTTCTGCACTCGTTCACTGTACTGAACTCTTTCTTCTGCCATCTCCTTGTCATACTCCGAATTTTTCAACAAATATTCCAACAATGCAATTTCCCTATAGCATTGTTGAAGCATTTCACTATCACTTACAGTCCCTGCACTCACACACAAATCTTCAGTTTGAAAATCACAAAGTTCAACAGTCTCAACTGTTGGTTTATATACCAGCTCTTCACGCTGATCCTCTTCTTCATTCACAAGAACTCCCTCTTGTACTGCAACAGCTTCAAGTACAAACACATCGTTGCTTTCTTCTTCTGAGTATTTATCTCCTGAAAGAGTCTTTTCCATACTTGTGACAGCTTCACAAGATTGCGCATCCTCCTCAGTAAAACCTGTAATCACATCACAATTGTCAGCTGTAAAAACACAAGAGTTCACATTATCCAGCTGATCTGGATCTGCCCAATAGTTCAAGAAATCATCAATGATCTCCTCCTCTGTTTCATCAATGGAAACCTCCTCTTCCAACTCAGCTGCTCTGAGTTGCATACATCTCAACTGTACATCTATCATCTGCTCGAACTTCCTCTGGCAATACTTCACACAATTTTCCATACCTTCACCAGCTCTTGACCAATCATCAGCTGGTCCTTCTCTTTCTTCACCAATATTTCGATTAGACTCCTCTGTCTTCATTTCCTCTTGAGATCTTACTATCTCAGCATTGATCTGAACAGTGTTCAGATTCAAATCTTCTTGAACAAACTCTAAAGCTTGCTCATCTCCCTGTACCGTACCTACAAACATACACAAGTCATTAGTTTTATAACTACAAGACTTTCCAGTTGTGACTGCTCCCTCCAGCACTTCCCTTCGAAAAAATCTGTGTGTGGAATTTTCAAATTCCAACTCTGGCTCAAGAACTCTAAGTCCTTTCTTTAATAAGGCAATCACACTTTGCCTCAACTTCACCTGCAATTGTCGCCAAATCACTCTCTTTCCCTTCAGTGGAAAGATCCATTTTCTATTCTGGTTTTCCTGCTCTTGCAGCCATTCTTCTAGTACCTGCAATTGTACCTTTATTACGACAATCTCTCTTTCTCGAACTTCTGCAGTCATCTCATCTCTGTGGCATTCCTCTGAACCTCTTCTCTGATCCTCCATGATCATCTTCTCCATGAGTTTCTCACTCACCATGAGTTGAACTAGCCTCTACGACAGAAATCTCCCTTGCTGCCCCTTACCTCACCAAGCTCTCCTCACTCAGTATTTTGGTAAGTACTGGTTCGCTGCCTCTAGAACCTCTTGAGCACTCCTCTGCTCTCTCTAGGCTATCTCTTCAACTCACTTCCTCTTCAGGACACTGCAACTGTCCTCCTTGTCCAGCCTTTAACTGAATCTCAAGTTCACTGCCATCATCTTCTCTGCAACCATAAACCTCAATCATAAATTTCAAATCAGAAAATCATCTCACCTGCCTGATCTCGTCCTTCATTCGCCTCTGCAATTTCCTTCACTGTAATCCTGTTCACTTGCAATTATGTATGCTGCATATCAGATTTAAAATCTGATCTTCATCATTCATCACACATTCAAAATACATTTCAGTTCAGCAAACCTTCTTGTCCTCATTCAGAAAATAAACATTCAACAGAGCCAAGCTTTGATACCAAAATTGACACAGGCAGAGCCTGCTATACCCAGAATCTTTAATCTCTGTTATCATAAACATGCATCTCCGTTTTTCGATCATCCAATTGATGAGTACTAGCCTTCAACCACGCTGCATCTGACAATTCGTGCCACTATTTTAACACTGTCATTACCCTTCTGAATACCATTCAACGTTGATACAGGCTTTCATCAGAAACGCAATTTCAGTCCTTCATTAACAAATGTATGAACCAATCTCAGCGCAGAGTTTGCTCTGCGTTCATTCCAGATCCAAGGAACTTAGGAAACGATGGCTGTCATTGTATTCTTCAGCATCAACAAACCATTCCACTACTTCAATGCAATCTGAATTGCTGAATGTTCACACTGCAGATCGACACGCTGTCTCAACTCGTCCCTACGCCTTCCAGCATGCTGACTCTGCGATTATCACCTGCAACCGCAAGTCCGACCATAGATATCTGTGTATATTTGCGCGCCCAGATTTGGTTGATCGGATCGATTCACAATTAGCTGAATTTTAATAACCACAGGAATTTGGTGTTTCCCACGATTCGATTAGATATCAATCGCTGTTTTTAAGGTACTCCAACCTCGACAAACACTGATATATATCAATTGCGATCCCAATTACTGTGATTGACATCACCACCAACTATCGGCAGTTTCCAGAACTCCGATGCGAAATTATTGGAACATAGGAATCAGAGGTCACCGATCCAAATGCGATCCACTTACCATAGTCCCGATCCGATTGATCGGAAATCGCCAATCGCCCACTTCAACACAGTCTTCACTTTTACACTATCTAAAGTTCCGATCCGATTATACAACGCTGAATCAGCTCTCGGACCCGATCTAATTTCAATTCAATTTATAATAATTCACCTCCAGTTCAGTGATATATGTCATGATATGTAATGTTACAAGAACCAATAATGCAACCAGTAAACCAAAATATCATTCCAGATCCACTTCAAAGGTTCAATCAAAGACGGGTCGAGAACAGGAAGGATTAAAAGAAGGCAACAACATTTCATCCCATTACAACTGAATACCAGTATTAACAACATCAAATTTATGTACAGAGTTCTGTTACAAAACTTATTCAACATTTCCCTGCCAAACTCAGACATGGTAATGCCATATATATAATTGAAAATTCACGTTCATTCACTCATACTCATAAAATCGATCTATACATATAACTTTGGAAAACGCTTTCACATAACCACACCAAAATCATTTACAGACTTTTGTCTTGGCCAGATATTCCAGATCGATGGCCTTTTTACAATCGCCCGAAGGCTCCCAAGAGGAAACCCTCACAATCTTTCTTTTTTTTTCACTCTCAATCTCACTAATCTATACCAATTGAATTGAACCAATTTTGGTTCATATCCCTTTAGTCACTCCACAAAATCCCCAAGTATCTCAACACCCCTATAATCTAGATTTTATCCCTAAAATTTTGAAACTAAATCTAACTTAGGCTCATAATTAATTCTTAAATATCCCAAGTCTAATTTCTCTCATGTTTTCCAATTATTTGGAAACATTAAAAATCCTCTCAAAATCTCATAAATATTTACATAATATTAATAATTTCTCAAAAACATGAAACCCCTAGATTTAAATAAAATACAAAGTATTTTCCCGAGTCTATGCTCCTACATCAATGTCAGCCTTTGACATTAAAGAGGGGAAGCTGCATATGTCTTTCATCAAACCTACAGCTCAGCAACCCAAGACAGCATCTGATTTCAAAAAGGTTGACTTTGAAGTGTTGGCTAGGGATATCCATCCCATAGACCATATTGAACTGCACAAACAGGCTGGAGAGATGATATACTCCACCCTAACAGGTAAATCCATAGCTGCTCATTAGCTACAAAACTCTTTGAACAACATTTCTGCACAATTTCAGTTAGAGAAGGCCTCCTCACAGGCCAAGGATACAAGGATCAAGTCCTTAGAGGACTTAGTGATTGAATTGGGACACGATCCCAAGGATATAAAAGCTACAGAGCAGCTTATAAAGAAGAAAAATGATGATATTGTTGCACTTAAGAGGCAATTGAAAATACCATAGTTGCAACATCCTCAAACTCTAGAAGTCGTAGAAGGCCAAACCAGAAATGAGGAGTTGATGGACTTGGTCCTAAAGCTGAATGATCAATTAAAGGAGACAGAAAAGGAGTTGGACGCTTTAATTCAATTGAAGCAAAGCGACATGGCCACAACTTCCAAAGATGTCATCCCTACAGTATCCACAACAGTCCCTTCTACACTGGCAGCTTCATTGGCACCTACAGCTCCACCTGCCACAACATTGCCAGTCATAGTAGAATCTACAACAACAGGTGCATCAAGTGAGAAAGCAGCAGAATTGGTTAAAGCCATGGAAGAGATGTCTATCCAGGCTACAGAAATGAACAAATTGAGAGAAAAGGTGGCAAGTTTGGAAACTGACTACAAACTTGCCCAACTTAAGCAAAAGGAAGAAGCACAAAAGGCCCAAAGAATGAGTGAAAGGATCAAAGTCTTAGAGAAAGACTTAACACTGGAGAAACCTCTTAGGAAAACCAAGGAGATGTTGTGGGCCAATATCATTGACTCTGTGAAGGATATTTGGCCCTCAATTCAAGTTATTTTTTAGTATACATAGTTAGTAAAGATAGCTACAAAAGCTATCCAAAAGGTCAAAGAAGAATTAGGAGACATGCCTGAGGATGCCAATAGACTCATCCACTTCCTCAATAGAAAAAATAGGTATGAGCTCCAAGAACTCAATATAGAAGATAGAACAGAGACCATCTTGGAAATAACGAAGGTCCTTTTCAAAAGGAACCTTATGGTTAACTTAGAAGAAAAGTGCCACAATATGTAGATAGCCATTGATAGGTTCATGGCTAAATTCCAAATTTTGAGGGAGAAAGGTCTGCCCAGTCCTTTGGTTATCAATGAAAAACTCATGACACAGTTAGACTATGATAACAGACTCAGACAGTTGGCTAAGGAACAAGCAAGTACTTCATCCATAAAAGTCCCGCCAACAGGGAAATTTCTGTACAACACATTTGAAAACTTGTTTTTCCTTGAGCATGAGATAAAACATTTATTCCTCACCAAGCCCAATTTTGCCAAGTATACTGAAGCTGACGAGATCTATAGGAGGATGATGAATGTAAAGTTACCTGATGCAGAATGGTGGGAGACAATGACTGATTTACTGTGATAAATTTACAGCAAAAAAGTTATTGCACAGTAAAAGTGAAAGCAGCCAGGTAAACAGATGAAAACAGGGTAGCATGGTCAAAGAGTATCAGGGTCAAAGAGTATCAGGTGAAAGATAAAAATTGAAGAATATTCCAGCGTGAAAGATCACAACTACAAGCCAGCATAAAGGGCTACAAACTCAACCATAAAAGCCAACAGTACCAAATAAAAAGGGACAACATGAAACAATTCATTAGCTGTCTCTATCTTCTTGCAAGAAGATATTTGTATTTCCTAGAATAAATCTCAAGTTTGTTTTGAGATATTTTGTAATAGTTTTTTGTATAAATACTTCACAATTTGAATTATGTAGGGTGGATTCTTAGACATTTCTATAGACTTTTCTTGATCTAAGATTGTAAGCTATTGTATCACTATTTGGACCAGCAAGCTGGATTAATGAATAAAGCCAAGACATTTCACAGGATTCATGTGTAGTGCGAAGTACAGACAAGTATTTTCCCTTGTGATTGTTATCTTTCTTTTAAATTTTTTTCCATAATCTTTAATGTATCTAAAATCTGAATGCTATAATATGGAATGATATCTCAGAATTTTCTTCATTGCACTCTGTTTTGACTATTATGCATTTTAATGTTTTCTGCTAATTATCTAAGTTAAGGAATTCTTCATTGCTCCTTAGTTTAGGTAGTTTCCCTCTAATCTATAGTAAAGGATTCTTAATTTCCCTTTGCTCATGATTAACCCATGTTTCCTCATCTTAATCCCGGTCTGAGAATTATTAAGTGCTCTCTCACCCTGGTTAAGATCATTTCACCCATTCAACCCAAAGAACTGTACTTCAATTTGCTAGCTTGCCCTTTGAACACTCCCTTTAATGAGTTAATCCCAGTTCTACTATCCATCTTTGACTCCATAGCCCAATGGTCAAGAGACTTCATTCTATCTATCTGTTTTAAGGATTCCACCATCCAATCTTCAATACAAATCCAAAACCCCCTGACATCAAAATAGATAGTTTAGCTAAAAGTATGGAGAGACTAATGGATAGGACAGATAACATAGAAAGGAAACCCCAATGAGATAATCAATAAGAACCTCTAGTTAGAAATTTGAAGTTTACAAAAAACCAAAACCAAAACACTGGAAAAAAATGGACCTGATCAGAATATTAGGCCTCCTTTTCAAGAAAATTATGCAGAACCATCCCATCCTAAAGACCCAAATCAAGACACAGATTAACCTGATGGGATTAGATGATGAAGATGTTGTTTTTCTAACCCAAGATGATCAGGAATTTCATATGTTGAAACAATTGCAAATCCAGTCCGGAGAGTCATTTGATTATAAACAAGGTTATGATTCCGCCATCTTTAGAGTGCATAAACAGTATAACCTAAGGAGTAAAAATAATTCTGATATCCCTAACCAAACCACGAAAACAGTGCCAAATCAACCCAAGAAAATCAAAGAACCCTGGTTTCTAAAATCCTTCAAATTCTCCCCAGATAGAACCAGAATCCTTCTGGCCCCACCATTGTAGATATAACCCCTAATCAACCTTCTGATGATCATCCATCCACTTCAATTCCCTCTAAAGAACCAGTGGATAAACCTCAAAACACCAGATTTGAAAACCCACATAAAGAGGTCCCCAATAAAGGAAAAGAAGACCATCCTACTCAAATCCCTGCTGTGAAAATTCAAAACCCTCAAATAGAAAAAGCCCCTTTTCCATTTAATCTGGGAGCAGAGGTAGCTAAGCTAAAGATTTCAATCCCTTTAACAGAATTGATCAAGAATGAAACCTACAAATCACAAATAAACGAGACCTTAAACATTGTTGAAAATGAGGATTTAGTCAACCTGTTTGATGACCAACTAGAACTTATATTTGGTCCTGATGTTAATGGTAAACCACTGGAAGGAGAAGTACCACCTTTCTACATTAGCCTTAGCATCCATGACAAAATCCTACAGAATGCAATGTTGGATTCTAGGGCCTCCAACAACTTAATGCCCAAATCAGTAATGGAGAAATTAAACCTAGACATTACAAGGCCTTACAAGGACTTATTCTCATTTGACTCAAGTCAAGTAAAGTGTCTAGGATTGATTAAAGACCTGTGTGTTACCTTAGTTCAATATCCTACCAAAAGCATCCTTATGGATATTGTGGTTGCTGACATCCCACCAAAGTATGGCATGCTGTTATCCAGATCATGGGGAGCCAAACTTCAAGGATCTTTACAACTTGATATGTCATATGCAACAATCTCTGTTTTTGGACAACCTAAGAAGCTATACCGAGAAACTTTAATGAAATACATGGTAAGTAGCCAGGATCGGCCTCAAAACTTTCCTATCTACTCCGTACATTCAGACATTGATTCTTTCATCCTGTATAATGCTGATCAAACACAAGAAACTCTTTTAGACAGTATTGATATAGAACCAAAAGAAATTGTAGTTTCTATTCAAAATGAAACTAACCAAACTTTAGAACTTTCCAATAAACAAGGTGGCCAAATTGCTTTAAATGAGGAAAAGTTTGTTGCACTAGATGATGAAAATTATGAGCATGAGATATTATGGCATCTTGAATTTGATGGGTCAACCAATAAGTTTGGAGCATAGAGCAGCAGTGTGGATATACAATCTGGAGAATAATCACTCAGAAGGTCATGCATACATACTGAATTTTAAATGTACTAACAATATGGCCGAGTATGAAGCACTAATCTTAGGTCTTAAATTAGTTAGGAATCTAGGAGCTAAAAGAGTTTCTATCATGGGAGACTCTGAACTAGTTATAAAACATATTGATGCTGTATATATGACAAAAGACCCTAGATTAAGTTGTTATAGAGGAACTATTGTAGAAATACTTAACACTTTCTTAGAAACCAAGCTTGCAGTAATTCCCAGAAAACACAATATGCAATCCCATAGTTTAGCAATGTTTGCCAGCACTTGCAAGTTACCCTTCCAACCTAACTATTAGTACATTGCTGAAGTTAGGCACAGACCTGCAATTCCAGATAATTTGAAGAACTAGAAAGTATTTTCTAATGATAAACAGATAAATAAATTTTTAAATCTAGAAGAAGAGTTTGCAAATCACAACATAGACACTGATACATCCATAGATCCTAACTCTAAAGATGAGATAGAACTAAATCAAATAGAAGGTGATGAACTAGATAGATTTAACCCAACTAAATTTACTAAGTGAGATGTATAAAACCTAGAGCAAGTTGAGATTGATGAAATAAGTAACGAAGACACTGAAGTAATTAATCTCAAAGATAATTTCTTACCTAAGGGATTAACCCCTTTGGAAGACTTATTTGATTCAAATGATGTTCCTAAGAAACCTAAAATGGAACCAGTAAGGTCTGATATAGAGGAATGTAATATAGGCACTAATGAAAATCCAAAATTGATCAACTTTCGAAATCATTACCTCCAAATGAAAAAGTGAAATACATTGAATTGTTGAAAGAATTTCAGGATGTTTTTGCTTGGAGTTATGAGGACCTCAAATCCTATGACACCAACATCATACAACACACCATTCCTATTTAAGAAAATCAAAAGCCTTTCAAATAAAAACTTAGAAGGATTAATCCTATCTTATTACCTTCAATTGAGAAAGAAATTCAGAGGATGTATGATGCTAAAATAATTGCACCAATCAGGTTCTCTGATTGGGTCTCAAACTTGGTGCCAACAAGGAAGAAAACTAGTGAGATCAGACTCTATGTAGATCTCAGAAACCTCAACAAAGTGTCACTAAAAGACAATTACCCTCTCCCCAAAATGGATCACATTTTACAAAGGGTATTTGGATCAACCAGAATCTCATTATTGGATGGGTTTTCTGGCTACAATTAGATCTTAGTTCATCTTGATGACCAAGCCAAAACTGCCTTTAGTAATCCTTGGGGCACATTCATGTATGTGAAAATGCCTTTTGGACTAATGAATGCAGGAGAAAATTTCCAGAGGGCTATGGATATAGCCTTTGCAAAAGAAATTCATGATTTCCTTGTGATATATCTAGATGACATTACTGTATTCTCAAAATCTGATAATCAACATTTGGATCATCTAAGGCAAGTCTTTATTAAATGCAGAAAATATGGAATTTCCTTGAACCCCAAGAAGTCTTTGTTTGGGTTAGAAGAAGGAAATTTATTAGGTCATATAATTTCAAAAGATGGTATCCGAATAGACCTTGCAAGAATAGAAGCCATCTTACAGATATAACATCCGAGGAACATTAGAGAATTGCAAGCTTTCTTAGGGAAAATTAATTTTCTTAGAAGGTTTATTTCTAATTTAACAGAGTTAATTAGATCGCTGAACAATATGCTGAAAAAAGATTTGACCATAAAATGGACTGTTGAGGCTAATAAATCCTTTGAAGACATTAAACTAGCCTTAACTAAAACACCAGTGTTAATCAGTCCAAAATTTGATAGAGATTTCATCTTATTTTCCTTTGTTTCTGAGCACACAATTGCTGCAGTTTTACTGCAGAAAAATTACCAGGGCTATGAACAACCAATTGCTTTCTTTAGAAAAGCCCTGAGAGATGCCCCCTTAAAATATAACATAATGGAAAAACAATCTTTTTCTGTGGTCAAAGCCATTAGGGATTTTAGGGTATACATTTTATATTCTCATATAGTGGCCTACGTTCCAAATTCAGTAGTCAAAGACATCCTAACTTAGGAAGGTCCAGATGGAAAAAGGGGAAAGTGGATTGCCACTATTTTAGAATATGACATAGAAATCAAACCAACTAAGTTAATCAAGGGCCAAGGTTTAGCCAAACTCATGGCTGAATCGAACTGTCAGGCCTTGGATATAAACTTTATTGCAACAATAGATGATGGAGAGGAGATGGCGACTCCACCAATCAGCCAGGCCTTTATTGAATTACCTTGGTATGCTAATATTATTTATGTTTTACAAAACTTACAAGCTCCTCCCGAATTATCTAGAACTAAAAGCAGATTTTTAAAGATGAAATCCTTAAAAGTTTGTATATTAGATAATGCTTTGTTTTAGAGAGATCATGAAGGTACTTTGCTAAATTGCCTATTAAAAGAGGAATCTGACAGAGTATTGTAAGAGTTTCATGCAGGTGACTGTGGAGGACATCTTTACTAGAAGACCACTGCAGATAAAATTCTTAGAGCTAGTTTCTACAGGCCTACTTTGTTTTCTGATGTCAAGAAATATGTGACTTCCTATCACAAATGTCAAATTTTTTAGGGAAAGAAAAAGCTTTTACCTTTACCCCTAAAGCGAATCTCTGTTGAAATACCTTTTCAACAATGGGGTTTAGACTTCATTGGTGAAATTCACCCAACCCCCTTTTCCCAACAAAAATGGATCCTTACTGCCATAGGCTACTTCACAAAATGGATAGAGGCCATACCTTCAAGGCAAGCCTTGGATGTCCAACTAAGCTCATTACTGATAATGTAGCAATCTTTAAATCCAAAAGAATGTCATATTTCTGCAATAAGTATCATATAACCCTGGGACATTCCACAACCTATTATCCTCAAGGAAATGGACTGGCATAATCCTTAAACAAAAGCCTGGTAAACATCATCAAAAAGTTGCTGGAGGACAATAAGAAAACATGGAACAAGAAGCTAGTCAATGCCCTATGGGCAAACAGACTAACCACTAAGAAATCAATTGGTAGTTCTCCCTATCAACTAGTTTATGGTATGGAAGTTGTTTTTCCATCTTCCTTGGGAACACCAATGATGAAGTTGCTTCAAGAAATGTAGGTTGAACCAAATAGTATCCAAAGAAGAATCAACCAAACAATTCATCTTCAACAAACGAGGGAAGAAGTCTATATCAGGTCTCAAATTGTGCAGGAAAGGGTTAAAAAGATTTTTGATAAAAGAACTAAGGTTGAAGATTTCTACCTTGGTGACAAGGTGCAAAAGTGGGATTCAAGGAGAGAAGATAAAGGTAAACATGGGAAATTTGATTTCCTATGGAAAGGACCATATGTCATTTACGCTTTTAGAGGTAATAATGCTTTCTTCCTGAGAGAAATGGATGGTACAGAAGCAGAAGGTGGGCTAGTGAATGGTCGAATGCTCAAACACTATTTTGAGCCTAATTACTAATTTCCCATTTGTACATATTCTATTTTAAAATGTCTAGTTTGGATTTGATGGTGATTTTTTGAAGTTGAAGCCCAAAGAGAAGGCACTAAGCTTTGAAAGATTCACTATCATAAGTATTAATAATGTAGAAGCGTAGAGGAAAATTTTGCAAGGAAACATCAACAACAATTCAAAGGCTACTGATCTACAAAGTTCTTGACATTTCTTTAGAAAATTCCATCCCCAAGTGGAGCCACTGTTAGGTTCTTATACCAATAGGAGTCATAATTTTGAATGACTAAGGGGAAGCCTTGTAATATTATACATACCTTTGCTTTCTGCAAATGTTTTCCATATTAAAAAATAAAAAAATGTAAAGAGGGTATGTCCTAAAAAAAATAATCAAAGGACAAAAAAGAATGAAAAAGGTCAGAAAATAAAAATATATGAACCCCAAAAGACAATAAGAGACCATGAAATTGTGCAAGTCAAAATGCCACTGCTCTTTACTTTTATGCATAATAATGATTGTGTGCAGCTCGTTACTCATGCCATAATCCATGATAGTCAAAATGCTTAAACTTGCCCATTTCGTGTTTTGAATTTTATGTTTATAGTTAGAGAATAAAATCTAACCAAACTGTGTAATCTTGGCAGATCATTAGATGGGTAGAGTGAATAAAAGGAGCTCATCAGCATAATTTGAGCCCTTGGATGATATAAGGTTAGAATTAGATAGTTTACTTTGTAAAAGAAAAGAAAAAGGTTGATAAGGGTTTGCTAGCCTAAAATGCACCCTAATAAAGTGAAGAAAAAATGGTAGGATGAGTAATTGGGTAAGTAGTAGAAAGGTTGTAGAAATATCATGTGATTATGCAAAAGCACTTATGTCATTATCTTAAATGCAATTTTCAAAAATGCATAAGTAGTAGACAAAGCAAAAAATAATGATTCACAATGTGGTTTATTTAACATCCCCTCATTTGTCTCACTCCACTTCACTAATTTCCCTTTCATAATAAAAATATTAATACCTATAGTTCTTTAAGTCAAAGAGGCTCAGAGCATTTCTCTGACTTTTGGTGGGACCAGACCCTCGGCTTGATGACTTAAGAAGGAAAGGTGTTAAATTCCCTTGCAATTCATTCATCCTCCTCACAAAACCCCTTACAAATTAAGGAGGCTTATACAATGTCAAACTTAAGTGGTGTCCTAAATATGAACTATTAGTGCCAACCATAAAGTAGATGGATGGTTATATGATTTGTATATCTAAAATGTAATGAGTATGATTCCCTAAAATAAGAAAAATCTTTACATTAAATGGATAAAATTTGAAATGGAAATGTGTCACTTCTGAAGGTTGGAATGGGACTTCAGTAGATCAAAAAGAAAATAAAAATACGTAGAAAAAGAAATTATGAGAAACTACAATGATCAATTAATACAACCAAGTCTCAATTGCAACAAATAACAAACTGGGCATAATATTACAAATTCAAGTAAACATAAAAGGATGGGATGATAAGAGTGTAGAGGAATACACAATTATAAGACTAATAACCATGAGAGATCTTTGTTGAACACTTCCTTCATCACTAGAAATGAAAATTATCACTTCTAAAATCAAATGAAAAACCTTACTAAATCCCTAATTGTGAATTTACGGCTAAGGATATTCTTAATTTACCAACATAAACGTGATGATCAATCCAACTTTTGATCAAATCCCTTTGCAAGCCCACAATGATTTCCTCTTTAACTCCATTCATGTCCACCATATGTTCTATACCATGTAACATGACCAAGTTATCTTTAGTAGTGGAATTATGTGCAAGATTTCCAACAATGAAACCAATGATCCATATCTTAACGAACTTTCATGAATTTCTTTAAACTATAAAACTTTGCAACAAAGGTATTCTTAATTTCTACTAACTTAATGTCAAATGTCTCCTCATTGATCACTTAATAATCAACAATTAATTATTGACCTTTCAAACTCCTTGGCATCTCATTAATTTAAAGAACATGTCTACTCTTTGTTTTTCGGTGCTTGCATAGCCTTTAATCAATTTTTTAAGTATTATGAACTTATAATTTTAGCATAATCTATTTCTAAGCAATGTTTAATATATTGATAGTTTATATTTCATTTTTCAATAAACATCACATTTTTTACTTTGTCCATGACAAATTTTACATAATTATCATGGATTTAACTATATTTCTCTATTTCATAATGTAATGTTTTCTTCAATGCAATAATCATGCAGCTTAGTATAAGACTTCTATCATAAATACGTCAAATGTCAAATATAAATTTTTATCTATCTTTGAAATTAGCAACCACAATGTTCCATATTGCTAAGATCAAACTGATCACCTTAGACATTGTCTATTATCTTGAGTTCATCTCCTTGGTCAAGTATAGGTTTTATAGCTAATGGTTTAGTTGGAAAATGTAGTGTTCTTTAAACCTTGAACTTGAAACAAAAACTAGGTATACATAGATTAAAACTACAAAAAACTAGTTACAAAGACAAATAAGGTGAAATATGTGAAATATTCTCTCATATTATTAATTCAAAAGAAAGAAAGAAATTCTCACTTTCCTCTTAGGGTGGGGAACCTTCCATTGTAAACTCAAATATAAAAATAGACAAAAATACATCCCATAAACTCCTATCTCTTTAAATATATTCTCAATAATAAGACTCTCACTACTCAAAGTCGCATCACAACTGAGTAGCAACTACCTAGTGGGCCCATTTGTGTACGGATGGAATGTTGTATGCGACTGAAAATTCATGCCCATCTTTTCTTACATTTTAGTCCAAAATGCATTGATAAATCTTGTGTCCCTATCTGAAATTATTCTCCTTGGGATTCCAAGGTACACCTAGAGTTATCTAAAGAACAAGTTTGATGCTTCTTTCCCATTGATGGTATTCTTACGGTGCATGAGAAAACACATCTTGATTAACCTATCAACTACTATGAACATGTAGTCATGTTCCTTACTAGTTATTGGTAAAACTCCCACAAATTCCATTGAAGTGATTTCTCAGTGATGAGTTGGTACAAGTAAGGGATGGTACAGATTGTTGGGTTGTGTTATATTCTTTCCACGACTAGCCCACATAGTTAACCAGGGGGTTCAGCCCCCCTTCGTTGCGCTGATTGCGTAGCAGTGGGGTCACAGGGGGTTTGATGGGTGTAGGTAACCCCACTCTATGGGGTCTGGGGCAACACCTTGGAAAATTTTGGTTTTGGAACCTATGTTAGGTTGGGCGGACCCACCTATGGTTTTGTGCATGATTTTCACACTAGGTTTGTTGGTACAATAAAGCATGATTTTTCTTATGAACCTAGCTACATCTTCTTGCATCCAGGGACAATACACACTCAGCTATATGTTGGCCACTATTTCAATACACCAAAATGCCATGAAACCTTGGAGGAACATGCCTCTCTAATTAGTTGCAATATATCCCCTTTAGGAACACATAACTTGTCCATCCTATAGAGTAACCCACTCTTGAGATGATATTCCATTGTGTTATCACCACTATCTACATGAGTCTAGTTCTACAACTGTTGAAACAATTCCTTGAAGTACTCATCCCTCTGTATGCATCATGGATGAATGGCTTGATGTGAATCGAAATTCCCAAAACTATAATTTTTTATGTGGTTGGCCTTGAAATGATGTTGGCCAACTTGTTTTTTATTCCCTTCTTGTACTTGATCACTAAATGAAATTATTGTAAAAATGTCATCCACTTGTAATTATTGGTCTATTGTAACTTAGTATAGTCATATTATAGCAGTTGGTGATTTTTGTATGATATTGTATCCTTTCCCATCAAATAGTGTTTCCACTTTTTAGTAAATTGAACTAAGGAACAAACCTCCTTGTCATAGGTAGGATTGTTGAGAACCACTCCATGAAATAATTTAGAATGTTAGCATGCATGCCTTCATCCCCACATAAACATTTCTCCCATAGAATACCCACTCACATCTATTTCCACTTCAAAGAGTTATTGCAAGTTTGGTAATGCAAGAACCAATTCTTGAATAAATTTATTCTTTAACTCCTCAAAGGCCTTCTATTGACCCTTTCCCCATCGGAAACTCTTTCTACTCACTATTATGGCATAGAGTGGTGCTACTACTATTAAAAATAAGGCCACGATTTTCCTTAGGTACTATTCTTCACCAATGAAAATCTTGACCTCATAAACAATGGTAGGCACTAGCTACTTCATGATGGCCTCCATCTTGGCAAGATATATCTTCATCTCTCCTCCACCAGTCACATATCATAGATATACAAAATATTGTTGTGTAAACTCACATTTCTTGATATTTTCCAATAGCTAGTGCTTCTTTAATGTCTATCACCTACATGAAATTTGATATTTTCTCCTCCCAAATAGAAAATTATACCATTATATCATCCAATTAAACAATAAAAAATGAATCTAGAAAAGGGTTTAGCATGTCATTCATTAACCTTATGAATGTAGTTGGTGCATTACATAATCCAAATGGCATGACTAACCGCTCATACAAACTTTGTTTGGTTATGAGGGTATTTTTCTAGGACATTTCAATTATGTATTATGTGTTCCAAGTCTTTCCTTCATCCTTATATCATTATATCATATCACTCATTCAAGTGAAGGTAAACGGTAGATTTTTCACCTCACCAAGTTGTAATAAAGTATTTATCCTAAGTATGCACTTTCTTCTAGAATAGATGATGATATTACCATGTTATATAAGTTTGACAACTTTGGTTCATCACGTTTTCCCTCATATTTTATTGTTCATAGTCATAAATTGAACAAACTTTGGCATGAGTGATTTGGTCACCTAAACTATCAGCCATTGTGACAACTATGTAATCAAAATATTGTGACTTCATTTCCTCTCATTTCCTACAAAGATGGTGTTCATGCCAATTATATTCTTGACAAACACCATCGAGAAAATTTTGACAAGCGTGCCTCTTCATGCACCTCAGCCGCTTTGTAGCTTGTTCATTATGATTTGCGTGGTCCACTCACTTATCCTTCTTTCTCTAGGTTTGAGTACTTCTTATATTTCATTGATTACTTTTCCAAATGTAGTTGGATTTATTTATTTAAACTTAAGAGTGGATTTTTTTACTTTTTCTTGGCCTAAAAGGCTCTTTTAGAGAAACAATCTAAACATCAAATGCAATAGTTAAGAAAAAATAATGGAGCTGAATATGTGAACAATAAATTCACAACTTACTATAATGCATATGGAATTAAAATGAAAAAGATTGTTCCATATACACCACAACAAAATGGTTCTGTTAGAAGAAAGGGTCATACATTAAAGGATATGTCTAATTGCATGATTCCATCTAAAGGGTTAAGCCTTCACTATTAGGAAAAAATAATCAGTTGTAAAAATTACATAGTAAATCACACTCCCACGGAGGCTTTAAGTAATATAACGTTTGAGGAATCATGTAATCTATATGTTCACCACTTCGATATATTTAGAATTGCAACCTGGGATCACATTCCTGATGAGAAAAGGAAATATTTATAGCCTAAAAGTGAGAAGGTATTTTGTTGGATATTCTAAAGATGTAAGAGGATATAGACTTCTTGAACCTCAGTCTAATGAAATAATCATTAGAAGAGATGTTAAATGTGATGAAAATATCTTGACCTACGAACCTGATTCGACTATTGTGCCCTCTTCAGCCAATGATCCATCTTCGAAACTTGTGCCTCCTTCTCTTACTATTCTAGTTTCTTATTCAAATGATGACACTATGGATGAAAATCCATATCTACAATTTTACCTTCCTCTATATGAGTCCATTGAAAATGAACCTACGCCAGCACCATAGTTTCCCAGATGGGTCTAGTCAATATGTGAAGCTGTTGGTGACCTTATCGTTGATCATGCACATCAACATTTTACTCAGTCACAATTCTAGTGAGCCTCCTTTCCCTTTTTCTCAAGTTTTAGAGACTCTTGATCTAGAAACATTTGCAGAAACTTAAGACATTCATATTGGGAAATAGCAATGAATGAAGAATATCATTCCTTGATAGCACATGATACTTTGGAAATTATACCTTTTCCAAATGGAAGAAAACTTTTCATATGTAAATGAGTGTACATAACTAAGTATGCATAAGATGGAAGTGTTGAAATATATAAGGACCGGAGAGTTGCTAAAGGATTCTCTCAAGTTGAAGGAATTGATTACAATCAAACTACAATGACATTTTTCTATGATCCTAAGTTGAATAGAGAATCAATTTTCATCTTCTTGGCATGTATCTTTATATGGAATATTCAATAATCTCCTTCTCTTCCTGTTGGTAAAGGCTAATGAAATTCGTCGCCTTCTACATTTATGTATAAATGATCTTCTAATCGACATCTATGCTAGTTTTGACCTAATTTCTTGAATTTTTGGCTACATTATTTTTCTTCTTAACATGATTCTTCTAGTTCTTCGAGTTGATTTCTAGATTTAATTTCTAGCACTTCTCCAATATATGGTCATTAATGTTACAATGGTTGTAGTGGTTGATGGGATATTTGCTAGTGTGTTGTGGTTGATGTATTTTTTCCCTTCCCCCCTTTCCATTTGTTCTCTCCTTATTTGGAAGCTTCTTGTTGCTCCTTCTACTTTGAACCACTTGATTTCTCTTTCTTCTTATCTATGCTTTCAAACTATTGTGCATATACACAATCCTCATCCATCATTCTAGGTTTGAACATCATCACTTGCTTTTGCAAATTGCTATGTAGTCAGACTAGATACTTGAGGATATTTTCTAGGTTCTTGGGAGGGATACTCAACATTATTTCCATCATCTTAAATTATGTGGAGTACTACTATACACTTTGTTCCTATCTCTTTCTAAAGTAAGGCCACCAGATCCACTATTCCTATGCATACTCTATATGGTGGAATTGGGACTTTATGATAGTTTTGAATTCCTCCCACTTAGTTACTATAGGATCCCCCTCTAGCCTCGTGGTTTCCATATGGATTTTCCACAAAGTTAGGACATGGCCCTCTAGTTTCAAATGGGAAAATAATTTTTTTGTTGCTCCTTTATGTGAGGGACACTAAAATAAGCCTCTAACTATTGAAACTAGCAATTTAATTTCAAAGCATCAATTTCACCTTGATATGATTTGATTTTGACCTTTGCTTCCATTTTAAATAATGACTATGAATGTTTCATGTAACTCAAATTGGGTTGTTCTTTTCAAGTTGTCTCTTGGGATCCTTCTTCGGTTCTTCTTAGTACCATGATTTTCCCTCTGATATAACCTCTAAGTTAGAACCTTTGTATTCTTCTACTCTAAGATTATTTGTTAGAGCTACCATGAGGAGGTTCATATTATGGCTAATATCTACAACTTGCTCTTCTAACCTTGTGAAGCTCTCAACTTCTAGATCTCGAGGGTTATTAATAGATTTATGTCGTTCTACTTAGACCAAAATGGATCCCCTGCAACTCCCTACGATATACAAAAAGAAACCTACTTTGATACTAGTATGATTTATAAATTGTCATGGATGCTCAACTACACCATTTGTCACAACAAATCTGATAAAGGTTCGCTGAAATCGAATAAATCTATGCTATGAGGATTAATTTTTCTTAGACTTCATGGATTTATTAAAATATTATTTCTACTTATTCATGCAATATATAAAAATTATAATATAGAGAAAAAATATATCAATTACGCACAAAACCATGATAACATAATATATGATCTAGGAAACGCTTTCGAAAGAAAACCCAACTTGAAGGTGAGATTGTTCTTATTTTTCTTTCTTTGAACCGAAATGGTGAAAATATAAATGAGTAAGACCTATTGTCCTTGGGATGCTACAAAACACCAGACCTCTCTATCCTTCCCTATCTATATCCACTCTTAGTGCTATACTCTACTATGGAACAAAATTCGCTAGAATATAATCAAACTCATTTTCCTCTTAGTGACCCAATTATAACATAGCCTGATAGCCAACTAGGGGTTAGATTTGACCCATGAAACCCTTAATATGTATTAAAACTTCACCCTTATAGAGTATTCTACTTAGAACCCATATGTTTATCCCCTTTTCCATGAGTAATGGGGCGAACATGGAATCCTCTCAAATCATGGTGGTCAAAACAAGAAGATTAACTTCTAGATGGAAAACTTTTGCATGCAAACTCCATTTGAGGTATTTATTACACTATAGGAAGTGTATTTGAGTGGAAAATAGTTCCAAGGCGTTTGAAATAAGTGAGAGTTTTTTGTCCCCAAAAAAAATCCTTTAATTGCCTCAAACTACCTCTGGAATGCTTTAAAACCCAATTTGCCAAAGTGCGACCTACCAATAAAAATGGTCCTATGCGCTAATTCCTTCATTTTTTTTCCACTCTAAAGTATGAAGATAGATGAAAAATAGTATAATAATCAAATGTGGATCAAAATGATCCTTATATGTGTGAAGAATGACTTCTTTAGTGTGAAGTTATTTATCAATTACATGAATCTTAGAGGTGCATAGTAAATAGGAAATCATTATTAAGGGTTTTTTGTTATAGACTACTTCATACGGGATCATTTTTATACCTTGATGTTAAGTCAGTATTGTAACACCATTTTCAATGGGAATCCATTTTACTAATTGGTGGGTATTTTCATAAACGATGCATCATAAATAGATTTCTAAGCACTTGTTCATTTCTTTGGTTTGACCATTTATTTGGGGATGGTATATAGTGCTCATATTTACCTAGGTATCCTAAATTTTAAACAAATCTTGCAGAATTTGATAAAGAATGTAGGGTCTTGGTCCAAGAGAATGGAAGTATGAATGCCATGTAAACTAAAATTATTGTTTTTGATGACATAAACAGTTGACGAGGGAGTATATGGGTGTGGTTAGGCATAAAAAGGGGCATCTTTGGAAATATGGTTGACTACAACTATTATCATATTTTTTTTACTAGCTCTTGGGAGTCCCACTATAAATTCCATAAATATGTAGTTTATAGATTTTTTTCTATCATTAATGATTACAATTCCCCTAGCACCTTCACTATCTCATTCATTTTCCATTGACAAGTGTCATAATACTAGATGTATATTTTAATATCTTCCCAAAAGAATGTAATTCCTCTAAGATCATTTGTTTTAGGGTATAATTATTTACTAGAAAAAATCACCCTTTATAGCTTAGTGTATCTTTCTACCCGTCATACCTTTTTGGAGGGTTGGGATCTTCCTAAATCCTTTGGATAAGTTTAACCATCAAATCATTAGCCAATAATTATTGACAATCTTCCTCCAACCAACATAGGATGGGTAAATAACCTCAATGGGGGTGGATGATCGATGTGAAGGGGAACTCGAGGGGAGGAGGGTGCTCGCAAGCCCACCGAATCCCATGATTAATAAAGAGAGGGGCGGCATGGCATGCCTCCCCATGCACCATAAGTGTGAAGTTATTATCCTTAAAATGGTTTGTCCTTTAATTTATCTCCATATCATTCCTCCAGGCCACATGAAATGGTGAAGTGTGTGGGTTTTAAGAAGGTTGCAAGGGTTCTCCAAAAAAAAACTCTGCAAGCATGTTCCTCAATATTATAGATAACAACTATGTGAGGGAGTGGTAGTCTTTAAATGATTTTTTGGATGCGAGAGGAAATTTAAGATCGCTCAAGAAATTAAGCTTCCAAATAACTACATTCTTCCTATTTTGAAACCTCGATTCCAACTTGCTTTGAAAAGGCAATTAGCATTCGCAAGGCTTCTAGTCTAAAGAGGTTGCTCCATGATTTCATATCACCAGGGTTGGACTGTTATATTTTGTAGCTGACCCTTGCTGAAGTGGCTTTCCATCTCATCACCCATCTCCTCCTCAGGCTGCATTCTAAGGTAATTCTCCATATTTGGTTACTTCAGCTCAGTAATTGTGCATCGATCAATTGTGAGGGATTTTTAGGTTCTCTTATTTTCTCTTGTAGTAACTCTTTGGTGTGCCTAGTCAACATGTTCATTGAATTTTTGTCCCTTTATGGTTTAGCCCAAGTAATTTATTGGTGCATCATCTATGTTTTCCTCCAGGTCTTGACAATCTTATGACATGGGATTTATTATGTTGGTTGGGCAAAACTTTTTTTCTCCCTCCACCATAAGTGTACATGACATGTTTTATGTTATTGGGCTCAATGGAAAGGCAAGGAGAGCCATTCCTAAAGGGGGTCGACCTTTTCTTATAGCCTCAAAAGAGCTTTCATGGTTGGAGTCACGAAGACGGTGCCCTAGGTGCCCCTTTGGGATTCACATTGTTTGGATTGTAGCTTGGGCCACAATGTCGAGACAAAAAGGCCATGATTATCATCGCAGGGTGGGAGAGCGTGACCAATCTATCTAGTCTCACACTGAGACTCAGGCCTAGGAGGTGGCTACTTCCTACAAGGTTATGACCCCTCCCTACACCCAATCTTATATTCATCAGCTAGAATGATCAATCCATGGAGAAAGAAAATATTTCACATGGGCTCCTAGATCAAAGACATACCAGGGGAAGCATAACTCAATACATTCACTCGATCACTTTACATTAGCATTCGAAGACCTTATTGGGGCAATTTATCAAGGAAAAACATGATGAAAGAAATGAAATCATTTCATTTATTAATGACTTGCAAAGAAACCAATGGAGGATGTAAGATAGTCTCGTCCATTTGGATGCTCTCCTGAACCACATGGAGAAGCACATATAGTGTGAATTCAAGGTGTCGATACCCTTAGGTTTTAGACTGGAGAACCCTACTCCTGTAACTTTTTGCAACTCCTAGATGGAAACTGGTTGTGTTCTGATTTTGGTGGTTTTTTGGCTTCTCGGATGTTGTATGTTTTGGATATCATAGTACTTTTTGTCTAGTGTATCAATTTTGGTTAATCATCTACCAGGAAATAAATATAGTAAGAGTGAGGCTGGTAGAATTTTGAAAGGTTGTAGACAACAATGTAACTTTTTGAATTAATGAAAAACTTATGACTTAAAAAAAACATAGGATGGGTAAATATAAGACAAACAATGATCTGTCAGATTCAAATTACCTAGGTAAAGCATTATCCACCACATTTTCATTTCCCTTTTGTTGATAGGTGGAAAAATTCCATCTGTAACAAGGGACATATCGCTTAATCAGGGTCCTAATTAAATCCGTATTTGTTTGGTATGGTGATATCCACTAGAATATATGCTTAGTTGTATGTACTAATATAACCTAAAAAATGATAAAAACTAATCTAAACTAGTGAAAATATATGACCTAAAAATATTTACAAGTAAATATTACCTAATCTATACAAATTATTGTTGTTTGGAAGGCTTGTTTTATCCAACAACAGGCATAAGAGAAAGATTACCCAAATGTAGGGATGTAAGATAATTGTAGTTGTTTGGAGTAGTAATATTTCTTGGTTATATGTGACCTTAGTTAGCCACTTGAAAACTGTGTGCTTTAGTGAGAGATCTTAACAAATTATATTTTTTTAATGTTTTTTTGGGTTTAGTTGCATGCTTTTAAATCTAGTTTGCTGAAATTTAAATTATCTCAAAAAAGAGAGAAAGTTTCAACACTAACTAGGATGAAATAGTTGTCTATTTAATACTCACACTTGGTGTAGATGAAATCATTTCTCCATCTAGAGTATATATGTTATAGAATCTCTTCCATCAAAATCCCTCATATCAGTGTTTGAAATGCAATAGCTTCTTAGTGTCAAGTTGAATATTTGATGCTGTAGATCTTGGAGTGGTGAATGATCATGATTCTATGATTCAATATTTTTTCTCTCCAATTGTGATAGAAAAAGTCCCCTTAAGTGATTGAGTGCCAACATATTTTTTCTCTTTATTTTCATGATTTCCATGGATCTCCCTATCAATTTTAGGAAGGCTCATTTAGAAAATGTTTTGTATTTCTTCCATATTATTGTCCATGCCATCCATATTATTTTCCAAGTGTTCCCTATTTTCATTCATTTTTTTTTTCCATTTTGTTTTGAAGGACTTCCTCAGAACATGCAAAATCCACTTATTTCAACACATTGTGACTCATTTCATCAACTTGGTTCTTTAATTGTGAGAATCTGTATTATGAGACTTCACTTTATTTAGATGTTATATTTGAGTTTTTATGAGAAGTATTACTTCTTGTATAACCCTTTTCCATATGATAAAATAATAATAGTACTCCTCTTTATCACAAATTTCAATCATCGAAAAATGGATCTTCTAGTCACCATTTATATCAATTGTAAGTTACATGCATTTAAAACCTTAATTTGGAGATTGTTTATATGCCTTACTAATGCAGGAGAATCCTAATAAAATGTGTATTTAATTTTCTACATCTAACGAGTTTTAGAGAATTATATATTTTTTAAATGAATATTAGATTTTGTAGATTTTTATAAAACACTACGCTACGTAAAAATTATAGAAACAATACATTTTAAAAAAAATAGAGAGATAAAAGAAAAAAAAAATATTTAAGAAAAACATATGACATGTTCCTAGAAAGAGTATTTTTTCTCCACTTATTCCAAAATTCTACGAGAGGAATTATCTCTTAATAATTCTAGATCTCTCCTTCTCTAAATATAAATAGCAATGTAATACATTTGTTGGGCCAAGCAAGAAGGGAGAAAGGTCCCAAACTCCTCCATGAATAAAATTTTTGTTTCCATTGTCTCATTTGATTTTTGGTTCATGTGTAGCTTCCATTGTAGCACTCTTCCATTAGTTTGGTATCAGAGTCGAATTCAATGTGTGAGATAGTTGATGTGGAAAAGGATTTGTTGTGTGTGAGGAATTTATGCATAATATGCTATTGTAGGTGGAAGGAGATATGGAGAGTAGGATGCTTGGCAACTTGTGTGTAGCGTTGAGGTTATGTATATGCTACATAAAACATGAATTTGCATAGAAATTGTGTAGAGGTTGGATCTGCATTAAGACAGATATGTGGAACCAATTACTTGTAAGTTAAATTGTGTAAAATATGGAACATAGAGCTTGAGGAGATAGAGGAGCTAGAATTAGCTGAGAAAGACCAGTTGTAATCTTACTCAAAGAAATAAGAAGAATAAGAAAAATATTAGATGCAATGGAGACACAACAAAAATAATAAGAGTTGACACTTGCGACATCAGTGATCTAGAAGAATCATTAGAAGAAAAAGAAGTTGACGTTGAAGAGAAGACTCTAGAAGAGAAAATCGGATCAAGATAATTGCAGAATTGGGTACTAGACCAAGGTTGGAGGTACCAATGAATGATGGAATTTAAAGAGTTTATTAATTGGATCAACACTATGGACAAATATTTTGAATATGAGAATATAGTTGAGGAGATAAAGGTGAAATTTGCAGTGACCAGATTAAAGGGACACACCTCACTATGTTGGGATAACTTGCAAGAAAAGAAAAGAAGTAAAGTCAACAAGAAGATTTCCAGTTGGAACTAAAAGGTGGGGAAATTAATGGGTAAATTTATTCCATGGACTATTAGCTAAACCTTTTCAGACAAATGAAAAATATCAAACAAAAATCAATGTCCATAAAAGAGTATACAAAATAATTTTATAAGTTAAGTATAAGATCTAGTCATGTAGAAAAAGGAATTGAAAAGGTTAATAAATATATTAATGATTTAAGATATCAAATCCAAGATGAGGTGAGTATTTTTCCTTTAAGAATTGTTGAAGAAGCATATCAGGTAGCTCTCAAGGTGGAAGAGAAAATGTAAAGGAAACAAAGCTAGAGAGAAAAGGAGTGAAGTATAGTAGGAAGCAGAGGAGAAACAAACAGTTGAGGAATATTTCTAGAGCACCTAGAAAAAGGAAGTGGTTCCCATTAGCCAGAACAATCATCGGGAAGAGGATATTTCAAAGGAAAAAGACCATATGAAAGAGGTAGAATATGAAACTTTGTTGTTATATGTTACACATGTAATGAAATTGGTCATAAATTTAATGAATGTCTAGAGAACACTTCCATAAATATAAGAAACATCCATAATACATCAAAAGATACAGAAAATTCCTCCATGCATGAGAACACACCAGAAGTTGGATAATCTTTGATAATGAAAAGATTTGTGTTGAAGTCTTCCAAGGAGATTAAGGAGCCTTTACAAAGAAAAACATTATTCAAAACCACATGTAAGTCAAAAGGTAAATGATGTAATGTTATTATTGACAGTAGAAGTATTAATAATTTGGTGTCTAGAGAGATGATGGAGAAGTTAAATCTAAAGAGGAAACTACATCCTACTCCATACAAAATGTTATGACTGTAGAAAGGACACCAAAAACTGGTAAATAAGAAAAGTGAAGTAGGGCTCTAGAGCAGATGCTACAAATATAAAGTACTTCATAACATCATGTCCATGGATGTATGTCACATTTTTTTAAGTATACCTTGGAATATGATAGAAAGTCAATGCATGATGGGAGGAGAAACACATATACTATTGAAAAGGATGGTGATAAACACACATTACTACCAATAAAGGATGATCAAGGTACAATGACAGAGACTAGTAGTTAAGTGTTAATGATGAGTAAGAAGAATATTTTGAAATACAAAACTAGAGACGAAGCTTAAATCGGAGAGGAAGCCAAATAAACATTACCTAAGGAGATAAAGACATCTGTTGAGGTAATTGATTTTCCTTTAGAAAATCAAATTTTGTTAAATGAGCATGATAATATGATGGTTGATGAATTGTCTACTGAAGTGTTGATGAGAGCAGAGATTGATCATCCAATGATATGTATTGAAGAAGATCATTTTCAAAAAGAGATTATGATGGACCAAAATAGTGAAGAAATTTTCATGTTTGAATAGCAGGAATATGTCTTAAGAGACAATTGGTGGTTTTGGTGTGAAAAACCTAAAATTGATTTTGAAAATAAATATTGTTGTGAGCAGATTGTGGAAGAGGAAGTATTTGTGGGTTTGAGGAAATATGAGCATGAGCAAGTGATATAGATACAATTCCATGAGGTGCAAAATGAGATAGTGGAGCATATATGTGTGGAAGAAAGGAAGGAAGGACAAAGGAATATGAAGAAAACTTTCTTTCAAGTTGTCTTGGAAGTTATATACATGGAAATGATTTTGATGGGTGAGGATGGTTTCATAAGCCTGATGAGCAATTTTTTTAACATGCTTTCCTCATGCATAGGTGAAATCGAAGAAGACAAGAACTAACTGAAGATAAAAGTTGAATAAATAACTCATGAAAAGATGCCAATGAAGAAAACAAGATTATTATATTTTACCCAAATTCAAGGAGAAATCAAGGTTCTAAATAAAAACACCAAAGTATAGTTAATAAATAAACTAGGTATACATCCAACAAATAGACCTTGGGATCTAGGAGGAGAAGAATCTACAACAACACGATAGTAGATTGAAAAACATGATCAGGAGGCCATGGAAAATTTTGTACCCTGGGAGTCAAATGTAGGAGCATTGTAATAAAATGTATATTTAATTTTCTAAATTTAAGAAGTTTTAGAGAATTCTAGAGTTTGTATATTTTTAGAAAATAATAGATTATGAAAAAATTCTAGAGGCAATATGTAAAAAAAATGTTTTATTTAGGAAAAAGTTATGATAGGTTTGTAAAAAGAGGAGCTTTTTCTCAACTTCTTCCAGAAGTCTAGGAGAGGAATTAATTCTAGAGAATTCTAGATCTGTCCTTCTCTAAGTATAAATAGGAATGTAATGCATTTTTTGGGCCAATAAAGAAGGGGGAAAGGTCCCAAACCCCTCCATGAACATTTTTTTTGCTTTTGTTGTATCATTTGATTTTTGGTTCAAGTGTAGCTTCCATTACGGAACTTTACCATTACCTACCTTTTTCTTGATATATATCTTAAATTTAATCCCTTCTGAGTTTGAAAATTTATCCTATAGCACCCTGATATGATTTCTTAAAGTACTAAAAAATTCACATTCTGAAATTCCAATGAAGAAATGTTACAAAAAAAATGCTAAGATGGATTTTTTAAAGCTAATTTCAACATTAGTCAAAAAAACCTAACTTCCACAAGATGTATATCATAAAATATAATGAGTCAAAATCTTAAAAAAATCCACATTTAATTCATTATGTTTCCTCTATATACTAAAAATTTCAGATTCTTAAACTTCACCAAACAATTTTATAGTGAAAATTCCAAAATGGCTCTTTTAAGATTGATTTCAAGGTTAGTCACAAACCTTATCTATTTTTTTTGTAACTAGTGGAATCAACAACTGGGTTGGTCTCATAATTGCATAACATGGCATCGATTCCATCCTCTACCACTATAACCACTAAGTGCACCATGCTTGCCCCTAACATGGACATGGGTTAATCAAGGGATTGAACCAAGGACCTCATAATATTTTACATAACACATTTACATGATCTTCCAAGTGAGCTACCCCTGAGGTTTATTAGAAACCCTATGTTACATTAACTATATCTAAAAAATAAAGTGTTTGCTAAGTTGTGTGAGTCTTGAGATGATTGCATGCTTAACCTTTGGTTTGAGAAAAGGGGCACCTAAGCTATCAAAATCCCTCAAGTATCACACTCGGCTTGGGTCACACCAACCCTTAACATGGCTGGAATTTTTCCCACAATGTTTTGAATTGGTAACCTTCACATCACAGAGTGCCTTAACAGTACACCCCATCATTGTCTATTATACGTCTCATGGAAAACTATATATCTAAAATTATAATGAATCAAAATGTGAAATTTTTACCACCTATTCTCCTTAGTCTCCACAAAAAACCACTATCTATAACTTCCGAGGAAAAAAGTTATTGTGAAAATAAAAAGATGACTTGTTTGAGATTGATTTCAATATTAATCACAAATCCTAACTTCCATAGGCTATAAATCCAAAAGAATTTCAAATTAGAACTTGACTTCCTGATCACGTGTACTTTGTTATTTCTCCTCAACTTGCCCAATATTTTTCTTTCTAAATATTCAAAAAAAAAAAGAAATTATAGCAAAAATTTCGTGATATTGCAATTGAAGGAGTAAAATCCTAGAGTCATAAGCTTCAATACCAAATGTAATGATCAAAAGAGCTTAAAAATGATAAAAATTCAATAAATGCATTCCATGTCGAGGTGGAAACCTCCTTTTACAATAAATCTAATACAAAATACAAGATGAGTTTATCCTAAAACTAGGTATCCTTGGTTTATATATAGGAGACAAGAGTACAATCAGAATGAAAGAGTACACTGAAAGGTTCTAATCAATATGTGTGTGTGTGTGTTAATTAATATATATGGCTTAATAAGAATATATGTGTCTGAAACCCACTATGTAATTAAGAGGAAAGAATATAATAATAAGGGCTAGATCGCATAAGACTCATATAAATACTCATGAGAAAGCATAAATTCACATGAGTATCATTGCGTTGAATGTTAATTGGATTGTATTGTTTTGTAGTAAGCATGACTTTTGACTAGTGATTCCTTTCATAAAGAGTATTTCATGGTGTAACCCTACCTTAAGGGTTCTTCTCTTTATATTTTTGGTATTTTTCATGGTGAATGTTTTCGTATATTGGATGTTCAAGGGTTTATTTATGAAGTTTTATGGTGTATTCTCTCTTATATCTTTATAGTTTTACTACATCAACAATTGAAATTGTCTTGTTTAGTTGCTTATATTTTTTACGGGAAGTAAATAAGGAAGAGATGTCAGTCTTGTGGTATGAAGCATCTAAATCCATATTACATTCACCGTGATGAGCGGGAGTTTTACAAAGTTAAATAAAATCAATTTCATGTGCTACTAGCTTGTGCTTGGAATCTTGATTCTCCTCTTTCTTAGCTTTATCTTGGTATTTACACTTGTGAAAATATTTCTCAATATGATTATTTTTCAATATTATTACTTGTAAGGTTTCATTTTCTTTTATGGTGAAGTATTTACATGGTTGTCATTAGATGACTCACTAAAAGAGCCAATATCATCAATGCCACCATCACAAATACTGGGTCCTTTCGATAGAAATTTCTTCCCTATCCATGAGTTATATCAATATTTCCTAATTGTGAGGAGCACATCATCATAATTAGAAAAACCAACTTGATTGTATTATAAATATGAGATAAGGGAATCCAAATTCTTATCATCCTCTTTATTCTTTGCCCTCATATCCAAATCGATAAGTCTAGATATTTACCCACTTAAATTATTCCAATATGTCTAAGGGAAGGGGAAATAGGTGACCAAATTGTAGTGGTAGAACCTTTCCATCTAAATATGAATCAAAGATTTACTGAATCGAAAAGATAAAAAAAAATGCAATATATTTGGCATCATATTAAAGCACAATTTAGATAGCTAGAGGCAACCCATAAAGAGATGAAGGAGAAAAGAAAAGAGATTAAGCCATAGCTATGGGGCATCGAAGCCTTAATAATGAGACCAAGAAATCCAACAAAATAAAGGAAGTCATAATCAAAGGAGAAATAACACAATTTATTCTTAAGAATGTTGATATATCCTTTGTGGATTTATAAATTGTTATGATTGATATGTATTCAAATAGTTATTGTATTATTGTAGATTTTAGAATTTATTTTAGTATTTTTTTATGATAGTGTTGTTACATATAAGTATAATTAGTCAAATGCTAGTAAGTGGAATGTTTACTCTCGAATGTTTAGTCTATAACTATGAGATATAGTTTATAATTTGAGGCTTCATCTCTAGGGGGCAATTTAGGGAATAAGTTTTTCCATTAATTTTCCAATATTTTTTCAAAAACCATTATATATATAATTTTGTTGGAGAAAAGTATTTTATTTAAAAAAGATTGAGTAACTAAATTGAAATGGTAGCAAAGAGAAAAAATCAAATTCATAAAACATTGAAACACATACACAATAATGAGAAAACATATTATAATTCAATTGTCAAACAAGCAATGGAGACAACTATCACCCACAACTATCCATAAATGTAGGTTGATTCATCATTGTTATTCTAGGAAAATCACACCACTTAAAATAACTTGTTATGAAGCAATGGAGACAACTATCACCTACAACTATCCATAAATGTAGGTTGACTCATCCTTGTTATTCTAGAAAAAGCACACCACCTAAAATACCTTGTTGATGATCCATAACAAAAATTATAGGCTTTCATTTTTGTCAAATACCTAAAGTTCTTAATCTATTAACCTAATTTATTACATTTAAAAAAAAACAAACTTATAACTGAATAAAAACATTTTAAATCATATTACAAACCCAAATTTTTTTAATATATATACATACTAATTTCATTCTTTTAATATATATACATACAAATTTCATTTTTTTAATATATCATATTTGACTAATATATGTTCACATGTTAATGGCAACAACGTGCAAACAAACTTGACAACCTCGCCTCCATTAGTATATAAAGAACCTCATGAGCTTGGAAATATAAATATAATAGAGATATTATATTGGAGAATTATAATTTCTCTAGGGTATAAATTGATTGATATACTAAAATATAGTAGTAAGGAGCATCTCCCTGAGTCAAAATGTCGGCCAAAAGTAACACACAGTAAAATAATAGCTTGGTGGGAGAGGCGGCGGCCAAATATGAAAATGTGTGAGAAATTCTAAAGTAAAAGTTGGCAAGTCGTTGGAATACAAGGTAAACAACTTGTTCACTGGATACAACCTTTTTACCATCATACCATTAGTGGTCTCTAGGTTTTATTCCAAATGTTGGAAAAGTCTATGTATCTCTCTTAGAAACATTAAATATGATTGATTGACATTGTCAAGGTTTTGTAAGGTAACATTAGAAATAAATTATTGTATTTCTTTTTTGAAAAGGAAACATGGACATTGTCAAGGTTTTGTAAGGTAACATTAGAAATAAATTATTGTAGAAGTTGTTGGGGTTTTGTAAAGTAAAATTAGAAATAAATTATGGTAGAAGTTGCATGTTCTTTCAACGTGATGTTGTGTAAAAGTAAGCCACATATATCTAGTTAAGATTCTATTTTAAATTCAGCAGATCATGACATGAGATATTGTGAATCAACTTTGTAGTGTGAGGTTAGCATTCGTCATATGGGGTAGGCTCTTCCTTCTCTTTTAAATTCAAATTCAACTTTGATTGATCTTTACATTCATAAAATTATTCGCACATGTACAGTCACAACTTGAAATTGGACCATGTTTTACCTTTGCTTTTTGCTTTTTGTTATAACTCTAGGAAGAATTTGGTATCTTTGTATTTTGAATTATAATATAATATAGGTGAGACATTTATTGTGTTAGATTTAAGATTTTTGTGATTTATAATGTAGATAAATGTTTTTCGGAATAATCATATTATTAGGATAAATGTATTTATTTGTTACATTTTATGATAAATGCTATTAAGTGTAAATTGAGATTTTTTTTGTCAAGTTGTCTATGATTCTTCAGGCTTGACCCGTGGCTTGAGGAGCCACGACCCAGGGACATCTAAGTCGTCAAAGTCACCCGGGGATCATACCTAGCCTAGCCGGCCACACCAGCCCTTAGCTAACTGGATTTTTTAGTATGTCCCCTCTCCTTAGCACAAGGCACAACCACCCTGTGAGGTTTGATCATGGGTCACCTTATTGACGAGGCTTATCTTCAACCGATTGTGCTAGTAAAACTTAGCTTAAATTAGATATTTAAAATAATTATAAAAATATAATATTATTTAAATTAAAATATTTATTTAAATGAAAATACTTATTTAATTTTTAAACTATAATAATTTTAAAATAAATATTTATAATAATTTTAAGAATAAAAAATTAAAATTAAACTGGAAAAAATAAAAAATAAATCAAACAGGTTGAAATCAAGAAAATAAAACCAACTTAATAAACTTGAAAAACCAAATTAATAAACTTGAAATAATCTTTTTAAATATATAGGAGGAGGAAAATATAGATTTAAAGTTAAATGCACAGGTTTCTTAAATTATACATATATATAATATTTTATCAATTTAATAAACTTGAAAAATCAAATTAATAAACTTGAAATAATCTTTTTAAATAAATAGGAGGAGGAAAATATAGATTTAAAGTTAAATGCACATGTTTCTTAAATTATACATATATATAATATTTTAAATTTTTGTAATAAATGTGAGATTTTTAAATAAATAATAATAATAGTATTATTGTTAGATTTAAGACTTTTGTGATCCATAATGTAGAAGAAAGTCTTTCGGATTAATCACATTGATAGGATTTGGTCGACGTTTCGAACCAGCTAATGTGGTTCATCCTCAGGACTAGGTGAGAAATCCATCGATCATAAGGAATAAATAGTAAGGATGCAACATTGCCCAGAAATAGCCGTTAAAAACTAGTTGTTGGTGAATTAGTTAAAAGGTAAAGAAATTAATTATTAGGGAGTTAGTGGTAAGGACTTATTTCATTAAATATTCCATGTTTAGTTAAAAATAGTTGTTAAGGAATAATTAAAAATAATCAAAAATAAAATATTGAATTTTAATTAATGAAAAGAAGCTATTTATTAATAAATTATATCATTTTATTGTTAGAGGTTGACCAATTAGAAAACTAGTTCTTAGGAATCTAGAAGCTTTATCCCCTTGTAATCAAAAAATGATTGAAATTAAGTTTATATTATTCAAATTAAAGGATCATGAGAAAAATACTTTATATATATATATATATATATATATATATATATATATATATATAGTAAAATCAATGAAAAAAAGATCAAGGCAGAAACCAAAAGAGAAAAAGCCAAAAAGAGAAAGAGGAGGAGAGGTGAAAAGAAGAGAATGATGACTTATGATGAGAGAGTTGGAATCCAGCTCTTACTCAATTTCCAACCATCATCCCTATTAAGATTTTTGGCATCTCTTTCTATCTCAATCGCCTCTCTAAGCTTCCTACGGTGGAAGTGATCGACCTTAGCGATGACTTTGGATTCTTCAATGCAAACATGGTGCTTGGATTTCTCTGCATGCTTGGCTAACTCTGATGAGTGGGAGCGATTGTGTCTAATGTCTGCAGCATGCTCATTGATCCTATGCTTAATACATCTACCTGTTTCTCCAATGTAGGGGATCTCACAGGAGCAGGGAACAAGGTAGACCTCTTTTTGAGTCATAAGGATCAATGGGGTCTTTAACAAATCTAAGAGAATTCTTAATTGTATTGAGAGGTTTGAATGAAGAAGTGACATTAATCTTCTTGAGGATATGGGCAATCCTATCTGTGGTTCCTTGGATATACGGGAGATGAACCTTAGAGATAGGATCATCACGAGCAGGTTTAACTCTAGGATCTTTGCAAGCTTTGTGAAAGGCCTTGAGGCTTTGAGATCTGCTATACCCATTATTTCTAAACACTTCAAGGAGATGGGATTTCTCCTTTTCAAGGTGGCTATCATCAGAGATTCTTAGAGCATGGGTAGCCAGAGTGCTAAGAACCCCGAATTTCTGAGTCGGGAAATGATGAGAACTGGCATGGAGATACTGTTCCGTGTGAGTCTTTTTCCGATAGACTTGGTGACAAATGGAACCATCACTCATCCTTGAAAGGAGAATGTCGAGAAAGGGAAGGCAACCATCCATCTCAACTTCCATCGTGAACTTGATGGAGTCAGATTGAGAGTTAAGGTGGTTAAGAAATAGGTCGAGTTTCTCCCTACCATGAGGCCAGATGACACAGGTATCATCAACAAACCTCTTCCATTTTTTAGGGAAAAATTGAGCAGTGGCTAAGACCTTGGTCTCAAAATATTCCATAAACAGATTGGCAACAATAGGGGAAAGAGGGGAGCCCATCGCAACACCGCAAGATTGTTCTTAGAACTCACCTTGGAAACTGAAGAAGGTCGAGGTGACGTAGAGGCCAACTAACTTGGCAGTGTCTTTGTTAGTGATACGATTTATGATATCAATTGCTTCCTGGATGGGGATTTTGTTGTACAAGGAGACAACGTCAAAACTAACCAGCAAATCACCTGGTTCCAATTTGATATCTCTCCACTCTAAGGAGGCAGAGTCCTTAATGAAAGAATCAATGCAGCCAACAAGGGGCTTAAGCTTCTGAGGATGAACCACATTAGCTGGTTTGAAACGTCGACCAAATCCTATCAATGTGATTAATCCAAAAGGCTTTCTTCTATAAAATAGTATTATTATTAAAATATTTTAATAAATAAAAAATTAGAATATTATATATAGATATATATTTAATTGGATTTATTTTTAGTAGTGGAGACTTTTTTACTTACGTTTAATTTCAATCAGTGATATTAATGAGTTTTGATGTAATGGTTTTCAATATTATTATAAATAGTTATATTTTTTCTATAAAATATAAAAGTAATTTCCATTAAAAAAAATTGAAAACATTAATATTATATATTTAAAAAAATATATTAGATTAATATTATTTCAAATAAATTGAAAGCCAATCCAAGAGAGCTTTGTTCCTACTTTATATTAAAGTTTATATTATAATATATTTGACTTTATCATATTAATAAGTTAATGTTTTGGTAAAATTAAATTTTATATATAAATTAAAAAATAAAATTGAATAGTACAATATATATAATAAAAATAAAAATAAAAATAAATGTTAGGTTAATTGATAGTTTTAATGTTTGTTTTATAGAGACATTTTAAATTAATTTAATAACAATATTTGTAGTAAAATAGATGTTTGTAATAGCTTTTGGGTAACTCAATTGGGAATAGTAGTGTAAATGAAGTGTTATGTGTGAGGAGGTTTGAGGTTCAAATCCCTTTGATTCACATGTGTCTACAGAAGAGGCATACTTAGTTGCCCTTATAGTGGTAATAGTTGGAAGACTTACAATGATAGTGGTTGACTTAGATGCTCTTATAGTGGTAACAATTGGAAGTCTTATAATGATAGTGGTTGGAAGTGACCCTGCGTCTGACTCCTTCTTATTTCTAAGCTAATAGATTTAGAAATAGTAGAAATTGTCTTCATGTAACTATGATAAAAATAAATATTCAAAAAAACTATCCAAATATAATGGAAACTTAAAATTACTTAGATGATTAATATTTAATTCTTTGGATTTACATTGATCCATGCTCTTTATTACATAGCTTTCATATATATTCATAACACACAAATATATATATATATAAACATTTTTTATAAAAATAATACTAAACAATGAAAATCACACATAATATTAGCCCACGGGGCTTTGGATTGACGGTGAATGAGTGAACTGTTAAGGCACTTCTTGTGATAGGTCACTGGTTCAAATCCCTTGTGGGTGCTTACCTACCAAAAAGAAAATCACACATAATATTAAGAAATATGTTATGGAAATTCTTAATCTATAAAACTAACAAAACATTTAGAATTTCACCTCAAACATTTGTTCTTTCTTAATAAATTTCATTATTTACAATATAGCATAGAGGGACATCCAAAGCCCTGATAATTAAATTGGATTAGATTCCTTGACTATAATTATACTTTCTCAACCATATAAACTAAATGGTTGGTAAACATTGATATGCATAAATTCGTGATCAACATCAAAACACTTCATGATATTTATCATGTTAATAAAATTAAAAAAATCATTTCTTGTGTAAATCAAAAAGTTCTATTAATTCAGAAAAATATTACATCGTGTTGTGCTTCCCTTTAGATTGCCATTAGCCTCATTCCTAATGGACTTGTTTGCTAGGTGGTATATATAAAAGACTACTGACAAGAACAACAAAAAATTGAATGACCATACACATATTTCCCACAGACACTAAAAGTACCCAAGTATCCAAATACATCAAACTATTTTCTCAGTATGCAATATTCCCTAGAATCTATTCCTCTAGACCATTGCCATGTTGTTGATGGAATGCCTCATGTACATGAACTTTTGTGTGAGCCATTTTTCCTTCAAGACGATCCAAACTTTATTGAAGCCTCTTCTTCCCATGTCAGAGGAAAGCCATTCCATCTAGGATCTACCACTGGTTGTGTTGGAGGTCATTCATGAAAGCAATGACCTCATTTGTGTCATTGTTGTGGTCTCGAGCCAACTGCTCCACAAGGACTATGACATGGTTAATTTGGGCCTCCAGGGAATTGAAAGATGATGGTAAAACCACTCGCCCTGACAAGGGGGATCACAGTTATCCCACTTCTTCCTTAAAGTCTTATTTCTCCCATGATGGACTGCTCCATGGCCTCGTGGGCTGGCTCCCCTCCTGGATCTTCCCCACTTCCTTTGCATGTCGTTGCAACCAATCTCCTCACAAGTAACTCACCATAGGCTAGACCCCGAAACACAACCATCACCAAAGCATAGTTTCCCACTAGCCCAACTTTCCACGTCGGTAGCCACGACAACAACACCTAATGACCCCCAAAATCTAGTTCTACCCATAAAAGGAGGTCGTTATTTATTCAAACACTTAGTAAATCCATGACCTCTCCACCTCACGCTTGAGACAACCCACCATCCTTCGAGCCACCAGTTCAAAAAAACACACCCCTTCCTTGAGACCGCAATTTGATGGTCAAATCCCATGGACACCCGACTTTCAAAATTTTCCAAATACACCCTCACTACCAACTACCAATAATAAAAACCACATGCACACAAGGCCCTGAACTCTAACTCCAAAATTATCCCTCACCAACCCCAACCAATTAACACAACCCTCAACTAAAAAATGACCAAAGAAATGGAAAATGTATGGCATGATAAGCTTAAAGACAATACCTGAACCCCAAGAGTATAAGAAGCTTTCACAATCAATGCTAAAGTGGCATTGCCAATTTCATCCAAAATTTTGGCCGTGTCATGGCTTAACACAATGGGTCAGGGTCCCAAACTACATACTTGAACTAACTACCTTGCAGAACATTGTACACCAATACCTTTGTGGAATCAGAGGTAGGGTGTGACTAAACAAAGTATCCACCTTGCATTAAAAATACCAAATTCACCACAGCAGCACTCCTCCCATGCCCAAAGACCAACCGTTATAGCCATTTGCGACCTAGACTAGCCAAATACTTACTGCACTTTTGCAAAACTTCTCCAGACCCATGCCCAAAGTGGATTCTTCAAGATGCTTCATTCAATTTCCACATGTGTGGGGATTTAACGCCCAATGGTGATGTCTCATTTAATTGTTTATTCCCCCCATTAGGGATCGGATGTCTTGCTCCATTAGGCATTCTAGGTGTTGAATATTTCCAACATCCACTAGAGGAGGCCACTATTATTCAAATTCCATGATGGAATCCTGGATGCCTTAATTAACCAAGTAGTCTGCCACCTGGTTACCTAATCGTCTAGTGTGGGAGGTGATCATGTAAGGGAAATAAAGGATCTAATCTCATATTCTTGTTGCATGAAGCTTTAGGCACCGAATCTTTATTACCTTAAGGATAGGGGAACCATTTATTAGTTTCTAGACTGCTAAAAACCACCATTTGTGAGTTCCCTGTAATCTGAATGTTGGTCGATCCCAAATTCCTTATTAGGGATAACCCTCTTTCTAATGTCATAAATTTCTCCATGTTATTGGTTGTGAACCCACATTATCCCATGTACACACCCCTTGGATGGTCCCTTGGAATACTACAAAAACCCGCAGGCCTAGGATTCCCTTTTGAGGCTCCACCAAAATTTAACTTGATGGAGCTCTCTGGAGCAAGTACGAAGTGTGATGAGGAGGTGTTTTGTACTTTGGTTGGACTAGCCTCCTAGTGACCAACCATCACTTGAGATAGTTCCAATTTTGTGAGAATGAGTACTTCTTACCCTTGTGCCTTCTAATCATCCTTTGTCCACCTTTCTGCCAAGATCATTTCCCACACATTACCAATGGTAGTCTTCCACACTGGCTTCATAGAGGATCTATAGTTTTTTAAGATTATTCTATTGTGCTCTTTCCAAATATTCCAAAGACAGAAGCCTAAGACACGAATGCAAGAGTGATTGATTACTGGATTTTTGAAGTCAAGCCTCTCCACCCCTCCACCATTTCCCAAAGGCTATTTGGTGACCAATATGAGTATCCAAACATCCTATGGACCTTCTCCCATATATTTTTCACTGCTGGATAGATATTCAACCAGTGTTCCATGTTCTCCTCTTGCCTCTAGCATAAGGAACACTTGGATAGCCTGATGAAGCCTTTTTTCTACAAATGATCCCATGTTAGTAACTGTCGACACTCTATGAGCCAAAGGAACTGGGCGATCTTTGGCCATAATCTAAGTGTGTATATTTTTCTCCATAAGGGTTCTCGGGGGATTGTAGCAAAATCCCCCACAAGGTTATAAGCTTCCTTCACAAAGAATGCTCCAAACGACTTGTGCCCCCATCTTAATCTATCTCCATCCATTGCCACCTGAATTTTCTTATCCTAAAGGGCATGTTGAAGGATAAGCCAATTTTGTACTTCTCTGTAGCTGCCCAATTTTTTTTGTTTTCCATTTCCTCCAGGACAATTGGGGGTTCAATTATTTCCAAAAATCAACCACCTTGGAGGCATCCTGAGCTTTGGTAAATTTCTGTATGGGGTGAAGCTCCTCTTTCCTTCCCAAGCTTGGCATATGTTGCCAAGAATCCTCCTAGAATATTACCGAAGTGGCATCTCAGGTATCAAAAAATAGGTGATATTGGAAAATGGTTTTGCTACTTTGTGCCAAATTCAACAAAGGAGAGATTTGTGGAAACTTTGAGGCTTGTATTGTATCCAACTAGGACTAACCAGTAATATTTTTCCATATTTCCAAGTCCCCTTGAATCCTATTCTGCCACAACTTTTCACCCGTGAATTTATTTAAGTCCTCTAGATAGCGAAGGTCTAGGCCTCCTTCCCATTTCATGAGACAAAGTTTCTCCCAAGAAACTAGTGCCCATTTTCGAGCAAGGTGGGCTCCTTTCCACATAAATTTTCTGAACAATGAGACAAGTTCTTGGTAGAGACCTTTGGGGATTGGAAGGACAGATAATTGGTATACTGGAATATCTTGCAAGAAAATATTTAGCAATGTAGCCCTCACCACAAGATTCAGTATCTAAACATCTAATTTTCAAAATGCTTTTTGATCTTATCCCTAACCTCTTACCAAAAAATCATCCTCAAAGGATTTGACACCAGTGGTACACCTAAATATTTTTCCGAAAGCAAATCCACCATGCAACCCACGATTCAAGCAAAATTTCTTTGCACCGTCTTTGGGGTATTGAAAAAATATATAATAGAATTATCCTAATTGTTTAACATTTTGGATGCATCTTGGAAACCAATCAGGATAGTATCCAAGGTATCAACTTCTAGCACAGTCAGTTCCCCAGGGATCATATTATCATCAACAAATTGTTGATGGGTTACAGGCAGATCATTAGCAACACTAGGAAAACATTTCAGTTGTCCAGCTTGAATAGTTAATTTTATATATCCTCCTAATATTTCTGCTACTAAGATGAAGAGTAAATGGGATAGAGGGTCACCCTGTCTCAGCCCCCATGAGGATCTAAATGTGTTCAAGGGGGATCCATTGATCAGAATAGAAAAGAAGGGGTTGGAAACCAAGGACCTTATCCATTAAATCCAAGGAGATGAGAATTTAAAAGGCTCTAACATTCTCATGAGAAAACCATGGTTCAACCGATCATAGGCTTTAGACAGATCTAGTTTTATGAGTATTCTAGCCTTTTTATGTTTTTTCAATAATGCACCACCTCGTGGGTGGTCATTATGCCATCCAGGATTTGTTTTCCTTCCACAAATCCAATTTTCTTTGAAATTATAAGGTGATTTAGAATGGATTTTAATCTTCTAGCAATAACTGAAGAGATCATATTGTAGACCACATTGCATAAAGTGATGGGTTTGAACCCATTTGGATCACTAGAGTAACGAGTTGTTTGATTTGGGAATCAATGTGAGGAAAGTTGCATTCAAACCTAGCCGTACTTGTTAAAGGTGACGTGGCTCCTCCACAACAGCATAAATGTCCCTACCTAGAAAATGCCAACGTGTTTTGTAGAAGTCTATTGTAAAGTTGTATGGTCTTGACGCTTTGTTGTAGGTGATATGAATCTTGAGAGGGGCCAATATCTAAGAGACTTGAACATTGAACACTACACTAGGAGAGGAAAGAAACAACACAATATTCACGATATGCACATTGAATACATGAGGAAGATAACCATTATCCATTTAAGAAACCATTTATTAAATGAAAGAAGCTTATGGCTACTACATTGTGGACGACCAATCTGTCCTTTTACAAAGTAAGGCTTATTCTTTATAGCCTTTTTAAGTTACACTACCATGGGTCAATATTGTGGGTGGATGCCACTTTCCATTTGGATCAATCCCCCCCCCCGGCCCACCCTTAGGAAGAAATGGTCCCCATTGCGTGAAGTTCCCTCCAGGGAAGCCTTTGTTGAATAGGAACATAACTGTGGGTTTGTGGATGACCCAAAACCAAGTGTTATTGAATACAAGGGTTTTTCATGGTTGACCCATAACCGTGGGTTTGTGGACGACCCTTAACCATGAGGAATGAATATCCAAGGATAGAGATACCATGTAATGCTTGTGGGCCAATTGTAATGCTAACAGTGTGTGACCTAGTAAATGGACTTCGGTGGGCAATGGTTTTGTGTGGTTGACCCATAACTATGATGAACAAAGATTAGAGGATAGAGATACCATGTAATGCTTGTGGTCCAACTATGATTCTAAAAGTGTGTGGCCTAACAAATGGACTTCAATGGCAAGAGTTTTTGTGGTTGACCCATAACCGTGGGTTTGTGGGTGACCTATAACCATGCTAAGATAGTTCACTTCCCAATCCGCTTGGTAGAGATATGGTGGCTTGTCTTTGTAAATTATCACATGACCCTTTGTAATAAATGTATCAAGATGCCTCTATTATTCTTAAGTGGAACACCCTTTCTAGGTAAGCCATATAAGCTGAAGTTGGGTCCCCTCCATTTTCTGATGTTATTGAAGCTAGCATGAGATCACCAACATTCAAGGCCCTTACCATAGCATACTTGGCCTTCTTATAAATATGAAATAGATTATCCTTCTTATCTTTCAACGGAAATGTAACAAAAATATATTCAAACTCCATAAAATTGTGGAAATGTGTAAACATGCAAAAAATGAACTTCATCAAGATATTGTGCCCCATGACTAATCAAAGTGTACATTGGGGTACTAAATGATAACAATATTAACTTTCTACAGTTAACTTTTCATTTGGACATACCTATTTACTAATATATATTACAGCACATCATAGGAAGAGCAAAGTATTTTGAAATTATTAATGGCACACACTGACTATAAATTTCCTCTACAATACATTAGCTTGCCACTTTGTATCTAATGTTTTTGAGTGAAGTGAAACACTCCCTTTGGAACCATGAACAAATCACCAAGTTCCAGTGTTTGAGAGAAGAATTTTTGAGTACTTGACTCCACAAATTCGATAACCACTTTTCCTTACAACACATACATACTTTTAGTGGCTCTGGGATGGATATGTGGAGTTGCCACCCATCCCACTACCATGTCTACATGAGGCATGAATATTCTAAGAGTTTTGAGGTTGGACATGCTCTTTATGTTAGCTAATATGAAGTTTACTCTCATGGGATCGAATGAGGTGTTGGCTTGCATGCACAGGGACGATGTCATGAAGTGTTGCGGGGAAGCTTGAGTGGGAATAAGACATCCCACTTCATTCATAGAAATGGAAGACTTAGTGTTTGTGACGTAGAAATCTTGCAATGTTTTTGGATCTCTGTTGATCATCATTGGAAGAGGCAAGAGGAAGAGGAAGTCAATATCTACAATGACCATGTAGCTAGATGAGATGAGTGGAGCTATGGCCTTTGCAACAACAGGAGTTTGGCATTGGACGAAAGGGAACATAATACAAAGAAATAATGTCAGTTCCATCCCTATAGGTGAGGAAAGGGTAGGTGTTGACCATGAGATATGATCCCATTTGGCCCAGAAAATTGAGCATAAGCTTTCTTATGATCTTGACAAGGTCTCTCTTGAAGACACCACTTGAGGGTGGGTAAGATATTTGGAGCACACTGAGAGAAATGAGGCTTGACACCTGGAAAATTTTGTTGAGGTTGTATTGGATGACATCCATATGAAGATTTTTCATAGTTGGGAAGACTTCATTGTCGACAGCTATGGCAGTGATTTGGGTGCCTATAATGTAGGCATCCACATTGATGACCTTGGCATAAGTGATTTTCTTGCCTTTATAAATGCAGACCACAGTGCAGACCACAAAGGTCATAGAGATCAATGAGAAGGTCAAGTGAAAGATCAGGTAGCCACCTTGGAAAAGTGGGAATCACATCCATCCATAGTAAATCAAAGCCATTTTTTAATATCAAGAAAATCCTTGCTGCATGTCGAAACTCTCAAATAGGCAACTAAACTCACTAATCCCATATGGGTATTTCATAAAGTGAAAAGCCCTCTTTAGGACTTGATAGAATATCAAAGAAAAAACACATTGGAATGTAGCACAAGCCTCTGACATTAACCTTGGTCTTTATTTTTCGAATTCTATGCTGGGAATATTGTCATGGATATTCCACTGGACAATTTGTCACAACAGATAGATAATATTATATTAAAAATCTGAAATTTTACACTATTATAGTTCTATTTAATTTCTAGATCTATAAAATTAATTGTAATTAGTGCATGCATGTAAAAGTAAATCAAGCTGAGAAGTAGAGAACGAAAAAATAAGCTCACACACACATAATACACAAGCTATGCTTTTTGGGAAACCCAAAACATTCGAATGTAGCAAAAGCCTCTGACATTGAGATTGGACTTTATTTTTTGGATTCTATGCTGGGAATATTGTCGTGGATATTCCACTGGACAATTTGTCACAATAGATATGATAATATTATATTAAAAATCTAAGACTCTACACTACTATACTTCTATTTAATTTCTAGATCTGTAAATTTAATTGTAATTAGTGCATGCATGTAAAAGTAAATCAAGCAGAGAAGTAGAGAACAAAAAAATAGGCTCACACACATATAATACATAAGATATGCTCTTTGGGAAACCCTTTCAGGAGAAAACCTAGCTGGAAGGTGAGGTCGCTTCACTCTCTTTCTCTGTATAGAAATATGGCTGCAGATACAAAGAAGTAATGTCTACAGCCTGTGGGCTCCTACAGTGCACAGATCCTCTCTATGTGCTCTACCTCCTATCTCTCTTGGTTATCTTTTCTCAACTATGGAACAAAATGCTCTCGAAAGAATGGAATGCCTCTTCCTCCTAGTGATTCGATTATAACACATCCTGATAGCCTACTAGTGGTTAAGTTTGACTACATCAAATATTAACTAGAGTTACAAAGTAGAATCTTCTAGTATTTTACATCACAAACACATGGCTAGCCCCTTTTCCATGAATAACGAGGGCTGACACGGCATCCTCTTGAACTATAGGTGTCAAAACAGGAAGGTCAACTTCTAAGTTGCATAACTTTTGCATACAGACTTTGATTAACGCGATTCTTGCACCGTTGGAAAGATCTATCTATGTAGAATAGCATGAAAGGGTGTTTCAATTGAGCAAAAAAAATTTACCCCTAAAAAACATCGTTTGATGCCTCAAAACGCTCCTCGAATATTTCAGACCCCGTTTTGCCAAACTGGGTCCCATCGGTAAAAAGGGTCTCGTGAGCTCATTACTCCACTTTTTCCACTCCAAATGCATTGAGATGGATGAAAAAAAATATAATGATCCAATTCAGATAATCCTCATATCTTTCATGCATATTACATATAAATATTGGATTTGGGTCATTTTTTCGATTAAACAACAAGAATGTATCACAAATCACAAGCTTGATGGAATCAACCCAAATCCTATCTCTGGAGCTAAATTTTATGTAAGGGTACTTTGGTATATGGTCCCGGTGAAACTGTATTCAGGTCAAAGTTGAACCAAATGAATTTCGAGAAAAAAAAAAACATAGCCTGTGTAGCCCTCTGGCCGCAACTAAATTCCTGGTTGGGTTGAGAAATGAAGCTGACAATGATGATGCCACTAGGAGCCCTTTGTCTCATGTGAGTGATCTCATGGATCATTTGCTTTGGGTAGATGTTATGTGAATTGACTGCACCCCAATCAAATTCTTTTTAGAACATATTTCTCACCTTGGTGGGATCTCTTCTCCAAATGTAAAACAAAGAATGAGCAGATATGAGAACTCCTAATGAAAACCCTTAAAACCAAATTACCATGGAGTCATAACGCACACTAATACCATTGATATGGATCTTGGGATGGGGCAAGATCTAGGAGACCTGAACACTGAACACTACATTGGGAGAGGAAATCAACAACACAATATTCAAGATACATACACAACATGCATAAGGAAGATAACCATTATCCATTTAAGAAACCATTTATTAAATGAAATAAGTTTATGGTTGCTACATTGTGGAGGACCAATATGTCCTTTTACAAAGTGAGGCTTGTTATTTATACCCTTTTTTAAGTTACAATACCATGGGTAGATACTATAGGTGGATACCTTAGGTAAATACCATGCGTGGATGCCACTTTCTATTCGGATTAGTAGGGAATGTCTTCCACTGCTTCTTCCACCTTTTTGTAATAACCTTGGTCAAAATTCCATGTGATAAAGTTAATAAAGGGAAAATAATAACCAAGGTCATGGGACACGTATTCCAAGTTGAACGTTGGACAAAGAATCCTAGTGTGGGTATTCAATTGGTTTATTATGGATAAGGGAAATTGGCAAAGGAAAAGGCTTTAGGAATGCACGAGGCATTAATTGGCATTTTATTTATGAAAATAATGGAAATTAGGAGCAAATGAAAGTGAAAGGTCACAGGTTGCATGTGAGGAGGAAAATGAAGGAAAATAATGGAAAATTGAAGAAAATAGAGGCCTCTTTAATAAAAAGGCTTATGAGGACCATTCGATACCTTTTTTTTTTTTTTTTCTAGTTAAGTTTTGGAGCTCTCTTTATTCTCTCTCTTTCACTCACTCTTGAACACTTAGAGCATTCTTAGAGCACTCTAGCATTGGATCAAGGAAAGCAAAGGAAGGATCAAGAAGGCAAAGGAAAACAAAGATTAAGAAAGGAAGAGAAACATCTAGTAGCTACAATGGGATTACTTGCACGTATTGATTTGCAAGTGTGATTTCCTCGCTAGTTTTGGCATGCATGTGTGTATTTGGTTCTCTTGCTATCATTGGCATGGGTTTTGCTAGGTGTGACAATGTGCTTCAACCTTGCCTTGCCATTTCTAGATAGCCATGATGTGATGGGTTCTCTTGTATTTGGTTGATTTGGATTGCTAGATGGTTTCGAAACTAAGTGAGGTGATCTATGAAAGAAATAACACAAGGCCTAAGAGTCCCTAGACAGAGAAGGTGGGATTGCGGTAAAGCTAAATTTTGTGTGCCTCGATGGGCCCAGGAATCCTCGACCGATGAATGATAGGATATGCGAGAAAATAGGATTTGTTACAATACAATGGATTATCAATACCACATACCCAAAAACCATAGATCATTTCATATGACACTTGTTCATATGACATTTTTTATGAATTAATTAATTTAATTAAAAGGACAAAAATGGTATAACTACTTTGGAGATAAAACTTAACCTTTCATTTGGGAATACTACTAAGAATATTATGTGGAAATTAAATCCCTACCATCCATCTAATAATTATTGATAATTAGATTAAAATTATGGTAGTCATATTCCAAAATAGAAAACCCTATTTTTTTGTGACTAGGCGCCAACGAGACTATTTAGCTTCCGAAGTTCGGTCGACCTTGGACAAGCTTTTGGATAGTTCTAATTCCCCCAAAGTGACTTCAATCCTCAACACCTCCCCATGAGATTTGAACATGAAACCCGACCAAGAATAAACCCCAAGCAAACCAACCACCCACACATCAAAAACAAATTAAAACACTTCAAAAAACATTCTCAAAAATTTAGACCCCTTGTTTATTTATGAAAAATACATAAAACCAATTATTATATATATATATATATATATATATATATATATATATATATATATATATATATAACATATTTCAATATTTAAATTATAATTAATTTTTATAATTCTTATTAATAGATTAAAACAAATTTTAAACATTTAATTAAATTGTAATTAATCTCTATTATTATTAATTTATTAAAACCCACTCTAAATATTTAATTAAAATTTTATTCTATGCTTAATTGTTCTAGAAGCATACGGTGAAAAGAATTTTGTTTGACTAAACATGCTTTATTCTTCAAATTTTATATGGAATTGGCTGTTGGATAGAGGTGGTGAAGAAGATGCTCGGTATGAAAGATAAGGGTATAAAATATTGTGTTCATGAATATTGACATACTTAGATTTAATTTAAAAAAACACTTCAAAATAATTAAGGTATAAAATACTAAGTTCATGAATACAAACATACTTTGGACTTAAATAGTCTAAGAAATAACAAGGGTCAAAGATGCTTAATGTTTTGGAGAAACATTAATGTCTTATTATGTTCAAACATGCATCATGGTAGGGGAGAAAACTTGCATGATGCTAGGGAGAATATTTTGCATGAAATCACTAGGGAAAACAGCCTAAACCCAAAGTTAGATGAGGTAGTGTGAACCTAAATGTAGTCAGGGAGATTGTGCCAAAGAAAAGGAACAAACCGCTCCACTATACATCGAGAATCTCGCTTTGTCAACAATATTAAATATTAGTAAATATATGTTCTTAATAATACATGGCCTATGTCATCACCTAAGTCATCGTCTTAGATTGTGCTTTTATTTTATTAGATTTGTTACCTGTTACATGGAATTTAGTGAGTAAATATAAATTTTTAATCTGCAACACGTTTAATGGAATTTAGTGAGTAGCTACAAATTTCTAATGTTTGTTTAATGTGCAACATGTTTAATGGCAGTATGGTCTTTTTAAAATATTATTATTTAATAATTTATATAATTTTTTAATAAATAATCTAAATAAATTTAGATAATGTTACTAATATATTTGATTTGATTGTAAGTTATAACGAATTATTTTTTTAACTAGAAATAAAATGACATACTTATATTATTTATTATGCTTATATAGAGACATACTTAAATTATTTATTATGCTCATATTTTCTATAGACTTAAATTAATGATCTCTGAACTCTTTAAAATTTATGATTAATTTATAATATTAAATATTTAAAGTATAACTACATATTTAAATTTTGTAAATTTAATTAAATTAATGGGTAATGTTCTCATTTATTATTATTATAAAATTATTCATAAATTTTTTATATCATAGATAATCAACATTTATAATAAGGTTAAATTTTAAAGAGTCAGAAAGTTAAGTCCAGAATATTTAAATTATAAAGTTATCACTATTTGATTTTCAATTCATTTCATTCATTAAGATAATTAGATAATTAACATTTATAATAAGATTAAATTTTAAAGAGACAAAAGTTAATTCTAGAATATTTAAATTACAAAGTAACTATTATTTGGTTTTCAGTGATTTCATTTATTAAGATAATTAAATAACTTTCATGTTTTAATATAATAAAAAAAATTTATTTAATTAATAGTATTTATATATATAAAAAATAATCACCTTCTAATTAACAAATACAATTTAGTATTTGTCATTTGCATAGTCAAAACTAATTTGAAAAATGAACATGTGAAATGCAATTTATATTTTTCTTGTTGTGTTTTGTGTATGGCTGATAAATTGTATTTGTCATTTGAATAGTCAAAACTAATTTGAAAAATGAACACTTGAAATGCAATTTATATTTTTTTGAATAGTCAAAACTAATTTGAAAAATGAACACTTGAAATGCAATTTATATTTTTTTGTTGTGTTTTGTGTATGGCTGATAAATACTTTTAAACTTTGTATTTGTTTATGAAATTTGTTGAGAAAAAGATGTCTTCTATTATATACAAATTTTGGATTTTAGCTCTAAGAATTGAAAGAGTGATGACTAATATATAAAACCTAGGTAATTGTAGAAATCAAGAAATTTCTATATGTCCTCTCTAGAAAGTATATTAAATTGGTTATTTTCTTATTAATTTTGGTAGAAAAATAGAGGTATGTTTCCTTTATACCTTAGTCCTAAGAGATAAGAGTACATTGATTAAAATATTAGACCTAACAATTGAAAAATGAAGAAAATGTAAAATAAAAAATAAAAATTGATGTTTATGTTTTCCAAACCCAACATGTGCTCCAACATCACAAAAGGTCTTTAGTTCTAACTTCCCAAGTGGTCTTGATAAGTCAATTGACAACTATAAAATGAACACTATGGTGTCTAACATGGGTACGTTGTTGAACACCCGGATCTTGTAATGTATGTCCTCTTGGAAAACACCTCATTCTTAATATATGTAACTCGTCATACACCTCACACTCATGATGTGGATACCTTTACGAACACCTTGATATCTATATGTGTGTACCTTGTCAAACGTTATGTCTTGGTTTGGTGTTTTGACTAAGGATCCATATCCACAAGTAAATAATCCTGAATTTCAACTCACAAGCTATCTTATTATATTACAACAAGTTTAATCAAATAACTTAAATGTTAATGATATAGGTACCTTGTCAAACACCTTGATATGTCCTTCAGGAAAAGGATCCAATCCCACAAGTAAAAAATCTTAAATTCTAACCCTCAAAAATCGTTTTCAATCACAAAAACTCAATTTATAAGAATAAAAAATTAATGATGTCAGTATTTTTTTGAACACTTCAATCATGGATTCCAACTCCAAGACATGTTCAATCACAAAAACTCCATTTATAAGAATAAAAAATTAATGATGTCAATATTTTTTTTGAACACTTCAATCTTGGATTCCAACTCCAAGACATGTTCAATCACAAAAACTCCATTTATAAGAATAAAAAACTAATGACGTACTTGGTTGAACACTTCAATCTCATGTTTTAGTTAAGTATTCATATCTTCATAAGAACAACCACCTCTAATATATTGACATGGGTACTTTGTTTAACACCCTATGTAAAGATCATTATTGTGATGTCATAGATATCTTATCGAATATCATATGTTTTATTTAAAAATTTGTATTTAACATTAACATCTTATTGAACACATCAATCTCCTATAGATATGAATACTTTACCAATTAGTTAATCTTATGACATATACACTTTTCTAAATACCTTAATATGATATTTTGGTTAGGGATTAATATTATTCAATAAAAGGTTAGTGCGTGGGATGATCGAGTGATTGGTACCATAGCATGTTAACCCTTTAACCAAATTTTAAATCGTAAGGGGATCATCTTGGGCCTTGACTCCCCCACTCTCAGTCTCGACTCTTGCAAAGTCATAAATTCCTAGTGTATCTAGTTTACCCGTTGTTGGATACACCTTTGGTATATTGCTTTGGGCCTCACCCAAATTACTCCAACAAATTACCAATTCACCATAATTAAAAAATAAAAGTTCCAATGCCAACTTGTAATATCATAACAATCTCACATCTTTCCTTTAAACATTCCCTTATAAAAATGTACACACTAAGAGAGATTTAAATGAATGTTAAATTTATAGTTTATATAAATTTTTTAATTATTATAGATTTATATTTTAATTAAATATTATATTTTTTTGAACATTCCCTCATAGAGATCTACACACTAAGAGAGATTTGAATGGAGGTTAAATTTATAGATTATGTAAATTTTTTAATTATTATAGATTTTATATTTTAATTAAATATTTGTATTTTTTTAAATAAAATTTTATTACAGTTTTTTAATTTTTTTATTATTATCAAAATTAATTTTTAAAAATTAGATTTATAAAATATATCATTTTACATATTTAATATTTAATATTTAATATTTAATATTTAATATATAATATAGCTTTAAAAAAATGTAAACAAAGTGTTAGATATTAATATGACAGCGAAGTCTCATTTTAAAAGCAATATACCATCTTGGTTATTCGTTCCTTTGTAAAAGGAACTATTCTTGATAGCGAAAGCCACAAGGAAAATTGTATATGAAGATATAATTTTTTTAAACAATTTCTTTTAATAAAATTGAAAGTTTAATATACATACATTTAGTAATTCAAACTAATAAAATTGAAATTGAAGTGTTGAAATGTATGGCGATCCAAATTCCAAATTTTAAAATAATTAAGAGATAGTTATAATCTAATTATATTGAGGAATTTTTTGAGTGTTGAAACGTATTGTAATTTAAGTTCTAAATTTTATTATAATAAAATAAAATATTTAAAATTTAATTATGTGAAAAATTATGATTTAAATTAGAAATTTATTGTGATTTAAAATTTATAGTTATGTTAATAGATGTGTTTATTTTTTAATTTAATTATTAACATTTATTAAATAGATGATAGGGATTTAATTTTTATAGGATATTTTAAAATATTTTTAATAGTATTTGTTGAGATTTATTTTTCAAAGTAGTTATGTTTTATTTTTATTTTTTTTAATTAAGTTGAAATGTCATATGAACCAGACTCATATTTGTAAATGTAAATTTTCATAATAAGTCACTAAAACATAATTGTGTTGATAGGTGTTTCTATATTGGAATAATTTTTTATAATTTTAAGTCAATTATCAATAATTATTAAGTGAATGGTAGAGATTTAACCTCCATGAAATAGACCAGAGTATTTTTAGTGATCATCATAAATCAAAGATTAAGATTTATTTGCAAAGTGATTTTGCCCTTTTTTCCCTTTTAATTAAATTGACAAAGTAAAAAAAAAGTCATATAAACAAGTCTCATATGAAATGAGTTAGGGTTTTTGAACATGTGGTATTGACCCATGTTATTATAACAAAGTCTATTTATAAAATCAAAATATCCATGATAAAGTGGGGTGAATTTCCATGGTTACAAATCTTATTATATGATTTTTAAATGTATATATGTTCAACTTATATATTAATATTTTTATAATTAATAAAAAATAAATTAAAATAAAGTTATCATTTTGTGGAGAGGCATTCTCCAATCTAGCATGTCAAATTACATAAAAATAAAAATAAAATAAAATGAAAACATAAAAGTAATCATTATAATTAATAATTAAATCAACTTAGATTCATTTTAAAGTAGGATCTATTGAGTGCGAAGAGGATCAAATTTCTTTAGATACAAATCTCTGTTAGAGTGAAAATATTTTTGATCTTTCTAGCTAAATTTAAGTGATTTAGTTAATTTTATGATTTTTTAAATTTTAATAATATAAGATATATTATAAAATAAATATTTTGATATTTATCATGAATTAATATATATTCGATATTACTAACTGTTAATTTAATGTATATAACTATATTAATATTACTTAAATTTATAAAATATTAATATACTAAATTTTTAAATAAACTACCACAAAATTATAAAAAATAAAAAAATATTTATACATAACCTATTGAACATACACAATCTTATCCCTAAACTCAATCGACAAAAAATATGCTATCAAATTAATCAATGATAATATTTTTTTCTAAACCATCATTTTCCATGAAAATGAGAATCAGAAATTACAACCTTTCTGTACTGCTAAATTAATAAAAAATCCAAAATTAATTAATAAACAAAAATTCAAAGTTAATTAATAAATTTATGTTATAATATTGATCATTTTGACTGGTTTATAATTATTTTAACAAAAGTTATAACTTCAAAATCAATTAATAAATTTGTATTCTTAATAATAATGGTTATCATATTTTGAAATAGCTCTGGATCCAAAGTATTTTTGAAACTTTCAAGGTGGGAAATGATATTTATTAATTTGAATGATTAAAAAATAGTTAGAATTTAAATTTTTGTGATTTATATGGATAATAAGATTGTTTTTCTTATAAATCACATGTTTGAGTTTTTATTTATTTTTGGATTAATTGTATGGTTGAGCTTTTGTTTCGGTTTCATATTAGTTGATTCGAAACTTTCACCAAAACTGCTAATATGATTAATTCGAAAAAAAAAACAAATTCAAATTAAAAAAAAATTAACCTTAATAAAAAAACATAAATTTAGTATTAATTACGTGGTCTGTAACAACTGATCGATGAGATTTGTTATTAATATTGTCTGGCCGTTACGGTAAGGGGGCAGAAATTCGTAGACAACGTCTATGATAACACAGTAACATATAAACCCTGAACGTAACACAAACAAGAAACAGACGTTACAGATTTTTCTGTATTTTGAGAATGAATTTTATTCGCTTCAAATTTATTAAATTCCTGTCAATTCGAAGATGCTAGATATTATATAGGATCCTACGAAATTCTGTGAGCAGACAGGTTCAATAATGGTTTTTTTTCTGGAGTCTTATTCGCCCAGGCGCAACAATTCGTGTTACAGGAAGGAAACAAAAAAAAAAAAAATGGAATATTAGTTGCTGGTCATACTGTGTGACGTTCGCCCACTTCAACGTTGATGAATTCAACATTTTTAATGACATTGAGTGCGCGTTGAAAAATCAAAACTGGTTCAGCCTGACGAGGTCAGAAATTAGAAAATGCCATAGAAAGTCCCTGTTCAGCACAATTTTGAGGCCATGGAAGATGATAGGAAATAGCCTTTATTGACTTCAGTAACAATCCCATTTTTTTTTTTGCGATTTTTTTTCCAGTGTCGAAAACGAGGAGGGGCGATGTCAAAAGGTTTCAATATTTTATCTTTCCAGCAAAACCAGAAGTTCAAATAACAGCCTGGGAATTATATATAAAATGGTTTTTTTAATCGAATTCAGGGCTGGTCTGGAAGGGGAGGATAGTGCTGTGCATGAGACAAGAGATTGAATTAGAATATTCTATGCATTTAATTTATCGGCGAAAAGATGTGAATAGAAAAGTAGAAAAAACTACAGGTTCTTCGGATTCGGTACAGTATATGAAGGCCAGGTGTCCAAATCCAACAATGCCGGCTCCTAATCCCACTTACAGAACAAATTACAGAATAAAGGAGCAGATGTTTTGGATTTTCGCAGGAATTAGTGATATTTTTTAAGTAAGATTGTGAATTTAAATGGTTTAAAATGCATTTTTAAGTGTATAAACAGATTCGGCGCTCTGGTTTTTACCAAAAACACTTAAAAACCCTAATCACTTGATCTTGATTTTGACTGAAACTTAAGAATTCAAAATTTCCCTGCCGAATTCAGCCGGAATTAACCAGAATAATTGCCAAAAAGGATACGACTGCATTCAGAAGGAAACTGCTCTGACAATTCTGGGGAATCATAATGAGATAATCAAATATTTATCCCTAAAAGAAATCGTCAGAGTCAATTTGCAACGTAAACACCGCATCACCCGGAGAATTTTTGTACCCTCCGACAATATAATTTTCCAACCCTCGTACAGTCCAGGGAAGACATTACAAATTTGTATTGGAATTGCATTACACCTCGAGCACATAAACAAGGGAAGAAGAGATTAAACTAAAACTTTAATTATTGGAATGGGTGCATCGAGATTCTGAGGAAAGATTGTGACAAGGGCAAAAGCACAGGGCCTTCCATGTGGCTTCGCAATCTCTCGCTTTCGGATTTATTATTTAGGAAGACCAGGGCCCAGTCTCCACCTCCGCCGGAGACTCTAGGGTCTACATATATATTTTAGACCCGGTTCAGCTCCCCTGTCATTACTCGCCGCCCATGTGTGTTGAGATCCATTTCAAGAAGACCAGAGCCGTCGCTTGACAAAAAAAAGCAGGAACACGGAAACACACCTATTGGAAAAGGACTTATGCGGCTTTCCGCCACAATTCTGAAGGTTCAACAGTTAGTCAGAATTCTTCGCATTATGCAGTCAATGTGAGAGAAAAGGTGTTTAGTCCTCAACTTACCGCGTTGTCCGATTCTCGAGTCATATAGGAGGGAGGACAAGGATTTTGCCTCAGTCGTGCACTCCATTCCCTGTGCTTGCTTGTCTTCCTGGCGCCTGTGCCTAGTGGGATCTGACTCATAATTGGATTCAAGATATATATCAGGAATTAAACACCCATTGATCGATTAGTCTCGGCTCTCTCCCACCTGCCCGCTTACCTGTCTGTGAAAAAAAATCAAAAAATCCCAATCCACAGAACTGGAACAGGGCATGTACTGGCTGACACAGACCTACCTGTATTTGCCTGTTCTCATCCACTGTGTTATGCACAGCATTCTTTTGACCATCTGTAGGTCAAAATAAGCTTACCAGTACTGCAAAGCTGATTTTCTACAGTTTAGATTATTCATAAGAAAATGGGTCGAGCACCCTGCTGTGACAAAGCAAATGTCAAGAGAGGGCCATGGTCTCGTGAATAGGACACCATACTCAAAAATTTCGTGGAGAAGTATGGCACTGGAGGCAACTGGATCGCTTTGCCTCACAAAGCAGGTATGATAGTATATCATACACCCAATATTCATTCAGATCTACCCCTTTCTAGCATTTAGGTTCTGTTTTTCCATTTGTAATAAGCTTTCTGTTCTGTGTTACGATGTCAGTTTGCTAATAAAATAGGCCTCTCTGCAGATACTTAGGGTTGATAAGGGAAAATGTCTCTCAGGTGTTGAGTTTTTTCAAAATTTTCTTCCTCCTGTTAAGAAATGAGTTAGCAAGTGACAACATATAGACAGGCATGGCTTGAGATGTGAAGCATTTAGGGTCTTTATTAACTAATATGGATCATAGAAAAGCTGAAAAAATCTTGTTTCTTAGAATGCATATTTTGAGTTGGAATTCATGCTGGAGACCAAAATTTCTGGAGAAACTGTGGAGGAGAAACTGCAAGGTCCTTTACAGAGTTTTTCCAGAAATTTTGTCTCCAAAATTTGTGTGTTGAAAAATTCTTGTCTTAGAATGCAGATTTTTGCAGTTCGAATTCATGTTGGAGAAAAAATTTCTGGAGAAACTGTGGAGGAGAAACTGCAAGGTCCTTTACACAGTTTTTCCAGAAATTTTGTCTCCAACATTTGTGTGTTGAGTGTTTTTCTCATTATTTTTCTGGGATGAGAAATGAGTTAACCAGTGATAACGTTACATTTGGTTTGAGGTGTAAAGCACTGGGTGTTACATATGGTTTGAGATGTAAAGCTCTAGGTCTCTAGAGATGTTAAGGAGAAAGATAAAAGAAATCCATTTGAGTTTGAGTTTTCTCCTTCATCTCTTTTGAACAGAGGAATGACCGTTATAAAATAGACATGTGGTTTCAATTTTAAAAGCAAACATCAATTTGTTGATGACTTCCTCGCTCTGCGTTCAGGTTTAAAAAGGTGTGGCAAGAGTTGCAGGCTTAGATGGTTGAATTATTTGAGGCCCGATATTAAGCATGGTGACTTCTTAGAAGAAGATGACATCATTGCACCCTCTATACCATCACTGGAATCAGGTTTAATGAATTTGAATATACAATGCCATTTCATTCCTTATCAAATTTGAATGCATTTTCGGTCTCTGCTCACTTTCTTCTTGTGTGTAAATTCTATCTGCAGATGGTCTATCATTGCAGCCCAGTTGCCAGGGCGAACAGACAACGACATAAAGAACTACTGGAACACGCGGCTGAAGAAAAAATTGCTTGGCAAATGCAGCAAGGACAACGATAATCAGCAAATCCGACGCCTACTGGCAAAAGAAGCAGCTAAAGGCGCGGGAATTAGAGGACTTTACAACGGCGATCATAATATTTCTTCAGAAACGGCCGCCATTTCTGCATCAAACACTCAAAGCTCGTCAGAATCTCTGACAGAACCAGCCACTGCCGCAAATGCCATGAATAGCCCTTATAATGCCCTAGAAACGTGTAAAGTCCCGGAATCGAATTCGTCTGAGTCAAAAGCGGCCGGTTTTAATGCCACCCACAGTCCTAATATCCATTATTATGAACAAGGTTTCAGTCAAATCGTGTCTCAGGCAGATCAGTATTCTTCCCTGACACAGATGCTTCTGAGACTCGAGAATAACGAGAGCGATTGCTCAACAGACAATATTCATTCTCTGGGCATCGATACAATTCCCAGTGAGGTCCCTTTCTACGCTTCCACGGCCATGAATATAAAAGCTGAAGCCATGGAGCGCCCATCTAGTGATCCCCAGCTCAATCAAGCCTGCAATTCAGTGCCTGCACTCTGGGAAACCTGTACCAGTAATTCCACATCTGGGGGCAACAATTATCAGTTCAGTACGTTGATAAACGATGATACTGGCAATTTCAGCTATGGGTTCTCAGCGGACATGGATGAGTTCATATTGTATCGAAATCATGCAGGCAATGGCTCAATATCACAGGTGAAAGAGGAGCCTGACTACTCCACAGCTGCAGCCTACTGGGCTTCTCAACTAGCTGAACCTGCAAAGTCCTCAGGCTTAACAACAACATGTCCCAATTATTCATACATTTTGCCATCATCTGAGGGTGGTATGGGTTCTGGAACTACACCACAAGGGCTCTTTCAGGAGGGAATTATCTATTGACTTTACTGTACATAATATTCTGATAACTTCATTCTCTCTGTATCATGACCCATTGGGGGATCTCATATTTGTTCATCCACCACTTTTGTATGTCAGTTACTTGAATAGTGTTATTTTTATTAATTCCATTCACCCACTGTGAGCATTCTGAGCATTCTGCAGCTGAAACTAATTACATTGAGCACTTTCATATGATTGCTAATTCTTTTCTATAAGTATCTAGAGTTAGAAAACTGATTTTAATGGGTGTTTAATTTGGATTAATTTTTTAAACTTTCTTGGCATTTAATTTCTATCAATCGAATCTTAAGTCGACCAAGTAATTTGTTTGGATAGCTACTTAAAATTTTATATACATTTTAAATACAGATTTGGCATGAGCCTAGAAATATCTAATTTCAGTATGTGTAAATTTTTAATTTTTTTTATGAGCAGATATTATTTAAATGTTTTGTATAGCTATTTAATTTTTTTAATTTTTAGATTTTTAAAATTTTTTATTTTGACTTACATAAGCAAAATTTCAACTTTCATGAATAGACATCTTGAGATATAGAATAGCCTCTCCCCTCAATCATCTGAATTTTAATAAATATTTATCATATTAAAAAAATTTAAGTTCAATAATTTGATAACCATTTGTTTTGATAACTACATAAATTCAAATTTAAAAAAACTAACCTATTAATAACCTTTATAAAAAATTGTATTTACATAATTATCATATTATCATATTCCAGAAACATATCTTAAAACTCATGAGCAACTATTTTAATTCTTAAAACACATCTTAAAGTTTCCATACACCACATCTTAAAATTTCCGAACACCATCTGAATTTTAATAAACTTTAATCATCATCAAATTATTTTAATTCTCAGAACAAATCTTAAAATTCATGGGCTGTTCTAGCTGTCAGTTTCCATCTCAGTACATCGCGGTGGATTAATTAATTAACAACTTGCATAATTGATTGTGAATATTATTAAATTTTGGGTCAGGAACCAAGAACTGGGAATCTGTTGCTTAAATCTTATCTCAGTTTGTTATATATAATTTATGTGCCTTGTGATACATAATATGCATGATGCTGTTATCAAACAGAAGTCAATAACCATGTTTGCACTGTACTCTGCATGTTTTTTCCGTGAAGTTTTAGTATGGAGGAAAAGGCGTGTCAATATCGTACCGCTGCACACTCAAAGAATTTGGCCTTTTTAAAAGCGAGGCGTGGCATCTATATTCGGTGTGGAGGTCAAATTTCTGCTATCATATCCTATATTTATATATGATGAGATGACGTGAATTTAATTATTTATATAGACATATGCTTTGTATTAAAAAATAATTTTAAAATTTAGTTTTTTTGGTTGTTTCTAGGTGATATCTGTGTTATGTAAGGCTTGAAGTAAGCTTTAACACTCTTTCTATTTAGTTAAGAGTTTGTCTTCCTTTTAAGTATAGGTTAACGACCCAAGACGCAAAGGCATCTAGTAGCCGTGAAAGCCCAACGGGTCATGGTTTTCGTTGAATAACAGTAATGAGTGGTTTTCCTTGAATAAGGGTACCAGCTAGAGATGGTTGGTCATGGTTTTAGTTGAATAACAGTAATGAGTGGTTTTCCTTGAATAAGGGTATCAGCTAGAGATGGTTGTCCTCACAGCTGGTTTGACAACTGAGTTATGATAGGTTTAGGACACAACTAGTTTGACAACTGAGTTATGATAGGTTCTCACACATGTGAAAAGATAAGTATGTTATGTATTAAAAAGTTTGAGGTTCAAATTTATTTATTTATTTGTGTTTGTGAAAAAAATGTGTAGAAATATAAAATTATAGTGATAACATATCTGAATCAATCCCATGAATATATAGGCATCTAAGGTTATAGTGGTATTATGTCATAATCAATCTCATTTATAATATATAAAATGGATGGATCAACCTAATCGTCAATTTCTCTGGTCACCAAAATAATAATAATAATAATTTTAGAATTTATTTTTATTATATTATTATAGTTACTATAATTTTATTATTTTTTTAATATATTTTGTTTTATGATTATTAGGTCACTTTTAAAGTTTTGAATAGATGAATCACTTTTAAAGAACATAACATAAAAAGTATTTTGACAATACACCCATCACCATCTATTTTGCTCTAACTTTTAATAATATTATAATGATAAATTTTTTGTATTTTTAAATATAGAGATGTGTTTCTTTAATACTAAAAATGATAATAATAACAACTTTCGTTATCAATGGATTTGTAGTTTTCTCAGTAATGAATGTGTATGGTTTTCCATTCTTTAATATATTGTTATTTATGAAAATGATTTAAATTTCTTTTTGCTTAAATTTGATATTAATAATTGATTTTATAAATTTGAATAGGTTTTATGAGCTGTTTTATCTTTAAAAAATTAGATGTTCAAATTCATAAAGGTAGAGTATATATACATACATTAATTTTAATAGTGAAATTATAATGTGGAGGTCTTTCTTATCCCACTAACAAAAAGTTCCTATACATCAAAATAATGTATAATTATTATTATGTTTGGCATGTTGTGATAAGGCTCTAAGAGTAGGCACCAACCCACGTGACATTTTGGCTCTTGCTAATTATAAATTATTGGTATATTTGGCTTAGAGAATATTGGATATACTCTTTGTGTTATAGTAGCACCCCAAAAATTTGATTATGGGCTTCACCATTATGCTAACATGTTATTGGTTACCATGGTTAATATATATATATATATATATATATATATATATATTATTAATATATATATATATAAAAGTAAATCTAAAATATAAATTTTTTAGTAAAAATTATATCATATATATAATTTGTAAGAAATATTTACTCTTCTAAATTATAAATATTTGTTTTATATATATATTTTTATAATAATAGCCTCAAGAGATAGCTCAAATGGTCAAGTTCATGTTGTTAAGTACCTCGCCTTTGGGAGGTCACTAGGTCTAATCTCCTCGACGCCCTTGGAGTTAGGCCTTGCTAGTTGGCTAGCGGGTAGATCCCTTTGGGTTGATCTACTTGGATTTTTCCATGGATGTAGCAGCCATTAAGTGTTCGTGAACCACCTTTATTTATTTATTTATTTTTATAATAATTGATAAATTATTTTAGTCAAATAAAATACTATAACAAATTGTTTCAACAAGAGTGCATTTTGTCAAAAATTTGCAATTGAAAAAAAAATTCTAATATGAAAGTGTCAAGCAAGAATGTCTTTTTTGTCACAATTCCACAATTCAAAAACAAACAAAAATTATATTACAAAATTGTTTTAAGTACAAAATTTCAACAAAAATACTTAGTAGTGTAACTTTTACAATAAAAGACTAAAATCCTTATAATTTCAAAATACATAAAAGCTTGTCAAAGTGTATGATGATGGTTGGTCATACACCATCATCTACACATTCAAGTCTTAAAAATGGTGAATTAAATTGTCCTTGAATTTACCATTGTTCGAATTCAAATGCATGGAGAGTCTTTGAGTAAGTGGACCACCTTGTTTCCTTCATGTCAGATTTACTATGATGTTCTAAAATGTCGTACATTCATCTTTCAATGATCTAATATGTCACCTATTTTTGCATTAGAATCAACATACTCATCTCAAACCAAGTTGATACACTAGTGTCTTGTTTTTGCATTTTCCTAGAAACTGCCTAAATTGAGACACTATTAATAAGACCCTCTTGCCTCCTTAGTGCTTAATGAATCTCCTAAAGCTCATAAGATTTAATAGGAAATTGATGGAGAATGAAACCATAAGCAAGAAAGAAGAGCATATGGGAATCCAATATGTTAAGCTCATAGAAGGAGGACAAACACTTATGTGACCACTTAGAAAGAAAACTAAGGGAAGCCAAAGCGAAATAAAACTAGAAGAAAAAATGAAGACCAACTAACTTTGAAGTTGAAGCCCCCTTCCCCTATCACATAGAGAGGTGGAAAAGCCAACAAAAGTTACCCACTATCTAAAGAAATGTAAAGATTAATTGTAGAGACATCAAGGACTATCGCCCTGAAGCCTAGAAAGAGCCAATTTTCAAACAAACAAGCTAGAAAATAGTATTGGGAATGAGTGTTCTAGGAAAATTTCCCAAACACACAGCAAGATACAAAATATCCAAAGCAAAGTCATGGTTGAAATTTGAAATCTCCCCAAATCTTGTCAATTTGTAAAAGCATAATTAAGAGAGTGTGTCCACTTACCCAAGAATTTCATGGGAAAGAACAACCATTCCTACAGCCTAAATGCTAGGTTGAAATCCACTAGCCAAAGAAGCAAGAAAAGATGTTTAAGTTTACGCCCAATTGGATCCATCCTTTGAGCCTTAATCCCACCTCAATCATGTTGGATTTTAAGTGACATTTCTTAACCATTTAGGCAATGTGATTATAGCATGCAACATGGGACTAGTCACTTCACCCAATATTGGTTACCAATTGTTCTGCCACCTAAGCTACAAGCATGTGTCCATTCAATTGGAGCCTATATGAGTTTGACATCCATCATCATGGGATTGAGTGGTGATAAAATTCATCATTAATGGTAATAATCTCATTTTTTTAATGTTGTCTTATTTGCATATTTATCAACGAGTTTCTCGTTTTTCCAAAGCACATGATAGAAGTTAAAGTGAGAATGAGGGTCGCAAATGGATGGATTCTTACAATCATAGGGGCTAACCTAAAGTCTAATTAAGCAGTGTTGAGGATGATGTATGGAAAAATATTCTTTGAATCCTCCACCACAATCAAGCTCTAAGTATGGAGGTCATTAACCAATTTTAAATCTTGTAGGAACACATCATCATGGTTTTTAAAAATATTCATAATCTTAAAAGGTACATATATTTAACTCTTCCTCTAGAATTAGTAATTTCCTCTCCCACACCTATCACTTCTTCTTCTTTCGCAAGTACAACGTTGTGCATTCCACACACACACACACACACACACACATATATATGTAGCCAACATTCGTTATATTACTTGCGAGAATTGAACCTAAGTGTGGAAGATTCCATTATTTTCTCTCAACCACTTAAGATATTTCCAATTAACCCCACACATATCACTTTTTTTTTTGTCAGTAAAGGTAACTGTATTATATTATCAAAATTTAAAAAACATCGTACATCAACAGTTGAAATATATACATCGTTGCTGCCACACCAAGAAAAATAATAGGCTTAAGAGCTAACAAGAGAGTTGCTTTGAACAAGATTGAGCCTGTAAGGAAGTCAAGACAACCTATGTCTTTGGTTATTTCCGAAACAAAGTAGCACAAGAAGAGAATTTTCCATAATTACATATTACGGAGGAGGGTTGGGGGGAAACGGTGGCGGGGTTGCAAAGGACACGTTGCCCTCTCATGCATGTGGTAATATGCTCTACCCAGGTCTCCAACGCACGGAGGTGGTCATTTTTTCACCGAAGCTACTGCCGAAGGCCATCTAGAGAGTCTAGGAGTTCATTCTGCATGTGTTGGAGGTCATTGATGTCAGCCACCAATTCATTCTGAAAATTGTCCACCATTTTAAAAATAGAAAAATATATCATTATATCCATGGTGAACGAATGAATTCATTTGTGTACTCATCCTAAAAGATGGATATGATCTATGTACCATGTTCGAATGTTGATTTGGCAACCATCAATTCATACTAATTATTAGATTCATGCCTTATTCCAAAATCTAAAGATACAAAGTTAGTTTGATGAAATATACAAGGTTCCTCCTAAACCTCCTTTCAGAGGATTTCCTTGAGAGACATTATCAAAGTATGCTAAATTAATGCCCTTATTAATTACTTCTTTCATAACCTATTTTTTTTCATTTTCCTCAATCTATGGTTAAACATTTAAAATATTTAGCATTAGATTGCACAATTGAGAAATAGAGTCTCATTTCCTTAAAATAGGTTCAGGCTCCTTGAAAGCCATATTACTCTAGCTATATTGATTGGAAAGTCTTTAATATTCTTTGTGTCCTTGTTTGAATACCAAAACCTAAAAGTTACTTCATTATTTTATCCTTCCCATACATTCCTTATCCTTGTTATGCTTTCCATAAAAATACCCAGACATTTGTTTGTATCGTTGTAGCCATAAAAATACCCAGTCGCCTACATCAAAACTTCTTTTGTTGTGATGTTGATATGATTGTTGTTTCATTTGATTATGTGCCAAGGTGAGGTTACCATTAAGAGTTGGAGAACTTGT